>CM064969.1:144753-180464 GCA_032847665.1 Solanum chilense | reverse complement strand
GTGCCACGTTCCGGAACCAGGATAGATTATGGATCAGAGTGTCACGTTCCGACACCAGGATAGAATATGGATCGGAGTGTCACGTACCGACACGAGAGGAATAAAGATAATGAATCTTGAAAGATGTTAAAATACTCAATGTAATGAACCTAATTCCCAAATGAGTATGGTATTGAGGCTTGAGTCCTCATGGATGAACTTGGTGGTACTTATTGATGATTATAGTACTTGTTGTTGCTACATGTTGAGTAGTGTAGTTGATTTATGATATTAACTGATATATACTGTTTTCTATTTTGAGTTGGCCGATGATATCTACTCAGTACTCGTGTTTTGTACTGACCCCTACTTGTATGTTTCTTTCTTTGTTATTTGTGGATGCAGCAAATATACCGTCGTCTTCAACTCAACCGCAACTCTAGCCAGTCTTCATTACACCGGATTTCAGGGTGAGCTAATGCTTCTAGCTTGGACTGGATCTTCTTCTTCAAGTCTTGATGCCTTGAATTTCCGGCATGGACTAGCTTTTATGTATTTTAGTTTCTTAGATACTCTTAGATTAGTAATTTGAGGATAGATGTTCTTGTGATGATGACTTCCAGATTTTGGGAATAATGAGTTATAAATTTTAGAAGTTATTTAATTGATTTTGTTAATGAGTTTAAGTCTTCCGCATTGTATTTTGTTCAATATGTTTGGGTTTAGATTGGTTGGTTCGCTCACATAGTAGGTTAAGTGTGGGTGCCATTCGCGGCTCGGTTTTGGGTCGTGACAATAGTACACTGATACAATCAAATCTTAATATTACATGGTTATTAATATATGTATATTAATATTTGATGTTTAAATTTCATTTAACTATTATAAATAAAATTATGTAAAAAAAAATTAGTTTGATGACTTTGTGTACCAAATAAAAGAATAATTAAATGCACTCTTTATCATTTCTTAAAAGAACCACATATGATCCATCTTTTTAAAATAATAATAAAAATATAGGCATTATTTCCATTCTTATCAAAGAAAAAGAACTTATAAAGGACCTTGCAGTATTATATTCTTTGTTGGAGACTTTGGAGGCACAATTCAACACTAATTGATTGTTCTTCTGTTGCTGAAGAATTATATTTCATGTTATGTTGCATTTTTAAAAAATATCCCAAGTTGTAGAAAAAAATATGAATTTGAGCTATTCGAGATTTTTTAAAACTTTAAAAATTATCCTAAACTTTTATATTCTATAAAATACCCAATATTTATAATTTTAAATTAAATTTCATTCCTAGTTTGTTGTACAAATTTATACCTTTATATACATATTTTATATAATTTTTATCCGATCTTACTCTCCGAAGTCACTTCCAATTACAAGTAGTAATGTAGTTTTTCATATACAAATCAATGATACTTTTTTTGAATTCATATTAATTATGTTCGTTTTCATTTCTTTTCACAAAACATTTTCATTATAAAATGACAATGTAAACTTGTGATTATTTTAAATAAATTTTTAGAACTTATATGTATAAATTATATATATACATTTTTACTATGATTATTTGAAATAAATTTTTAGAACTTAAATGTATAAATCATATATATATTTTTAAAAAATAAAACGTATCTCCCAAAAAAAATCTATGGTCAAATGCATGACAAAACTACACCCAATAGTACTTGCCAAAAATATGTATAAATTTATAACCAAACACATGACAAAACTTCATCCATAAATGACATGCCAAAAAGATTTAGAAGTTTGTTGTCAAAGACATGAATTTTTTTTTTTATAAAAAATAGTTTGCCCAAAATATCTGGAAATATATGGTCAAACGCTAGCCTAACATTAAGTAACTTGATCAATAATATTTTATCTAATTAAATTTAAAGTTCATATCTCATTACAAATATCATTTCAATTTCATTTTGCTTCTATAATTTGATCAGTACTTTATAGAAATAAAGGTATTAATATGTCATATTTCAAAACTTGTTCATACTTATAAAAAAGGCTAGTGAATTTGATGTTTATGATGGATTAATGTTACTTTCATCAAATGCTGTTATTTATAAGTAGTTATTGATCAATTTTTTTGAATCTTGGTATAATAGTTGGTGAAAATACCCATTTTAGTGTCACTTATTTCAAAAAAATTTAAGGTGGTTGTTGATCTTGCTCACTTTGTTTCAAATCAACAAGATGAGTACTTCTTTTAGCATTATATTTACGTTTTGAAAATCAATTGATAATTTCATCTTGTTTGATGAAAATACTATTCAGATATCAACATTACATTCTAATTTATTTGCTTTTTTGTATAAGCTTGAATGACATTTTGAAAATGTGATTTATTGATCATCTTCTATCAACGGGTTTGTTGGTATTCTTTCGTGTATATCTATGTATGAATTTATTTCTTATTAACAATATAATTTCTTAGAATTTTTATAATACCCAATTAGTTGGGTATGTGATCTTTCACCTTATTGGTGAGAGTTCTAGCTGTTCTCCACCTTGTAATTATCCCCTCCCCAATTCCCTCTTCCCCTATTCCTTATGTCAATTTTTTTTTTTGATTGGGATAAAAGAAATTATTTTAAAAAAATCTCATTAGTCACATTAATTAATCATCAAACTAGAACACTGATTGAGTGAATTTAAAGAGTGCATATCCTTAATTAGTTTAATTTGTTCAAGAAAATTAAGACGTTATTAATTTTTACTGCTAACAATGAAATTAGCTCCTAGTATTGCACAAATATATATATATAACTAATACTACTAATATGAGATGAAAAAAGTATTGAATTGGGACGTAAAAGAAATTTGGGAGAAATTCCTTAGACGATCATCCATATTTGGAAATTTGTCTTGTAATCACTTTTGTTTTAGGACCACAATATTATCGACTTATTCCTTTTTTCCTCAAAATATAAACCTCATTCCTAATGAAATGTCATGCCATGTTATTACTATTTGTAACAATAGAAAAAAAAATTACCTGGCTATTGAATTCTTATAAAAAGTATCAAATTTAAAATTAACTAATATTTATCATTTATATGAAAATATTTTTAAAATTAATTATAAAAGTTATTATCTTACTTAGTTGAGTGTGTGTATATACACACACACACACACACATATATATATATATATATATATATATATATATATATATATATATATATGTATATTATATTCTCCTATTTGTTTGATATTTGAAAATTTTAACCAATTATGCATTATGAAATTGGAAGTTGTAGCAAAGAAAGAGACCAATTAAGAGAAAAAGGCAAATGAAAGCAAGTAGTAGTGCAAAAGTCTTTTTGAGCCAAAACAGAATAAGTGGAAGTAGTGGGGTTTCTCTTTTTCTTCACTTCAATTCAACTTTGTGGAATTTGGCTAATGGAAGAGAAGAAGAAGAGTAGTTGTGGATGCCTACCAAATGAGAATCAATACAAGTGTAGCTGGTGAATGAGGTGGGGGGCTATAAATATATATATATATATTTTCTCCTTTTATTTTTGATATTTTTCTTCATTTTCTCCTATTTTCTTAATTAAAGTAGAATATTTGAATGTAATTAAGTGAATGATTGGAATTTAGTGTGACTTCTCAATTCTTCATTAATAAATATAATAACTTATACCTAATAAATTAGTAACTGTATCTAATTTCATTAATCTTTTTATTCGATTTTTTGGGCATTTTTCTTAATTTTTTCTATTTGTATAATTTATTAGAAAATCTAAAACTATTTCTTGATATTCATTTATACAATAAAGGTTGATATCCATTTCATGAAATAGTTTCCACGTAACTACAGACACTAAACACTATTTCCTCTCTTCTTAATTTGTTTTTATTCCTCCTTTATTTGCTTTATTGAAAATCTTATATTCACAATTCATTTATTCCATGTTCACTCTTAATGATACTCATAACTCATACTTTTCATATTCAATACTCCTAAGTATTCTATTTAAAATTTAAAACACCTTATGGTATTCCATAATTTTATCTTTATAAATGTACTATTATTTCATATTTGAAGTAGTAACATTGTGTGTGTGTGTGTATATTTCATGAGGTATTATATTTTTTTAACCTTGAAAAATTAAATTTTTCAATGAAAATTGGCTTGTGAAATGAATATTGAGAACGATATTTTTATTATATGTTCTTGATGTTTTTTAGTTTTATTTTTACATTATTCATGTAATTGTTGTTATTAGGATCATGTATAAGGTAGTTAAACTTATGCTCAAGTTATTTGACTTTTTTTTTCGTGAAAAATTTCTTTATGTCCTTTTTCTTATTATAAAATGAAAAATATAGCTTCTAATATTCTAAGTTTTCTAATTTAATATATTTACAAATAATGACTACTCATAACTTGTACCCTTTAATTTTAGTCTTAATAATTTCATAACATTACGAGTATAAATTAAATTAGTTTCCCTTTTTTGATAAATTCATTTTTATTTGACATGACGGGAATATAAATATACGGTACAAAAATATTACCATGTTAACAATTGTTTATATTTTTTTTTGTTTTATATTATTATAATTAAATAATTTATTTTGAATTGATGAATTTTGTAGACAGTGAAATTATATTGATAAATCTACATTAAATTTGGACTAAAGTTTAAATTCATGATATGTTGACCAAGTCAAATTAGTGTTAATAAAGCCGGATTAATACTTAAGTCCATGACTTAGATAAAGTCCAAATTACATTTGGGCCGGTTTATTAAGTTGACAAGACGAGCCCAACTCATGTTCTTCAAGCTCAAGGATCAGAATTACTTGAACAAAAATACCCCTAAAACCCTAACTCAAATCTATGTAAAGAGGTCTTCATAAGGCCAAAAGTAAAGAAGTAAGAAAAGAACAAGACACGTAGAAATACATAGAGAATTCTTGCTCTGCAATGGTGATTTGCAAGTCTTCCGCATACAAAGAAATCTTAGCTTCAAGCGTTGAGCCGCAAATACAAAGAAGTCTTTGCTCCAAAAGTTGAGTCGTAAATATTCCATCAAATCAACAACGTCATTGAAGAGAAGAATCAGATGATTGCATATCTTTTCTTAAAGATTTTATAAAGATTGTAACAAATATTATTGTTTGCTTGCTATTTTCCTTTCCTGATTGTTGTATTTCAAGATTAAAACTTTAGACACTTACAAATTGGCATGCCCAATGGGAAAATCTATATATCTTATCTCTTCTCTTAAAAAAAATAAAGTTAAAAAAACATTGAGATTATTTTCCAAGAAGATCAACTCAAAATCTGCATTTGCATTCAAATTTGGATCTTCGTCCGTATCCACATCTAGATCTGCATCCGCATCCGCATCCAGAAAAGCTGATGGGTCTAAATTCTGAATTACTATGGAAAGCATCTTTGATGTTACTACGAAAAGCATGACACCTATCACAAGGAACCAAGCTAAATTTCTAGGACAACTGGCCTATCGAGTGTCGTCCAAATCTGCTATTGTCTTTGGTTTGTTTCCAAAAGGTGTAAAGTCTCCTGCAAAATCCGCAAAATATGAAATCGATGAAATAGTCGAGAGGGTTCTTGCCCAATTGTGCCACTCTACATCCAAAAAGCCCTTTGTTTCAGCCAACAATGATGTCTTAAGTACATAATGTACCCCACACAACATGTTTGCATCTCATGTTTGGGAAAATCAATGTTATTCTCCATCACCTAAAATGGTAATGCACACGATGGTGGTGAAAACATCCACAATAGAAGAACAACTTGCAAATTTGGCGAAAGCAGTTGAAGGCCTATCAAAATACATCAAAGGTCAAGACGTCCAAATTTCCAAGTTGGAAAACATGATGGAGGATATGGAGAAAAGAAAATCCACCCAATTATGTGAATATCTTCATGAAGTTCTGGAAAGAAGAGAACCTTTCACAAAATAAAAAACAATCATCAAAGAGTTTTAAGTATCTGCCGAAGGTCTGATTCATGTTGACAAATTAAAGGATTTCATCAGAGAGGTTATCAAAGGTAAATCTGAGTTCACGTCTAAGTATTATCTCACATAGGTAAAGTCATATTCCTAAAGAATTGATGACCTAAAAATACATGTTGATTATAAACCTCCTTAGTTGTAGCAATTCGACAACAATGGAAATCCAAAACAACACATAACACACTTTATTGAAACCTGCAAAAATGTTGAAACATACGGTGATTACCTTATTCGCTCCCTTATAGATAATGCGTTCGATTGGTACACGAACCTTGAGTCTGGTTCCATTGATAGCTTGAAACAAATGGAGCAAGAATTCCTCATTCGTTTCTATAGCACAAGGCGTGTTGTGAGCATGATAAAGATTGCAAATGCTCGTCAAAGAAATGATGAACAAGTCATTGACTTCATAATTGCTGGAGGAACTTAAGCCTTAAATGCAAAGATCACCTTAGTGAAACAAATGGGATCGAAATATGCATCTGAGGTATGCATTGAGATTTTCATTACATACTGCAAGGCATAAAACCTAAGACATTTGAAGAACTAGTAACACGTGATATTGGATTGTGCATGACTTCTGATGGAGATCAGGAGTTGTCCAACTTCAAAAATTACAAAGAAAATATAATTGAAATTGAAGATGATGACAAGTTTTCATCTGAAGAAATTGAAGAGTCTATGTAAGTTTACATGCTCCTTGATGTACGAGCCTAAACTAAAAATCTTAATGCTCCTCGACGCATGAGCCTAAAATGCATGTAATAGAATTCATCAAATATTGTTGAATCTTCAAGTTTCAGATCTCTTCAAATTCGAGCAAAGTCTTCAAATCAAAATGCTCCTTGACAGACTAACCCAAAATGCATGTCATAAAGTTCATCAAATTCTTTTGAATTTTCAAGTTTCAAAGCTTATCAAATTCGAGCGAAATCTTTAAGTCAAAATGATCCTTGATGTACAAATTTAAAATTCTTGTCATAAAGAGCATTAAATTTTGGCTAAGTCTCAAGTTTCGAAGCTCTTCAAATTTGAGTTATGTGTTCGAATCACGATGTTTCTCAAACACGAGCTAAGTCTTCAGCCATAAGTGAGCTTCTATCCGTTAGAATTTCCGTTGTCTCCGTTCAATCGGTTCACCTCTGCCGTTCACTTCTGCCGCGATTAAGGTTAGGGCTTTGTATTTTTAGATTTGTTTCTTACATTTTGGTAGTACTGATTCCTGAGCTTTTTATGGCGAAATGTTAACTTTTAGCTGTATATTTGGAGTCATTCGTACTTGTACAACATATATTTGAACTGAAAAAAAATTCAAGACCATATTAGTGCATCGGTTAGTAAATTATTTTGTCTTCAGGGATTTCTGGCATCTATATTCCTTTTGGCTAGTATTCTGTTATGTGGTTACTGAAATTTGTGTAAAGGGTTGTTGTATTGCGTAATGTTTATTTACTTGTTTGCGTTAGTCGACTTGTTTGATAGAGATGCTTGATGTATCATTAAAGTTGCATAGCCTATTCTTCCATTGATTTTGACAAGCATAAAACTGAAAGTTGCTTTAGTTAATCTGGATGTATCTAGTCTTTTTTAAGGGTTCAACAATCTCTGAAACTGCTGCACTTGCTGAGATAAATCCAAAGTGGACGCAAGGCTACTTGCCTATTGCGAGTCCCATTGCGTGTTTTCATCTATTGAGATTATTTTCAGCATTCGAATCTTGCAACTCCAATTCTACAAGATCAATCTGAGTGTCAACGTCTAGTGTCGTCCTAGAATTCCTGGATCCTTTTAAAAGTTTAATCATATTATGGAATTGTGTATGCATCCACTTACACCTAGTCTCCTTTGATACCTTGAGATCTTTCTCCAAATGTCTATATATCCATTCCAAAGAATTCACTTTGCTGTGGTTATTCGTCTTAGCATCCATCCTTATCCTCCCACCAACCATTTCTAACAAGAGCATCCCAAAGCTATAAATAACAGACTTATGAGAAACTTTACCAAAGTTTCTTGACAACACTTCTGGTGCAATGTAACTAATTCCTGAGCTTTTCACTGTTAAATGTTGACTTTTACCTGTATATTTGGAGTCATTCGTACTTATACAACATAGATTTGAACTGGAAAATACATTCAAGACCATAAGAGTGTATCAGTTAGTAGCTTATTTTGTCTTCAGTGATTTCTGGCATCTATATTCCTTTTGGCTAGTTTTCTGTTATGTGGTTACTGAAATTTGTGTAAAGGGTTGTTGTATTGCGTAATGTTGATTTACTAGTTTGTGTCGATTGTTGTATTGCGAAGAAGAGGAAAACATCTTTGGATATGTAATGGGTATGTAATCTTTCTATTGGACCTGGGGCATGTTGGTGTACTTACATAAAGTACAAGCCTTGTTAGTTTCTTAAGGGATCGGTATATCCTTGACTAATGTAGGATGGAAATCGGTCCAAATGGAATCGTTAGTAATGCCAGTTTTAATTAGTTTAGGATTGAAGAGTTGCTGTTTTCTTACTGTAGATGAATGAAATAGGATGGAATTGTTATATTATTATTTTCCTTTTATGTGTAGAACAAAGACTGTTGGTGCTTATTAAAATCTTGGCAGTGTAGATAGAGTCTGTATGTGTTTGATAGAGTTGTTATATTGCTTTCTCTGTTAAACGGACAACTCGAGTTGAACTTCTAAAGTCTGTATGTGTTTGATAGAGTTGTTATATTGCTTTCTATGTTAAACGGACAGCTCGAGTTAAGCTTCTAGTCTGTATGTGTTTGATAGAGTTGTTATATTGCTTTCTCTGTTAAACGGACAGCTCGAGTTGAGCTTCTAACACCTTGCAACCTTTTTAATTATTCTGTTCTTCCTATTCCTTACAGCCGTGTTAAAAGTAGTGATAGTAACATCAATTTCGTCTCAAACATGGAAACACGAATCCTAATAATTGATGCTTACATTTTTTCCTATTTAATTTCACATATTTCTTTAGATTAAACATGGAGCAAGTAGATAATGAAGCGATTGCACATGATCTCACTTCATTTGACCTCAAAGATGAATTTCAAGACAATGTATCATATAACAATTCGTCGTCCTCATCATCATCATCATCATTGTCGTCATCATCATCATCATCATCGTCATCATCCTAATCCTCATCATCGTCATCATCATCATCTTCATCATCATCATCATCATCGTCATTGTCATCATCATCATCATCATCATCATCGTCATCATCATCTACATCATCATCATTATCCTTATCATAATCATCGTTGTCATCATTATGATCATCATCATCATCATCATCCTCTTCATAGTCATCATCATCATCATCATCGTCATCGTCATCGTCATCATCATCATCATCATCATCATTATCATCATCATCATCATCGTTATCAACAACATCGTCATCGTCATCATCGTCGTCGTCATTATCATCATCATCATCATCATCATCATCGTCGTCATTATCATCATCATCATTGTTATCATCATCACATCATCATCATCATCATAGTCATCATCATCATAGTCATCATCATTATCATCGTCGTCATTATCATCATCGTCATCATCATCATAGTCATCATCATCATCGAAATCATCATCGTCATCATTATCATCATCGTCATCATCATCATCATCGTCATAGTGATTATCATCATTATCATCATCATCGTCATCGTCATCATCATCTTTATAATCATCAGCATCATCATCGTCATCATCATCGTCGTCATTATATTCATCATCATAATCATGATCCCTAATTTTTCTCTTTTCTTCTTTGCGTTGCTCTCTTTTTTGATGTAACTTTGCATATTTTTCTCTAAAAATTTTTCTTTTTTCTTTTATTTTTCTTTTCTTGTTCATAATAGCCACCCCCAACTCATGTTTTTCTTAATGAGATAAGGTACACAATACCACACGACGGGTCAGGGACAAGACGAGGTCATTTCATGCATTGGCAACCCTCAACTTAGGCTTTAGCCTAAGTCGCGGTGCATATGTCCAAAAAGGGACTGGGGTCAAAACATTAGACCTTGGGAAGGTGAGTTGGTGAATTAAAAAAATTGGTCTATTACAGGCTCAACATATTAGGATCAAAAGGGTCACTTATTTTATTTGGTTAACCTCTTTTAGGCTAGATTTTTGCTATTCCGAACAAGGACCTATGATCACTTCCTAGATTCTAACATATATTCCCTTTGTAGGACTAACCGAGCAAGTTCTAGCTAGGTACCATTGTTGAACACTCAAATCTCCTCACATTCTCTTTGCACATCATTACACTATCAGATTATCAAGTTTCCCAGTTTAGGTATTAATTGAAGGTTATGCAGTGGGTGCCTATTTATGTAATACTTAGATCCAACACATTCAACTTATTTCACCTTTGTATGCAAGCACTATCTAGGATGGGATACCGTTTTGTCAGTCATCATGCTTCGTGTTTCATGCTTTTATACTTGTACAAACTACGACATGTCGGTTCAACAAAAAATTAAACAGTCACTTGGGGAAAAAGAACACAGGCAAGAAAACCCCAAAAGAAGATTGTGAGTTGGGTTACTCAGACTTCACCCTACCACTCACTGTCCATTTACCCCACCCCCAACAAAAAAAAACTTGCAATTGTCCTCAATGCAATAAAATCAAAAAGGATAGGGTGGTAGGTGAAACAAACTAGTGGCGCTATCGACATGTGGGTGGGTACGATTTACAGGAACCCAGTAGGTCATTAACTGGGCCACTCTCTATAGTGCCCGCATCAACCACTGCACCATTAGTAGTGCTCCTCTCACTGGTAGCCGGTACCAAAATGGATGCCCCATCAGCCATCTCGCGTGCTTTCTACTGACGGAGCTCCTTATCAGGCACAGAAGCTCTCCTAGATTGCTCTAACTCTGAACCCTCTCTCTCTCTTTAGCACGGGCCTCATCACCGGCCTCTGTGGTATGGAGGGAGTGTTGCCTCTTGGAATGCACTCGCTGCTCAGGTGGTGGCTCAGTAGTAGGTCTGAACAAGTCATCCATAACCATGTCCTCTGCTAGCTTGAAGGGCCCACTCTCTGACTCTGTCCACCTTATCTCCAAGATGGCATATACATCAGCACACAAACTAGAAACCGCAACCTGAAAGATAGTGAGGTATATGGTAGGTCCGATTGTGCTACCACACGAAGCTCGAAGGCATCGCAAAATTGATTGACCACTGGAATTTTCTGCTCGGTCTGCTGGACCACCCACTTTTCTATTGTGTATTCAGACTCAGCAATTGATTTCTGCATCCAAGGCTGCATATCATGGAGTAGAGTGTCCATCTGGGCCTCTAACTTCTGGATTCGCGCTACAGGAACTAGTGCTGCAGATGGGGGTGTTGATCGGGATGAGCTGGGGGCCCGACTGGTGTCATGGGTGAAATTAGCCAGGGTGGTGTTAGCAAGCTCTGAAGTAGCAAGGCCAGCTCCTTGGGCTAACTACACAGTGTCTGCCAAATTCTCGCTCAATGGAGGCATCTCAATTCTTGGCCCTCTGTGCGGAGCTGCTACATTGGCCTCATCCTTTATGAGGCCTATATAAACCTCCCCGCCAAACTATGAAGTGTATCACAGTGCCAGATCGGCACTCTTGCATCCCTACACAGTTGGAAAATAAGACATGTAAAGGGGTAAGAAGTAGAGGTCTTGAAGGCCCTCTCATGAATCACCGATATCAGTACTTGTGCGAAGTCGATCTCCAATTCTTCTACTAGGTTAGCTAATAGTATCATCCTATCCCATGTGACTACATTATCAGCTAGTGTGGGCGATAACCTGTGTCGGACCAACAGCCAAAAGAACTTGGCTACAAAAGTGAGGGATGCCATCTTGATTATCCCTCGGGTATCTATCACCAATCTTCCCTCTCTCCATCGACCTCTAGATATTGAGTTAACCATTTCTTTGTCGACTCATGATGCATGATACAACGACCAAACTCTCCACTCTATACAACCTTCCACCTGTAGTCAAACTCTATAGTATTATGCGTCACCTGTGGGCCAGCGGTGAGGTCATATAAGAAACGGCAGATGGTAGACTCAAATATATCAACCCGGAAGCTCCAGACTAGTGTATAAGTGAGAGGATCCTTTTTGACAGGTCTTGCCCGCTTGTTGAGAGAACCTCAGAGAGTAGCTATGTAAGAAGCGTTGAACTCCCGGACTATATCCTCATTATATGAGCCTAAATCATGCGCCATCCAGTCGAATTTGTGAAGATTGAACATCCTGTGCACCTTTGTGACTGTGTGTGAACTTCTTGTGAGGATCTGAAGCTCTACTGTGACTAGCCGAATTATTACCACCTTGTCATTCAACATTTTAGAATCTTTGTACAAATGATACTGAACCTCGACGCGCCACCAGTTTGGTTCATCAGTAACAGGTGAGCGGTAATTAGCTTGGGGTACAAGTGCATACTCTAAACTGGTAGCCTCATCAGACAAGGCTTGCTGGGTTTTGTCATCGACATAGTGTCTCCCTGAGAAGTTGAACCGGAGGTAGTAGCCTCCTTTAACCCAGAAGATTGGGCTGAGCCTAAGGCGGAAAGAGACTCGGACCAAGATGCTGATTCCCCTTCAGAATCAAAACCAACCTCTGTTGGTGAGCCGGTCAGTGTGCACTCCTCATTAAATTGGGAGGCAGTGACTACGTCGGGAGTCACATTCCGGGGGGTTCCACTTGTGACTCATGCAAATGCAATTGGGGTTGCAGCACCCGGAGGGTCGTAGGCTCGGTCTTACTCATTGTCGAAGTCTACAATCATCAAACGAGACAGGGCAACCGACTAGGGTTTTCCCATTTTTGGTAGACGATATCCTTCTTGGGAGACATTGATACCTTTAGAGTAGTTTTTAGTCTCAACTCAGCGTTACTACACACTCGAAACAACAGAGTGAAGAAAAACTTGAGAAATAAATAACACAGTTATGTTCTACAGATTCAGATCAGTGTTACTACGGTCCATCGAAAGGGTCCGTTGTCCGACACATAGAATTATTCAATATGGGGTGGAAAGTACACTTCTCTAATAGAAATGACGGATGTAAAGAACGGTAGTCCACTTCCATCATGTAACACTTAGTTTTATTTTAGAAGTTGGTATAAAATAGGTTCTCTGATGGAAACGAAGGAAGTGCAGAACAGTCCTTCGATCAATCGATGGACCGTTGTCCACTTTCGTTGTTTTAGACTTGGATATTTTGAAGGGTGATGCAGTCGACGGACCCCATCGACGGTCCATAGATGGGTTCTCACACTATTGGCCTGATACATATTTTAGGTCTTTATGCAAGTTCCTATTATTAGACACCATATAACACAATCAAGTTTTAGACATGCAATTTTGACATATTAAAGAAGATTTCGTCATTCCTAGTGCTCCGATTTTAGACAAGTAGTATTCCAATTCAGATAGAGCAAGGAACCCTAAATTGAAAGTGCTATAACTACATATACACCCATATTTCATACATATTACAAGGGTAAACAATCACACTATCATTCCAAGGGATATAACTACAAAAATTTTAGCATGAAGTCCCAAGGTCAAGAATAACTTCCAGATTCCTAATTTCAACTATGAACGAGAATTCAAAGTTTTCATAAAAATCGAAATACCTTTATGAGCAGTGGAGTGATTGTGTGAACTTGCAAACTTTCAAGGAGTATCCCACGCGCGCCCGAACGCGATCACCGGTCGAAGAAACAGCAGAGAAAAAGAGAGTTTTGAGAAGAGAGTGTTTGTGAATGGAAGGGTTTTGATTTGGGAGTGATATGGGATTTGGATGGGTTGAGTTTTGGTAATATAGGAATGAAATAAATGAAGAAAAATGGTTACGGAAGGGAATTTTAAAAGAATTTGAAGGAGGGGATGAATTAGAACCCTTATGACTTTTAATATTACTGGACGAATCAGGTCGGGTCATTGTCACTTTGGACCAATGAAACCCATTAACGGTCCGTCGATCGGGACCGTCTATTACTTTTAGACTTAGAGAAAAAAAATAGGAAGCATACCTGGGATCTACGGACACCATCGATGATCCATCGATCGAATAACGACCTTCGATGGGGTCCGTAGACCTCTACACTAGACCATTTTTGTAGATTTTTGTTTTTGCTCCCTGAACATGTAACACCCATTAGGCCATTCTTTTTGTATTTTTCTGGACACTTTTTAGACGGGGACCCTATACTAATCTTTATTCAACACTAGTACACAAACAAGAATGATATAAGAATAAAAACAAGGACAAAACAAAACTACAACTATTGCGACAAGGATATCAAATCCTATTGTTGGCTAGAGGATACACCTTGGGTTGCCTCCCAAGAAGTTCTTGATTTAATGTCGTGGCATGACATAGGCCCCTTGATTAGTTAGACTTCTTCAAGATGGAAGGCCTCAACCACTTCATGAACAATCTCAAAATATCCCAGGTAGATCTTTATCCTTTGCCTATTGACCGTGAACTTTGCTTCTTCCTTATTCTCCATCTCAACCGCTCCATGTGGAACACTTTAGTGATGAGGAATGACCCTGTCCACTTGGACTTTAGTTTGCTGATAAACAAGCGTAGCCTAGAGTTGAATTACAACACCACATCACCAACCGCAAATTCTCGCTTTTCAATCCTTTGGTTGTGATACTTCTTCATATTATCTTTGTATATGGATTAACTTTCATAGGATTTCATGTGAAAATCATCAAGATCATTCAATCCATTTAGTATTTGTTCTGCCTCTTCAGACCAATCTAATTTTAACTTCTTCATTGCACATGTCGCCTTGTTCTCTAGCTCAACCGGCAAGTGATAAGTCTTCCCATATACAAGTTTGAATGGAGACATACCTATGGGAGTCTTTTATGCAGTCTGGTAGGACCAAAGAGCATTATCAAGCTTCCTTGACCAATCTGTTCTACTAGCATTCACCATTTTTTCCAGAATTCGCTTGATCTCACAATTGAACACCTCAATTTGCCCGCTCGTCTGTGATGGCAAGGATTAGCCACATTATGGCAAACACTATATTTCTCTAAGAGACCTCTGAACAATTTATTACAAAAGTGAGATCGACTATCAGTAATGATGGCCCTAAGTGTGCCAAATCTAAAGAAGATTTTCTTTTTCAAGTTTGTGGTGACACTCTTTTCTTTATTGTTAGGAGGTGCAATTGCTTCCACCCATTTTGACACATAGTCGATTGCCACAAGTATATATCAATCACCAAAATAAGATTCATGGGAAGTTCTTGGCTCTTAGAAATTCTTCCATTTTGTTGGCACCGATTACATGATTTGGGGAAATCACAAGAAACTTGGTGCATTGTTGGACAATAGTACCCATATTGCAAGATCTTATCTGCAGTACGGATACCACTATAGTGCCCACCCATAGGCGAGGAGTGACATGCCTCCAAAATACTCAACATCTCGACCTCCGGTACACAACGACGAATCATCCCATTCGCAAAACTTTGGTATAAGTAAGGTTCTTCCCAAATGAATTTTTTCACATCACGCATGAAATTTTTCCTCTAGTGAAAGGTAAAGTTTGATGGCACTATATCACTTCCCAGATAATTCGATCAATCATGAACCATGGTATCTCATCTTGCCAAACGGCTAATATATGTACATCTGGGAATGCATCATCATTTTCCGCCTTTTCTACCAACTCACGCAAAGCTTCATCCTCTAACCTAGACAAATGATCGGCAACTTGATTCTTAGTCCCCTTTCTATCTTTTACCTCAAAATTAAATTCATGCAGCAATAGCACCTCCCTAATCAACCTTGGTTTTGCATATTTCTTTTCCATCAAGTACCTCAAGGCAGAATGATCAGTATGCACTATGAATCTCGTGCCAAGAAAATAGTAACGAAAATTTTCAAATGCAAACACTACCGCAAGAAGTTAGTGTTCAGTTACCATGTAGTTCTTTTGAGCTTCATTTAGGGATTTACTAGCATAGTAGATAAGGTGAATGATTTTATCCCTTCTCTGTCCTAATACCACACCAAGTGCCATCCCAGATGCAATACACATCACCTCAAATGGCTCACTCCAATCTGGTGAAATAATAATGGGTGCAGACACCAACTTCTCCTTCAACTCTCCAAATGCCTTCAAACATGATTCATCGAAATAGAACTTACATTCCTTCTTGAGTAGTTTGCGCAAAAGATGTGCAATTTTCAAAAAAATCCTCAATGAACCTCCTATAAAACAAGTGTGCCCAAGGAAATTTATCATGCCCTTGACAGAGATGGATGGAGGAAGCTTCTCTATTACTTCCACTTTAGCTTGATTAACCTCTGTCCCCTTCTCAGAGATGCGATGGCCCAACATAATGCCTTCTTTCACCATAAAGTGGCACTCCGCCCAATTTAGCACCAAATTACAATCTTTACACCTTTTGAGCACCTCAGCCTAACTACTCAAACACCGATCAAAAGAATCTCCAACTACAGAAAAATAATCCATGTATACCTCAATAGTGTCCTCCACCATATGAGAGAATATTGTCATCATACAAAGTTGGAAGGTCACCGATGCATTACATAACCCCAATGGCATCCTTTTGAATGCAATAGTCACATAGGGCAAGTGAAGGTGGTCTTTTCTTTGTCTTCTGGAGTGATAGAGCTTTGATTATAGCCCGAATAGACATCAAGGAAACAATATCACCCTTTTCCTATGAGTCTATCTAACATCTCATCCATAAAGGGTATGGGGAAATGGTCCTTCTCAGTCCAAGCATTCAGCTTCCGGTAGTCCATGCAAACTCTCCAGCTACATTGGAACTATATTGTTCCTCTCTTTAGGTACCATTGTCATCCCGCCTCTTTTTTAGGTACACAGTAAATAGGACACACCCAACTATTGTCTGCAATAGGGTAAATGACACCGACATCCAACCACTTGATGATCTATTTTTTCACAACCTGTTGCATAGTTGGATTCAACCTTCTTTGGTGCTCAATACTTGGTTTGTGATCAGGCATGAGTTGGATTTTGTGGGAACAAATACCGTGAGGGATACCAATAATATCTGCAATAGTCCAACCAATGGATCGTTTGAACCTCTTTAATACCGCCACTAAATACTCTACATGTTTTCCGTTCAAATCCGCTACAATTGTCATGGTCAAAGTGTCATCTCTACCAATAACACATACCTTAGGTTAGGCGGTAGAGCCTTAAGCTCTAATTTTGCGGCCTCCTCAATAAATGGTTTCGCTGGTGGAGATTTGCAATGCTTCATATACAACTCTAATTTCTTTGGCTTTGACCGATATTCATTTTGGTTAAGTGCGGCCACCAAACCCCCATACTCTTCAACATCATCTCTGTCAAAATTCATGATAACTCCCGCTAGTCACACCTAGTCGCTCTTCAATTTGCACCTCAGATATACTCTCAACCTTGTAGGATATAGCAGATACTGCTTGGAGCTCACCACTATGCTTTATGGACCTACATATGGTGAAACTTGGTTCTTCATTGTTCAACCTATATTTCGTCTGTCCTTTTTCTATATGAACCAGTGCATGCCCGGTGGCAAGAAATGACCTCCCTAGATTAATGGAAACCTCAAAATCAACCTCACAATCAAGAATCACAAAATTGGCCAGAAATATAAGTGACTCCACTTTCACAAGCACATCATGGAGTATACCAATGAGCCTCTTCATAGTTCGATCGGTCATTAGTAACCGCATCGTATTAGGCTTTGGGTTACCCATCCTAACTTCTTATAGATGGACAGAGGCATAAGATTTATGCTCATACCAACATAACATAGTGCCTTAGCAAAGTGTAGCAACCCTATAGTACATAGAATGGTAAAGGCGCCCAGATCGTTCTTCTTCTGTACAAGAGACCTTGTAGCAATAGCACTACGGTGCTGTATTCTGTCATCATCTTCAAAACTCGCAAATCTCTTCTTTGTCACCATTTCCTTCATAAACTTAGCATAACTGGGAATTTTTTTTTGAAGCTTTTATCAATGGGACATTGATGGAAAGTTGTTTCAACATAGTGATAAATCGCTTGTATTTTCCATCCTTAGTCTTCTTCACTAATCTATGTGAGATGATGGTGGAGTTTAGGAATAGGGACCACCTTTTAAGATATGTATGCTTCTTTCACCGTGTTGTACACCAACTCTCCACTATCTTTTATTACCTTTTTGTCTTTTCTCATGCCACCTTCTACTACACAAGGCATAAGTGGATCAATGGTCTATTTGCCTCCTCGAGTAGTGACTGTCATGGAATGCCCGTTATTTTTAGGATTCTGGATAGTGTTTCTAGGAAGAGTGCCAGGTTGGCGTAGGTTCAC
The DNA here is from genome assembly GCA_032847665.1 of Solanum chilense. NCBI lineage: Eukaryota > Viridiplantae > Streptophyta > Magnoliopsida > Solanales > Solanaceae > Solanum > Solanum chilense. The sequence continues at coordinate 162,059 of CM064969.1, read as the reverse complement.
AATAGTACATAACTGCGCCATTTGTAACTCAAGGTGCTTAATCAAAACCACATGTGCATACACCTTTTGTCCAATGTTAGCTAGGTCACCTCTCATCTCCTTGACATTCTCATCACTAGCATCAGACCTCCTCATCATATTTTGCATTATATCCTCAACTCACGCCATACTAGTGGCACCATCCTTAGGAGAAACTTCTCGATTTTGAGGGTGAACAAAGGTCCCACCTCGATCATTTTTGTTACCATAGTTATTCCGGTTGAAGTTTTTGTCGTGGTTTTAGTCCCTATCTCTGACATATTGACCCTCTAGGTTATAGTTACCATAATTGAATCTTGGTTTCCTTAACCTTGGTGCCAATTCTCCTAATTGGAGCCTTGGGCAGTATGTCGGAAAACCCCCCTCTGATCATTCACTTCATAGGTATCCTCTTCATAATAGTACTCTTATGTAGGGGATGGTGTATTATTCAAATAATTCACCGCATTTACGTTTTCTGCACCTTCACTCACATGTTTCAAAAACAAACCCTAACTCAGTTCTCATCTGTTCCAACTCTTTATGCATCTCATCTGCTGATGGGTTGTTTGTAGCTTGTATCGCGAAGGTGTTTCTCCCAGTGTCTGACTTTTTAGTGCTCCAAGTAGTTGCGATATATCTTCTCCAATTTCTCTATAATCTCAGCATAAGTACATACTGTATAAGTGACACCCACAATAGTATTTATCACTGCCTTGTTCTTATCGTCTTGAGCTCTGTTGAAGTACTCCTTCAACGACTCATCATCGATGTGGTAATTTGGGATGCCTCTCACGAAGGCAGTAAATATGTCCTAAGAGCTACCCACTGACTCTCCCGGTAGTGCCAAAAAGATATTCACCTTATCTTTCTGGTTAAGCTTCTTGGCTACTGGATAGTACTTTACCAAGAACACACCTCTCAACTGATCCCAAGTATGAATGGAGTTGTAAGGAAGATCAGTGAACCATATGGAGGCATTTCCTGTCAGTGATAGAGGAAACACTCACAACCCAATGACATTCATATCCAAGTTCGGTATACCCATTCAACTCTTCCACACAGACCTCATTTTTTCTATATGATAATGTGGTTCATTTGATGGCAGTTTTACAAATAAGTCCCTTGGGGTGAGCATCTGCATCAGGCTACTCGTTAACACAAATGTATTCTATGGGGTAGAAGGGGTAGGGCAAGAGGTCCATAAGAATCAGTGATGTTCACATTGTTTTTATAGTAATCCTGAGGTCATGGGATTGGAGGTTGCATCCTCAAAGCATTGTCCAACTGATTCTCAACACAAACTTGGATGAGTTCTTCAACTGGTAATGGAGGCTGATGGAATTCCCCATCACCTTGATTGGCTGGGTTCTGTTGATTTTCCATCCTTATCAATGTGCAGTTAAGTTCGGATTCGAATGAAATGAGTGATTCTCCTTGGCTCCGTGTACTTGATATAAACTAGATCTAGACCTCAAAGAAACAAAAACAAAAGTAAAAGTAAAATCAGAAAATTGTTAACTAAATTTCAATAATGTAATTGAAGTTAATCTAAAATCCATTTTCTTCGACAGTGGCACCAAAATTTGATACGCTCAAATTATACCTCCCTAATGAAGTATAAGCGGTCGTAATCAAGTATAGAACCCAACAAGTAGATTGGGGTCGATCTTACGAGGGGTTTATGCAATAAGTTTCTTAAACAAATCTAAGTTAACAAGTAGATGAAAGTAATATTGTGTTTTACAAGTTGTGAGAATAACTAGGGTATATGTGTTTACCACAGGTTCATAACGTCTTATTCCTAGCAATATCAACTCTTTCCTATTGTTTTGCATGTAAAGTGGCAAGTTATGTATCTCTAAATCCTTGGTCCGACATCTAGAGAATTTCACCCTGTACCTTGGTTCGGCTACGTGTGTTTAAGTTACTAACCCTTACTTTTACCTCATATTAGACATCATAATCAATGTATGATTTAGTTATTACTTCGCACCAATCGACACTAGCCCATTAGATAGTATCCCACTAAACCTATGTTGATTATTCTGTTCCTGTTCCTACCTCCTTGTTCTGAAAAGTAGTAATAAGATGAGTTCTAACATTGTCCACCATTAAAAAAGATTTCTAAACGAAAGAATTATCAATACTTGCAAAATAAACTCTATTTGATAATTGCATAGTTACTAGGATTAGTTAATTACCCATAGTTCCTACAACCCTAGTTGTGGGTTTAGTTACCCATGCAACCAACAATTCAAAGTAACCCATAAAATCAACTTGAAATTACAAGATAATTCAAAAAATCGAATCCGGAAATTGATTAATTGCCCAAAGTTTGCAATTAACAATCTCCAACACAAAATAGAATAATAACAATAGTAGATAACCTCAAAAAGGAGTTTGTAATCCCCTAATTATAGAAAACATTGTCCTAGAGAAAAATAAATTTAAATAAGGAATGTTCTATCCAGAAACGCGCTTCAATCGACGACCTCATTGACGGACCGTTGATGGAACGACGGTCCGTCGACTACTTCCATCAGTCCATACTTGGAATTATTTTTTCTTCTGTGAATATCACCTTCTCTGAATCAAATGATGGACCAGCAGTACAGTCCGTCGATCCATCTATGTCCCGCCGATGATCCTTTGTCATTCCACACTTAGAATCTTGAAGAAGTCTGGTACTGGAACCTTCTCTGAACCAACCGAAGGTTCACCAGTATGGTCAATCGATGGACCGTCGTTTGCTCTCGTGGTTCCACACTTAGTCAAATTTCCTCAAACTTCTCCCTTAGCACGAACTGCCATCAACGATCACCACCTACGGACCGTCGATTGAACGATTAACCGTCGATGACCTTCGTAGGTCATCTTCTGCACTTTTTTCCAGCTGCCTTATGTGTTTTCAACCTGGGCATCTTTCCTGTAAAACCAAACATAAACTTTGTTAAAACTACCACTAAAACGCTTTAGGCACACACATAACGCTTAAGAAAAATGCATTGAAAGCACCGTGAAACCACGGTACATCACATTTCCACTCTACCGGCCTCCAAGACCTCACTGATTTTCTCCTTATATGTGCCGGTTCCCCACAATTATAATAAAATTATAATTTATACTCGATTGTTGAACACTAAATTAGATCGGAAGAGTCAATTCGGTACGATTCGGGGTCTATAATTATGGCTGAGGAAAGCAGAGAACACATGGTTGATGTTCTATCTATCCCTGTCCCTCTCTGGCGGGAGAAATCCTGCACTAGCGGTCTCGCCAAGGTGGGGAAAATCCCACCCCAACGGTCTTGACGAAATCAGAATCCAAACAATAAATTTTTCTACATTTTTTCTCTTTTCTGTATCTCCCAATGATTTTCATCTTTACAGAGTAATTTAGGATCATCCTCAAACTAGAATTATCATTGTCTACCCCGAGTCAATTTAACGATACACAATGCAACTCATTCTCACTAAATCATAACCATAACCCTTAAATCCCAGGATACACCCAGACACTCACACATTTAATACTCAAGCTCAAGACACGTTTAGATCTTTCTTACAAATCACATGGTAAATTATCCAGACCATTGCATCAAACTTAGTCGAGACCTTCTTTTCACAACAAGTTTCACGACATGCAAGCGGTTACAATTTGTACAATTTCAACATTTAGGCCAACACATTGCACATATCAACATTCAGACAAGCAATACTGCGCAAAATCATATCAAACATTCAAGTAATACACCCTTCATATTCACCTTTCCAAGTTACAACTCGCAGACTAGTCCAATTTATTTAATTAGTTCTCTCTATAGATGACAATTACTGTTCATATATTCCTTATACGACTCCTAAAGTCAAATACCAATTGGAAATTTCCCAATTCTAATTAACTTGCTTATGTCCCTCCAGCCTCTACTATAGCGTCTAGTTTACTTCATTCAGATACCAAATGGAATCATGAGTTACCAATTGGACTCAACTCATACCACAAGAGACAATAGTAGCTAGCAAGCCCCACAAAACTGCTAATTTGAATGACAAAACATGGTCGAACCCAATTGTTAACCGCTTCAATCTTTAACTGATGGTAACCAAGTCTTAAATCAATGTTAGAGAAAATCAATGCACCTTGCAACTAGTCAAAAAGGCTACTTACTCTGAATGGTATATCCTATTCAACTGTCGGTAATTTATACACATCCTCTCTTACTGGTAATGGTGTTACCAATTTTGTTTCTCTAGATCGAATCATGGAGTGAAAGAGAAGAGATGCCAATTTGTATCACCCAAATACAAATTGGATCAAGTCATAGCACGAAGGAGTACAAAAAAGTGAGTTTTTCTAATAGTCCATAGCCTCTCAAAGGAAAGTACGGATGTCATCGTACGTTTCGCAAGATTCTACTATACTGGTTTTGGTACAATGAGATCAACGAACCTAGAACTTTAATACCAACCTTTTCAAGATGCAAACCATTGTGATTGGAACACACACTAACTCTACAGTGGGAGAACCACTACTACAATCCAAAGAAGCGACTAAACAAAAAACTAAGACATTTAAGGGTACAGAAGCAGGTTAAATGACTAAATTATTCATTAAAGAGTTCTCATAAACTCTAAAAGTTTAATAAAACAAATGAACTAACACAAATACGAAAATACAACTCCTAGAACCTGAAAGTCAATGTACCAAAACTCTAAAAACACAAGTCTAAGAACACAGGATACAATCCAAAAAATAACCAACAACCTTAAAGAAATAGTCTAAGTCCGAAGAGTGTGAACCTAAATAAGAGAGATCCCTGAAAGCCTGGAAGAACTGGTTCACCCTTGAATCTACTAATGCTTAATAATAACACTACTGAGGTCTATCAATAGCCGCCAGAAGATGCCCTATACTCAATAAAAATAATCTCAAGTGCAGTATTAATACACAACCACCGTGTACTGGCAAAATTACACGGCTATCCCTTTAAGTGAAACATGTATAACTAATTACAACAATATATTCATGCAATATATCGAACATATACAATATTGAATATCACATGCTTCAATAATTTCACATTTATCACAAGTATGTCAAGAAGTTGGTCCTCTCATGGAACCCAATTCAATGGTTCTCTCATGAACCCAAACTCGAACTGCTAGTACGAAATATGGTGCACGATCCAATATTTATGTTGGAACATGGTAGCCGATCCCATATTTATGTTAAAACGTGGAAATTCGATCCAAGTTAGTTATGATGGAATGTGGTAATTCGGTCCAAGTTAGTTATGCTCGATTATGGAAATACAATCAAAATTAGTTATATTGAGCATTGCAATCCAATCCAAGTTAGTTATGCCGGAACGTGGAAATCTGATCCAAGTTAGTTATGAAGAAACGTGGCAATCCAATCCGTTTAAAACACAACAATCACAATATATATTTTACAATCATAGAACAAGAGGTGATTCATGGCATATATATATTCATTCATACTCATTTACAATAAGTGTGAGCAATAATGCAACATTCACATACATATTTGCATCAAAATGAAGCAAAAAAAACATATATCACACATAGAAAATCACAACCATCACCTACCTCGAATCCAAGCTTGAATCCCCTAAGGCCCTTGAATCTCTCCTTTTCGTATTCTTTCCTCTTATTCTTGGTCTAAAACAATTAATATACGCAAGGATCAACAATTAAAGGTCTAATTTCAGATTATAACAACCCTAATTACCTTAGACCAAACCCTTGTCCCCGATACCCAAATTAGGGCTTTATCCACAATAATTCCACAAAAAAAACCCTTCTCCATCGATAATAATCCATGAAAATAGGTTGGATGGATTGAAAAATAAATTTGTGGGGTAAAAATTTTACCTTTAACCTCAAGAATGGTGGAAAATCGTCAAGAAAATACATAGGGTCGTTCCTTAGCTCTCAAAGTCCAAAAGCGTAGAAAAATAACATTTTTGGGGTTTATTTACGACTTTATGTCGCGTATGTACCGCTACAGTGGACCCCATCCCACTCTGGTGCCCTAATCCCTCTCTGGTGGCTTGCACGAAGACAAAATGTTATTCATTCAAGCTAAGATCATTTTTGAGATTACTACTCACTCGAATGAAGTTCTGCAAAGTCTTACGAGTTCTTTATTGTCTTATCTATCGATTCATGTACTCAAATTCATAATTATATATCTAATTACTTGTTAGATTTTTCTAGACCTCACTGACTCAGATTTCGTCCAAGTCTGGACTAGGCTAGGAATTTCAAGTTATTACCAAAACGTTTCTGGCCCCAATATTGTTTTTGTTGGCCTTTCTACAGTGACAGAATTCGGTCGTTACATGTTCATTTCTAAACTCACAATTACTAAAGAAGAGGCACCAAATATGGTTCATCATCAAAGTTGAGACTATAAAAGAAGAGATATCAAGTGTGGTTTGTCTCGAAATCACAATTGCAAAAAAAAAATCAAGTGTAGTTCTTCATCGAAGCCACAAATCAAAAAGAAATTCTCCATGCCACAATTGTAGAATAAAATGTATTAAGTGTGGTTCATCGCTAAATTTACAAATACAAAAGAAAAGGCACCAAGTCTCATCGTCATCAAGTTGAAACTACAAAAGAAGAGATATCAAATGTAGTTCATCGTCGAAGCCTTAACTGTAAAAGAAAAATATATTTCATGTGTAGTTCATCATTAAATCCAAAACTCTAAAAGAAGATGATCCACATATGTTTCGTAATCAAAGTCGCAATTGTAGAAGAAGATGTACTAAGAATGATTCATAGCTAAAGCCATAATTGCAGAAGAAGAGGCACCAAGTGTGGTGCGTTATCAAAGTTGAAACTACAAAAGTAAATGCATCATGTGTGGCCGCAAATAAAAAATAAAATGCACCAAGTGTAGTTTATCGTCAAAGCCGCAGTTACAAAATAAGATGCAGGAAGTGTGGTTCATCTCCAAAAAAGCCATAATCGCTAAAATTTTACACCAAGTATGATTCGTCATTAAAATTTCAACTATAAACGAAGATGCATCAAGTGGTTCCTCATCCATATTGGATTACCCCTTATTTTTTATGGTAGGATATTAAGGCTTTTTTGGATTCATCGTAAACCTACAAAAAAGAAGAAGTAAAAGTGATGTGTCTCACAGTGCAAATTACACGAAACTTCAGATCGGCATGCTAAAAAATTATGGCATATGATCTCGCGGTTGTCATAATGAATGTGGTCATATTCATTACTTAAAATATTTTTGTTCTTTCTCCATATAGATGATGAAAAAATTCTCAATCAATACGGAAATTAATATGCAGCTCTTCGGCAAAGATGCAGAGAAGTAAACTCATGATGACTTAAGAGTCCATTTTCTATAGAATCAAGTCCCTCTCCATTAGAGCTTTCCTACACCAAGATGCAAACGTTTTGGTGAGACTCCACAGTCTGCAAAATAATAATGACAGAATTGAAGACCAACTTCAAAAATTAATTCTCGTCAATCCATAAAAAGTTTTAACTTGATATTTGGATATGTTGTAGATTTTCATGTCTAATTTCTATATTAATAATTTGCTAGTCATTCAGAATCTCCTACACCAAGATAGAGACATTTTTGTGAGACTGCAAAGAGATGTAAAAACGAAGAGACAAATTTAACAGCAAACTTCAAAAATTAATTACCATAAATTCAAAAGGGTTTTGATTTTGAATTTGATATATGCCGTTTCCCTCTGAGCCTAGTTTTTGAAACATCGAATGGATAATGATTTCAACGTTTCTACAAGAAGTTATGAATTTTTTATCGCCGGGCTTGCTGTGCTGAAAATAAGTGACGAGAATTGAGTTTGGTATGCCTCAAGTTAACAATCAATCATTGTAAAAATTTATGTATTTATATAAATAAAAATATATAAATTGTGTTCCTGTAGATGATGAAAATACCATACTTAAAATAATATTATTGTAAATTTTACTAAGAACTGAATTATGGTAAGAATCTACAGGAATCAAGTTAGGAAAAAATTTCATTGAAATAATATGTGTGTGTGTGTGTGTGTGTATATATATATATATATATATATATATATATATATATATATATATATATATATATATATATATATATATATATATATATATATATATATATATATATATATATATATATTCAAGTCTTGTCTTTAAATGTTGGACAAGTTGGACATTGCAACAATCCTCGAAGTAGGGGGCTTTTGCAAAGAGTGAAATTTTATTGATAAATTAATTCTAAATTTGGATTAAATCTCAAATTTATTATACACTGATCAAGTCAAATTCCTGTTTAATAAAGTCGGATGAATATTTGAGCCAAAGTATGACTTAAATAAAGTCTAAATTACATTTGGGTCAGTCCATTAAGTTGACAAGAGGAACCAAACTCATGTTCTTCAAGCCCAAGGATCATAATTATTTGAACAAAAATACCCCTAAAATCCTAACTCAAGCCTATATAAAGAGATCTTCATAAGACCAAAACGAAGGAAGGAATAAACGAACAAGACACATAGAAATACATAGAGAATCCTTGCTCTTTAGTGGTGATGTGCAAGTCTTCCGCATATAAAGAAATCTTCTCTACAAGTATTGAGTTGCAAGTACAAAGAAGTCTTCGCTCCAAAAGTTGAGCCGCAAGTGTTCCACCAAATTTAGAACACCATTGAAGAGAAGAATCAGGGGATTGGATATCTTTCCTTAAAGATTTTATAAAGATTGTAACATTCGCATATATTCAAATACAAATACTGTTGTTTGCTTGCTATTTCCTTTCTTGTTTGTTGTATTTCATGATTGAAACTTTAGACGCTTACAAGTTGATCTATTAAATTTATATGTACTTGCTAACGGAAATCGTAAAATGATAATTGTATTATATTACTTTCTCCTTTATTTATTTATTTATTTATAGTGTCTTTTTTTGAAGGAAGAACCGTTTGGATTGACTTTAAAAAGTAGCTTATAAGTCAAAAATAAAAAGTCAATATGAAATTTTAAGTAAAAAAATAAAAAGTAGGGGGAGACCTACTTTTGATTTCTGACTTATTTTAAGTCATTTTTTACGTTGACAAACACTTCGTAACTTATTTTAAGATATTTTTTATATTTGTCAAACACTTCCAAAAGTCAAAAACAAGTAAGTTTGACCAACTTTTAATTCAATCCAAGCAAGCTCATAGAAGAAATTTTTTGAAGCATAGTTAGGAATTACTTTTAGTGGAGATTTTTTTTTTACTTTGAGTTGTTATAATAACTTAAGTACACGTATTGACAACATTACTCATTTAGTCCTCTATGATTCTGTTTTTATTTTAAAAGATAAGAAATATAACTATCTTATTTCAATCAAAAGGACTATGAGAACAAGTTATATTTTATTTTAACTTTCAAAGAAAATCAAAATGAAATGAATTATTATATGACATAATTGTTTATTGTTATGCATATGAAAACATTTATTTTTGTCACTTTCCTTTTCTTGCTTGAAATGCATTTAGAAGTTTTCTTTTTCATTTTTATTACTTTGTGAAAATAATAATGTAGATTATTATTTTTATATCTTAGCTACATAATTATAAAAATTTATGTCTATATATTATTAATTGTGATCTTTGATGATATTGTTATATGACACATCATTTATGCAATCATGTTATTTATTTTTTTCTTCTTATTTTTGTAATTTTTACCTCATATATTTTCAATCAGTTATTTATTTTTATAGATAAAATCAATGAACTACTATTAATGTACTAAATGTCGTAATAATATTATATATTCAAGTTATGATGACTCATGTCTCTTATCTTCTTTATAACTTCTACTCTTAAAAATTATTGATAACTCCTATTTGTCTCATTGTTATAATTTTTATAAACATTTCTTTAATAAGTAATAGTAAAAAAACGTGATAATAAAGACGTAACACGGAAGTTCAAAAAAATATAAAATTTAAATTAATGTTATCATAAATGATCGAATTTTTCAAATATAAATAAGATTTAAACAGAAAAAAGTATTGTTTTCAACTTAATGCATAGATTGGTGTTTCAAAATATCACCTCTAAGTTGTCCATTCTACCATATTCATATAAAGTCTATTTAGCATAGTGAAAAGAACATATCATGTTTCATATGAAGGCAAAATTTTACATTGTCTTATATGCCACTAGCTTGAATATAAATATGTCAAACTACTTCTAAACATTATCAATTCATAGAATGAAAATGGTACACAAACATCCCTTCTCCACCTATTGACTTCAAAATACCTCTCTCTCTCTCCCTCCCCTCCCCTATCTATTGACTCACAAATATTCTTCCATCAACCTTTTGGTCCAACTTTAGCCACTTCATTAATGGAGCACCATTTAAAATAATTAAATAATCTTTTTAATTAGATGACACTCAATCATTGATTACAATTTAATTATTTAATTCAATTTTAAATGCACCCATTACCCACCCATTTTTAACTAAACCCGTCCGACCCAATACAAAAATAAATCATCTAATTAAAACATATTCCATGGATCCGTAATTTCTAGTCCTATATATATATATATATAAGAACAAAATTAAAATATTTTTTAAAAAAACAAAAAAAAAAATTTCTTGGGAGGTGTGTGTGTGGGGGGGGGTATGTGGTTGTGGTAGGTGTGGGATAAAGAAAATGAAAGGTTTTTTTTTTTCAAAATTTAATTTTAATTTTTTTTGGTGTAGAAAGCAGGGTGTGACAGTCAGGAGTTGAGCGGGATAAAAAATCGAAGAAATCTAGTTTTGAACTATTTTTCAAAAATAGAATTTTAAGTCGTTAATTTTTTTTTGGTGGGGTAGGGGCTAGTTTTGACGTAGTAACAAAAAAAATTCATTTATTTTTAAAAAGAAAATTTTAATTTTTTTTTTAATGTGGAGGGTTGGCGTAGAGAGTGAAGTAAGGAAAAGAATTATAATTTGACAAAAATAAATTGATTTGAAAAATATTTTCTAAATTATTTAAGTCAATCAAACATGAGAAAATTAACAAACATTTTTCAGAATGAAAGACAAAATAAATAAGTAAAAAAAGAAATTAAATATATTTGAAGAGTAAAGTAAATGAAATAAAATGAGTTAGTAAAGGAGAGAGAAAATAAAAAAAATAAGAAGTCAAAGGTGATTTTTTTTCAAGGGAAATTTAGGTGATTTAAAGCCAAAAGTTATTTCCAGCAGTATCATGCCAGGTTGTACCATTTAATTTATTCTTTTAATTATATGTAAGAAAGGATAATTTTAGGGTGGGCAACTCTCACTACCACTTTTATTACTATGACAATTTTAGGGTCGGCAAATCTCATTGCCATTGCTATAACTATTTTCTTAATTAGGTTTCCACCAAAGTTGAGTAATTGATCCACTTTTGTATAATTTAAAATTACTATGAATGTTTTGCATCAATGAAACTCTGGTTTGAAGGATATATATCATTTTGACTAAAGTTGAGTATTTCATCCCCTCTTGTTTAGAATTACTAAATGCAGGTATAAGCTTAAGTAAAAGGAAAGCAGAAATTATGAAATCACAGATAGAATTTCTAGGAATACAAATAGATAAAAATGGAATAAAAATGCAAACACATATAGTACAAAAAATAATATAACAATATATCATCTATGTATACAATACAATTTTCTAGCTGGTTAAAACAGTTATCCATACAATGTTGGAATCTACCTGGTGCATTTTTATATCCAAAGGGTAAAACATTCCATTCATAGAAACCTTGTGGTACTGTGAATGCTGTTAATTGTTTAGATTCTTCTTCTAATTTTAAGTGGTAAAATCCTGATTTACAGTCAAATTTACTGAAATAATTATATCCTTGTATTTGTCTTATTTTTAGTATTTTGTTTGGTATCGGATAATTGTATGTTTTGGGTTTTAGCATTTAGATTACGATAATCTATGACCATTCTACTTTTACCTCTTTTTTGTTCACTATGTTTTATGACTATAAATGCTGGACTTGTGTGTTTACTATTGCTCTTTTGTATGTAATTATTTTCTAATAATTCATCTATATGTATTTTAAATTCTTTTAAATCATCAAAGTTATATTTTAATGGTTTCTGTGTTATTATACTATTTTCATCTATTAATTCAATTTTTACTTTTGTCTTATGTTTTTCCCATCCTTGTAATGGATCTTCACTATATAATTGTTCTAGTTGTTCATTAATTAATTTAACTTTGTCAATAGCAAATATAATAATTTCTAATTGTGTTATTTGTTTATTATTTATATTTTCCATTTGTTGGTTTATTTTTTCACTTCCTTTCATCCATTCCATAGGTTTTCTTTGTTTATTATTTACTCTTTTTGCTCCTATTTTGTTTCCGCATGGTGTGGTAAACCACCAATGTGTTTTTGTTATTATGTGTGGGTAAAATCTATCTAGAAATGGCATTCCTAATAACATATCTTTTGTGGTAAATTCAAAATTATACATTTCTTCTATTGTTAGTACCTTATCCCATATTTGTATTTTTATATTTTTTGCTTTGTATTTAATCATACTTCCTTCATTATTAAATCCTGTTACTACCATAGGTGTTTTTAATTTTTCCCATTTATCTTCTGGTAAGCAATTATATTTACATATATTCGCTTCTGCTCCTGTATCTATCATAGGGGTATAATATCTGTTGTGATATCCTTCTACTATAATTTTTGCAAGTATAAATATTTTCATTAATCATTTTGTTCTTTTTATAATTATTTTCTTATTTTCACAAGTTATTGTTAATTGTTCATTTTCTATGTTGTATGGCTTAACTTTTTCTAACCATTTTATTCCTAATGTAATATTATGATCTCCTTGGTATATTTTAAATTGTATTACTAAAGGTATTCCTCCTATAATTATTTCTTTTTCTGTCGTTTCTTCATTTGTATTTACTATTTCACTAGGTAATCCAGGGCATGTGTGTCCTGTTCTTATAATTTCTTCTTCTAATACTAACTCTCTTGTTATATAATTTTCTTCTTGTCCTGTATTTATTAAAATTTTGTATTTTCTTTGGTCCATTATTCCTGTTATGAAATAATGATATGGTGTTATTTCTTCTTTATCTAACAAACTTTGTGGAATTTCATATTTTCTTTTAGATGTACTCGTTCTTGATGAGGTAGCTCTTGTTAATGTATTTGGTACGCTTGAAGTGCTTAATCTTTCTTTTACGTTTTATGTCTAATTCTTAGTAAAAAAATATTATTTATTTTTATTTGAAGAATAGCCTTATTTATGATCAAGGTTGAGTATTTTATCCGCTCTTTTTTAGAATTATCACTATAAACGTATGTTATTTAATTCTTAGTCATTAAGTTATTCTTTTTTATTTAAAGAATATATTATTTATGACTAATGTTGAGTATTTGATTCGTTTTTGTTTAGAATTACTATAAATATTTTAATTCTTAGTCAATAAGTTATTTTTTCAATTTAGAGGATAACTGTTATTTATAACTAAGGTTGAGTATTCTGATCCATTCTAGTTTATTATTACTAGAAACCTTTTTTTTTTTAATCTGACTTTTAGTCAATGAAGTTGTTCTTTTGATTTATAAGAATGTCTATTATTTACGGCTAAGGTTGATATTTGATCCACTTTTGTATAGAATTGGTATAAATGCTTTCTTCTAATTTTGAATAAAAAATGTTGTTTTTTTGGGTTTAAAGGATAGTTGTTTTTTTATAACTAAAGTTAAGTATTTGATCCACTTTTGTTTATAATTACTACAAATGTTTCTAATTCTCAGTCAATAAAATTATGGAATGTCTACGCGAGTGGAGATAGTGGGCATCCGAAAAATTGTATATTCTATTAATCGTATTTTTTTTTAATAAATATTTTAAAATGTCACTCAGTTATGAAAAATTATCTTGTAAAATCATTCGATTTTGTTTTATAATTAATAAAACAACTTAATTTAGAATATTTATCTTACAAAATCATCTTTCAAACTTGTCATTATTTTTAATATAACGATATAAAATAAATTTTAAGTCAAGTAAGTATGAACGACATAAATAAAACAAAATATAAAAAGACAAAAATCTTAGGCCCATACCTACCTATATTTGTAATTTTTCAAAAGGGAAGTATTTTATTTTGGAATAGTAGCAGAAAAGAAAATGTAAAAGAAAAGACGAAAAACATATTAAAAGAATAAAGCATTAACACTTCTTGAAAATATTGCATTTCCACAACCGTGAGAGGAAAAAAACAATCAATAAAGAAAAAATTGAAGAGGTAAATTCAACAGGAAATAAATAAATTAAAAAAGCAATTTATTTCCCCTTTTTGTGTTTAGTTTCTCTTTTTCATCAGTTAATGTTTTCTTTTATTTGAAAAAAAAATCAAGTTTCTATACATACTTTTAATTATTATTTCTCAAATCGCATCAACATTCAAAGGTTGATATCTTTAGCGCAAAAAATTGAGAAGTGCAAACTGCAAATTGACACTTTGGAGGTTGATATTTTTTTGCGAAAAACATATTGAATTTGAAGGGTATTATAAAATTCTAAAATTTTTAATAAATGTCCGAATTATTGGTGAGTCTGATGTAAAATATGATTTATTTTTAATTTTATTTTTTTGTTAGGTCCAAGTCAACGTGATATAAAAATTTATTTTACTTTTATCATATAGATTTATTTATTAAACTAAGTGATTTTATTACTATAAATAAAAATAAAATGAAGTTATAAAATAATTTCTCGATGAACCTTTCGGAAATTAACTCTATTTTCAATAGGTGAAGATAATATAAGAAAGACAAGGCATGTACAATTACTCAATTAGTGCCAAATAATAAGAAAAATAAAATAAATGAGGTTTCAAATAAAAAGGAAAAAACTCAGGTAATTGATTACTTTTGGTAGTTGAACTAGTATGCCATACCAGCTATTTGTATATATGGTCACATTTAAATCATTTAACACTAACATTTTGCAAAACTGATTAAAGCTAACTCCTAAGTCATATCAAAATGATGGGTAATCATATTCCTATGATAGAATATCACATTTACTGAAAAAAAATTAATCTTTAGCGATAATAAATATATGCTTTAATAAAGAGTGATAAAATTTGTACCAACATTAGTTAATTGTCATTAGATTTAATATTACTAAAGATTTTAGGGACATTAACAAAGAATACTAAATATCGCAAAAAATACATTTTTAATGATAATTAAGCTATTATCATGAATTAATTGTCCCTAAAAATCATTTTGATTTAGTAATTGCTTATCATTGGTATAACTTGCTCTAAATAAGTTGAAATTATTTAGACTGTGTTTGAGATCGTTGTTAGAAGGCCGAAAGTATTTAGTTGAAAAAAAGTATTTTTAAAAAAAGACTTTTGACATATCAGTAAAGTTGTTTTTAAATGGAAGTATAAGCAATTTTTCTATTATTGGAAATGAGCTAAAATTTCTGCTTTTCCTAAAAGCAAGAGCATATAATATTTTTTTTCAAGATCAAATGTATCTTTCATATTTACATATTTATCGATATATTCTTTATTAATTAATTAGCATATCTCATAAGTTTGATTAAATTCATTAAGAATTTTATTTTTCTATGGTAAATTTTTATTTTATTTCATGTTTATTATTATTGTTATTACTATTATTAATAATATTTTATGTTTGATATTTTTAATTGTACTTAGATCGTCATATTAGGATTATATAAATATTTAACTTTTAATTAATTTACATATTATATTGACTGAAAAATTAAATATGTACATTTTAATTGATAAAAGTAAAAATTCAATCAAATATTTGAATATAGATATCTAAAATTATAAAATAATTTTAATATTAAAAGTACATCGACACTTGCCCATTTTTGTAATCTGAATCTTAAAAGTACTTTAAAAAAATTTAGTCAAACACATTATGCTTATCAAAAGCTCTTTTCAAATGAACTAATCAATTATAAACTGTACTTTTTTTAAAAGCTCTTATCTAAAAAATTATGTAAAGAAAATATTTTTAGAAATAAACAATTTTTTTGCAATAATGTCAAACAAGCTCTTAGACTAACTAGAACATCTATGATTGTAACGACCTGTTTAGTCGTTTTGAGCAGCAGATTTTATTTCTGGAAAAACTGGCTGAGACGACGGATACCACGACGGACCGTCATGGGCACGACGGACCGTCGAGGGTGTCTCGTTCCAAAACACTTAGGAATTCTGAAATTTGAGTGCTGAAATCGACTCTCTGAACTCTGTGACGGACCTGCAGGACGGACCGTCACAGATACGACGAACCGTCGTGAGCCCCCGTTTCAAAACACTTCAACTCTTGAAAAGTTGGTACTGGGAACAATTCTCTGAACGTCGTGACGGAAGTGCAGGACGGACCGTCGTGGGTACGACGGACCGTCACAGACTCTTCAAGGAAATTGAGTCTCTGAAGTTTGTGACGAACCTGCAGGACGGACCGTCGCAGGCACGACGGACCGTCACAGGTTGCGTAATCCCAGGCTGGGTCGGATTTCTGTTTAAGTTTTAAAGGGGCGTTTTGGACTATTCCTGCTATAATTATATATTTCGTGGGTTAATATTAATAACCCAATTTCTTGGGGGATAAAAGAGGTAACCTTGAGTTAATTAGTGGGTTACTATTGTCATCTTTTATACTTAATTATATACTAATTAGGGTAAAAGAAAGAGGGTTGAATAAGAAAAATAGAAAGAACAAAGAGAGAGAGAGAGAGAGGATCGAATGAGAAGAGGAGAAACGAAGAGGAAACAAAGCTTGGGAATTTGCTTGCTTGATCATTAATCTTCGGTGGAGGTAGGTTATGGTTTCTATGATATTCGTAGTAAACTCTTAATAGCAAATGATATGTATTGGTAGTATTGTAAACCCTTCTATATGCTTAATTGTATGCTTGCATGAATATGATTATATAATTGTGATAAACTAAGAATGATGAAGTTATTGAATCCAAAATCTTGAAAGAAACCCTAATTCACTTGTTAATGATGATGCCTTGGTATAAAAGAAGGCTTGATGAATTACATAATGAGATTGATGATGCCTTGGTATAAAAGAAGGCTTGATGAATTAGGGGATCGGGTGCCACGTTCCGGTACCAGGATAGAAATAGAGGATCGGGTGCCACGTTCCGGTACCAGGATAGAATGAGGATCGGAGTG
>CM064969.1:81815-144341 GCA_032847665.1 Solanum chilense | reverse complement strand
TAGTACTTGTTGTTGCTACATGTTGAGTATTGTAGTTGATTTATGATATTAACTGATATATGCTGTTTTCTATTTTGAGTTGGCCGATGATACTTACTCAGTACCCGTGTTTTGTACTGACCCCTACTTGTTTGTTTCTTTCTTTGTATTTGTGGAGTGCAGCAAACGTACCGTCGTCTTCAACTCAACCGCAACTCTAGCCAGTCTTCACTACACCGGATTTCAGGGTGAGCTAATGCTTCTAGCTTGGACTGGATCTTCTCTTCAAGTCTTGATGCCTTGAACTTCCGGCATGGACTAGCTTTTTATTTATTTTAGCTTCTTAGATAATTTTAGATTAGTAATTTGAGGATAGATGTTCTTGTGATGATGACTTCCAGATTTTTGGGGAAATAATAGATGTTGAGTTTTTAGAAGTTATTGAATTGATTTTCATTAATGAGTTTAAGTCTTCCGCATTACTTTCTGTTGATATTATATTGAAATGTTGGGTTTTTTATTGGTTGGTTCGCTCACATAGGAGGGTAAGTGTGGGTGCCACTCGCGACTCGATTTGGGTCGTGACAAACTTGGTATCAGAGCATTAGGTTCGTTGGTCTCATCACACAAGAACGCGTCTAGTAGAGTCTTAAGGAACGGTAGGGGGGCGCCTTTACTTTTCTTTGAGAGGCTATAAGACTTTAGGAAAATTCCATTCTTTCTTTCTTTCTTTCGTGCTATTACTTGGATCCAATTGGTATCTAGGTGATACAAATTGGTATCTGAACATCTTCACTCTATTTCGCAGATGGTTAGAACTAGAGCAACGACTGCACCGACACCAACACCGGCAAGACAAGAAACGTCTGAGCCAGCCACTGGGGCTGTAGCTCGAAGAGGAACAGTGGCGAGAGGCCATGGAAGACAATTTAATGTAAATTTAATTCATTTCAGTCTAATATTTCTCCTAAAATCAATTATAAACTTAACCAAACCCTCTTAAAATTGAGACACGAACTTCAAACGACATCTTCAATTATTTGTAGGAATTACCTATTCAAACTTATTACAAATTCGTAAAATGCAAATAATGAATTCAAAATTTGAATCTATTATGAATATTAATGGTGAACTCTTACTTCTGCAATTAATTTTAATGATTTGAAATTTCTGCTTTAAAATCTAATTTTATACAATTTTGCGGTCTTTTTTTTTTCCTCTTTTCATCTTTTTTTTTTGGATAAAAATATTGACATGGACATAATGAAATATGAAAACTTGATTTGTTAAGTAAATAAAAATTGAAAGAAGAAGAAGAATCTTTTAAAAAATGAAAAGAAAAGAAAAGAAGAATACGAAGACAATAATGATAGAGTGAGTAAGATAAGAAGAAGATTTTTTATAAAAAAAAGATTAGGGTGCAAAAGGACCGAGAAAGAAAGCGACGGTACACTAATTTCAGAAATTGTTATATTATAGTTATAAAAATTATATTGACATAAATAGTGAATATTTTTTAAATATAACATATTTATGTGATTTACCATTTGAAATTTGGGCGAAGGGCCCAAATTTTAATATTTTTTATTTTACTCTTGTTTATTATTTATTTGTATTAACTAACCATTTTATTTGAAATTTGGTGTTAAACTAAATTAATTTCCAAAAAATAGTCATGCCTTTTTTTATGTTCAAATTTAAACATTTATATTTTTATTTATTACCTAGTTTTATTTTACTTTAGATCTTCTAACATTGAGTTGAATTACTTTAAAATTTTCTTTTAGTTTATTTCCTTGCCCTTTAAAAGTGAGTTTTCATTACTTTTTTTTAAAATTATTATTATTATTATTATTATTATTATTTTCAAATTAGTTAAAATTCATTAGTCAAATTGCCGGTCAACCGCAAGTTAGCGGGTATTCCGAGGGCCTAACACCTTCTCGGAATGTACATTTGAATTTCGAACCATTTTTCAATTGATTTTATTTGCTTAAATCTTTTGAAAATAATTATAAGTTTTTTCTTGATTTTTTTACTAAAAAATTAAGTGGCGACTCTGTTAATTTGGAAAATTGATTTCTCTTAAATCATAAGATTAATTATTTTTTGAAACCTAGTCATTTTTTATTTTTTATTCATTTTTCCGTAAAATATTAATTAATTGTTAAATAGTTTAAAAAATAGAAGAAAAATGAATTTAGAAGAAGAAAAGTGAATTTGGACACTTGAAAAAATTTTAGGCCTCAAAGAAGTTCATTACTTGTAAGACTCTGATTGGATGATTTGATGAATAAAACTAGTTCACAAGTAATTAAAAATATTAATTTATTGTTAAATAGTTGAGGAATTGAAGGGAAAATGGTAGAAAAAGAATCACGAAGTTTGGACACTTAGAAAATTTCTAGGTCCAAAAAACTTCAAATACTTATAATATTTTCGGGGTCTTAAGAAAAATATGCAGGTTTTCGTCTCTGAAACAGATGCAAACGCGCGTTAGGTGCGACTGGGCGTCGTGGACAGGTTGTTAGCTGCGCTGACTGCTGATGCAATGTCGTGTGGCGCTGGTGTCTGATGTGGCCACGAAGTGTTGGTCCATGTGGATATAATTTATTTATGTATAAGATTTTGATTATTATTTTTTCAGATTTCATTTTTTTCAAAATTCTACTAATGGACCGCAAAATCACCTTTGACCAACTTTGACTTGTAGAAGTTGGATCAAATGTACTTTCTTCTTTCTTCTTCTTCAAGAACAAATTGAAGACACCATGAACACATAGAACACCAACAACAGACTAAATCCAATACACTCTAATCAACTCGGAATCGACTCAAAATTTAAGATTTTCTTCCCTTAAACTAAAAGAACAAAAGTCCACTAATTATTAACCTCCAATTTCTCCTGAAACAAAAGACCCACTTTCAAAATTTGAAACCCGTCAACGGTAACTTCACTTCTAAATCTTCAAATTGAACAAAATTTGAAACGTAGAATAAAAAATTACTAGAAAAAAAAGATCTAGTGTCAAAAACAGCAAAACAAAACAAACAAAAAACTCAGTTTTTTTGACGATTTTCGGACTCTTATTTTTTTTTACAAACCAAGACTACATTTTATGAACAAATCTAAACCTAGGCTCTTAATACCAAATGATAAAAATCAAACAAGGAAAGGAACAAAGAAATAAAGAATATGTGGATTAATACTTGAGTTATTGAAATTATGGGCAACAAGGGACCAACACCTTACCCTTCTAATTGACTTCAATAACCTAAATTTAACCTAGGAAAGAAAAATCAAATGAAACCAAGAATCCCAAAACGCTAATACTTCAATTTATCAAACTCAAGAAGTTAACTAGCAATTCCAAGAATTCACCCTAATTACTCGTTAAGAAGATACTACAATTTGAGAGTCAATATTCAATACAGTCTAAGTCTTCCAAAATGAAAGAGACTAATATTTATAATAAGAAAATAAAGAAGACACTTCTTTTACAATTATACTCTTGATGAGATAAGAGTCTTATTTGATTGCCTTTTTTTGTGAATTCATGAAATGGTCATTTGCACACATGACCTCTTTCATTCTTCCTTCTCATTTTGATGCACCTTACATGCATGTATGCCCTTTTTTGGTGACCTTCAAGCTCCTCTAATGCTTCTCTTTTTCATGAACATTGCTTGTAGGTCTTGGAGACCCTTTGCTTGACTCCATGTAAATGATCTTGAGTGATACATGTCACTCATATTAGTCTCATCAATTTTTGTCATGTTATCAAGGTTACGAGGACTTTTTTTGAAAGAAATATTTTCTCACTTTCTACTGTTGTCATCTCCGGCCCATAGAAGCTTATACAGACTGTAGATGGGAACCGTAGACACAAGCTACATTTCAAAATTTTATTTTTTCTTTTCAAATTCTGAGGTGTTACAGTATCTCCCATATTTCAAACTCAAATCTTCCATAACCTTATATTTAATTTATTTCAATTTAGTATTAATCAATTGCATGTTTCTATATTGATCATTACATCAACTTTTATGTCAATTTCATATCCTGTTAGCATCTCAGATTCATTAATGTAAGCTTTAAAAATTATAATGTGTATCTCACATAATTAGTATTTTTAAAGTATTAATCATATACTTTTTCTTATTTTTTTTCATGTGATGTCTATTCATGTGCTTACTATTAGGATCCCAGTTATTCGGATCAAAACTTCCAGCTAGCAAGTGATGAGTAATCCTATTTTGAGGACTCAAATTAATCTGTAGTTTCAATATTTTACTTCTATTAATATGTATTGATTATGGAGAGTAGGGGGTCATGTCTCAATTACCAATAATCAATATTAATAGAGGATTCATAGATAGTAGTTAAAGTTAATATATTCAATCTATTTCGTTTCAATCTCTTGTCAGATTATGATTGTTGTAAACAAATTTGTATTTAATAATGCATTTATTCCATAATTATGTTTTTCACTATATTAAGTTAGCTCTTATCCATGTTTTTATTTAGTTGTTCGTGACTTATGCTAGTGTCAAAGGTTAGCTTAGGATCACTTGCTAAGCATCGTATGACTACTGGTAGATAGTCTCGAATCGTGACACATGACATCGTCTATTTCCTTATCAATATATTCTTGAAATTGAGGGAATCAATCTCCAAAAGTATGTTTTCCACTTCTTTACTAGTACAGTACGATTGTTTTCCGTATAAAAATTGTTTTTCCTTCCATGTTGGTAGTTATCCTTATTTCTTGTGCCTCTTTAAATAGGAGATTAACATAACTACATCTCTAAAATAAATTCATATGAAATCTATTCTAGATTTTCTTTGTTGTTTCCATTGGATTGCATTTAATTCATTTAACCCCTGGTAGCTCTCATTTCATCATGTGGTAGTGTAATCTAGGTTGTCTTTTTGTAGAAAAATCACCATTTTTCAATCATGTAGAAGATCCATCAAGGATATTTCACTTTAATCAGTTGTTGTAAGGTCAACTTAAAACATCCTATAAAAATTAAATGATTTGTTTTCCATGTCTCCTTGTCATTTTTTTCATAACTCCCATATTATAGTTGTTGGGATTGTTATGGATATGTTTAAAATTTTGTGGTATCTGACAAATTTCACCATCTTAATAGTAGTTTTACTGGTGCAATTCTTCAATATTTATATTTGCATAAGAAACAAACTGCTTTCATAACTTTTGAACTATGAAAGCTATTTGAAAAAAAGCCGAAACTTGTCTCCTAATTGTAGTTTTTACAACAATGACATTTGAAACTATATTCATCTTCATTCTTTTAAGATTATTATTTGTAGCGATTCTCCTTTATTCAAATTCTCAAGAGAAAAAATTTAATCTTAAAAGATAACCTCTTTATTCAGATGTGATTCAACCACTCTTTCTTCTCCTTCTTATGCTTAAGGATCTGAAAAGCAGATTTACTGAAATGACACCTTTGGTGCATCCTATTCACCAAACTTTATCATTCACATCATTACTTGACTTAGGCCGAATTAATAATACTTTATATTTTTTTTTTTTCAATTTTTGCCATTTTTAGTAATATATTTTTTAATTGTTACTATTATTATTCACTAAGTATGGATGCACAAAATTTAAATGATATAGTAACATTTATTTTCAAATATTGTTAACAGTAATGCACCTCCCACACATTATGTCATTCAAGAAAAAGAATATGATATGGATAATATTTAACTAATGGTATATTTCGTGATGAAATAAGAATCGTAGCTAGAAAGGTGTTGAACTTGCATTCAGAGGTTTGCAATCACATTTTACAGTTATTGCATAATTGTCACATATTTGGAGAAAGAAAATGTTACATGATATAACGAGTACATACATTATAATAAACATCATGATAATAGAGGATGAGCGTGATCTGAATGCCCAATTGAAGATATCATAGATGTTTCAACTGTAACGACATAAACTATGGTAAAAGAAAATCTCTAGTTTGAACAATTTTTAGTTAGATATAAAAAAAATAAAGGATAAAAACACCCATTTAAACTCTGTAATACATTAATAGAACATTTACTGGAGCATAACAATAATCTTGAATATTGAGTATTTATGTAATGCTTATGTAATTGTATTTCGCTAATGATTTTACTTTTATTTGAATTGTCCATTAATATGTATGTTATATAATATTATTTACATTTAAGTTATTGAGAAATTTAGAATAAAATATAACTTTATATTAAATAAAGAACTTGAAAAGAATAAAAGCATGAATATTAAATAGGGTGATTATTTGGAAAAAAAAATAGGAAGGATTTACATTAGAAAATAAGAAAATAAAAATAATAGTATAATATTAAGGAGAGAGAAGAAAAATCATTTTTAGGGAGTAAAATAGAGAATTGGGTTGGAGTTAGTTGTCTTTCATATTTGAAGAGTAGATACATATATGTCGCTTTTTCATTGTTATTTTTGTGACATGTGTAAATTAGAAGAATTAGTTTTTTCCCTTAGTTATGCAATCATGAAATAATAAAATAATATAAAAAATTTGATGTGAAAAATTTCTTAAAGAAGGAAGGAGAGAATCACAACTTATCTGTAATAGAATTTCCTTAAATTTACAACTCAAGCAATTGTACACCTAAGGAATTGACTCCTACAACATCTACCCAAATCTTCGACAATTCTCGTCTAATTGTTGACACATTTTTTGACTTTTTCAATGGCTCGAATCAATATATGAAGCCTTTTATAACACAAATCAAACATAATGTATATTTCTAAGAACATTAAAAGTGTACAGTTAAAAATATGAGAAATGTGTTTTGTACAACATGCTCAGTTGTTCATACTTTAAAATTGGGTAACTGATAGTAGAAATGTGCATGAATTGATTTAGTTCAAGTTTTACCATTGTTAGTTTGAACTATTTTATTTTCTTGGTTAAATATGAACTCATAGTCCTTTTTATTTAACTAAAACAAAATTAATAGAATTGGGCTTAAGTTAGACCAAACATAAACTAAGAGTAAAGAAAAAAAGAAAAATTACTTATGTATAAATCTTTATTTACCATAATTTTTAGTATTTTCTATCATTTTAAAATATTACCACAATTCCTTGTTTTACTCCCAAACCCTAACCTCTTGATGCATAATATCATATTCCCAGAACTAACGTTTCTCTTCCTTAATTAACACCATTAATCTCTCTCTCTAACTTCACTTTCACAATCTTATAAATTAATTCCTCCTAATAATTTGAAATTCAATCAAATCAATTATAACTTCTTGAATAGGTAATTTTCGTCTTTCTTGATTTTCGCTGTTCACGCTTATTTTTTTTTGCTGATGTTAATTCAAGTCTCAGTGGGCACATCTTGGTAAACGTATGAAAAAATTATTTGCATAATATGCTTACCATACTTGACTGTAGCCTTGTGAGAATGAAACCCAGAAGAGATCAAAATACATTGGGAAAATAAGGATCTTGGGAATTTGATAGCCTTTGTTGAAAAGATAGATGTTGACTTTGTTGGAGAAAGCAAGATCGAAGAAGAATGCATCTTCACGCCTATGTTTATCAAAGTTATCGATGTATATTGTTTATTTTGTTTCTTAAACTAGTCTTTGTTAGTGGTATGAAATTTTGGATATATTAATGCTACAATAAATTTATGTTTTATGTACTGCATCAGGTATATATTTATCACATTGATACATAATTCTAATATTGTTGAATATTCGACTAGTGAGTTTATTGTGTAATACTTATATACTTGATACATAAGTAGTGCTTAATGTATATCTAACAACAAACAAACACATGTCGGCATAATTTTGTAATCATCTTATAACATGTATTGCGTACATTAGAACAATCAATGATACAACCATTTACAAAATTTCAATATTGATATATATTAATGTATCATCCATATTTGTCTTGATCAAGACAAGTAATTTACATATATTAATTGTTACACTATAACCTGATACGAACGTATCTCATCTGTTCCAATTGTTAATTCATTTACTATATTTGTCATATACAATATATTATAATGATATATTTTTATACAAATCATATCCGGATACAAAATAATGATCACACCATAATTTGTAGATACAAAATTAAAATACACGTGGGTCATTTACCACTAATGTATCATGACATACATATTCACATCAAATGACAAAATAATACTGTAAAAATGATACATTAAAAAAAACTATATATCAATGGTGGAGATGGCAAAGGGAATAGAGGAGGAGGTGATTGAACGACTGAAAATGAATAAGGAGTTAATAGAAAACATAATTTCTTCGTTGGATAAGAGACCAATGAAATAATGACACAAACACCATATGGAAAATCACTGTTTCTTCTTATATATCCATATCCCTCCTCTCTCTGTGATGACCCCCATGAGTTCTTGATTATTATCCATTAGTTATCATCTCTTTCGGAACTATATTGTACTGTTGGTACTCCATGGCTCAAGTCATTTGGACTACTAGAGCAACTTCCATCGTAGATTCTCTGCATATTTCATAAAACAAAAAGATAAAGTGCACGTCATTTTTGGATTCTTGAGAGAAGTGAAAGAGCAAAAAAATGTGTAAAAAAGGAGTAACAAATAAGAGTACCCCAACTACAACAAATATGATATATTGAAATGAAATTATTAGCTACGACATCAAATTCGTCACTAATTATTCGCTTTTAATGACAAAATTTACTTTTCGTGCTTAAATATATGAGACACATACTTTTAGTGACGAAACATAAGAATTTGTAGGAAATTTTTGTCCACTAAAGTTTCCACCAAAAAATCATTTGGCGCCATTTTGTTAAGTGGTGTTAGTCACGAATTTAAAGTTATCGGTGACGTATTGTTTTAATAATTTTTAAAATTTACAAAAATAAATAAATAAAATGAGAAAATTGTACAAAATATATATAAAGATATTTAAAAAATACACAGTTTAATTAAAATATAATCTACATTTGAATGAATTGTGGATGGTAAATTTCATGCATTTGTGTGTGAGCATAAATAATCATAAAATGTATTGTTTCTATAAAATTTAAATTTGAAAAAAGTGAATGAAGTATAATATAAAACAAAAATGAACTACAAGAGAGAGTTGATCTGATGGTAAACACTCTTACTTTCTAACCTTAAGGTTCTGAGTTCGAGTTCGTTCGATTCCCCAAGACATCATAATATGGGATTATACAAGAAAAAATAAGTTAAAAATTGTTCAAACTAAATAAAAACAACAAAACTTTTGAAAATTAAGGATTTTTTATTTAGGTCTTCACTAGGCATTGTCAGGATGATAGTGTTGCTATAAGAACTTCATCAATAATGACTTTCATCGTCATATGAATTCTTAATACTAGTGGCTCTTCTTAGCGGAGAAAGAATTTCTTTCTCAGGTGATGTTCCTCCTTTCGAATTTTGTATGATTTGCCTAAAATTTGTTGTGGTAAGTGTGTTATCCAGTGAATCGATCGGAGTTCTCCAAGATCTCTAGCACGGTCCAAGCCTTTGAGTTGCAGTTTATTGTAAATTTTTCAATCTTCTTTTATCTATGTTTGATTTACTTTCCTTATACAATGATTATTTTATTTGTATAGTTGAAGCAGAATAGAGTAATTCATGTCGCTCTTAATCTTCTTTAGGGCCCTTCATGTGACATAGATCTTTGATGTCATATTTAATTTCAAGACTTAATTTTTTGTTAATATATTTTTTTGTTAGCTGATATATTTGAAGATTTTTTTTCATTTATTCTTTATGTGACCAAAAATTTTCTTGTAATTGTAATACATGTAACATCTAGTTGGGTGTTTGCTTATGTTATGCATGTTAGTGATTTCATATATTATTGATTTTCCTTGTTTTGATTCTAATTGTTACAATATGAGCTTTCTCAATATTTATAATTTTTTTCCTATTGTTTTAGCTGATGAAATGTAATATTAACTTGTAGTAGGCCTTCACGATGAAAAGTTGTGTTAGACATAGAATTTGCTAGTTTATTAGCCTCTGTGAAAGTATGTTTTATCTAAATATGTGTGCGTTCCATGATGTTTCTAATTTTCTTAATTTTTTCAAGCACATCCCATTATGTAACACATAAAAAGATTCTAAACTATGATCTAAATCATTTTGCATATGCATATAGGCCTATATCGAATGATTTCTAATTGTGCAATAGGTATTAAAATCAATTCCTAAGTGTAAAAAATATTTTGTAGATGAATTAATGTCATAATAATCCGCTAGTACAAAATTGATTTGAAAGTTTCCTAATTGGTTGAGTTTTGATATAAAATTTTACTTGGATCAACTTCAAATTAAATGAGAATATCTCTTGCAATATTTAGAGATTGTGTCAATTATTCATTAAATTAAAAGTCTTTATATCTTCTTTCCAACTATGCCGATCTTTTGTCAATATGACTCCCAATTCAAAATTTATGATCATTTCGAATTTTATCAAATAGTCTAACTTTTACCGGCGTTTCACATATGTTGAACAATTCTAAACCAGTAAAATATTGATCTAACACCGAAGAAGGAAAATTTAACAGATATTTTATTTCTACGCACATTTCACCTACTTTGGAAAATCTTGCATGGAACCATAAGAAAATTAAATATACCCTAAAACGTTACTGTGAAATACGTTTATACTAGTTTTGTAAAATTTTAGAAAAATGTATTACTTTGGTAAATTGTTTTATATAATGACTTAGTTTGGTTAAAAATTCCAAAAAATTAATGCAAGAATTTCAAAACAAAGATTTCTTGACCATTCTTTTTTATTCCAGATATGTGAAATTTCATTAATGGATATTCTTTCACCTATTGTGTCCTAAACAAAACTTTAATTTTTCATTATTTGAATTCTAAAAAATCTAGGGTTCTTATGATCAACATCGATCTTATGTATTTCGGTTTCTTTTCATGGACAGTTTATAGATAAATATCTTCCATAAATTTTAGTATATTTAAATATATTTATAAAATAGATTCAGGACAAGTACATTTCATGCCTTTGGACTTATGTCTTTTAAATTGCATGTCTCTATTAGAATACATAAATTTTCATGATTTGTTTTACATTCAACTTTTCAGTTCCACATGCATACGATGCTTTCAAATAAAATGTCTATTACTTCAATACCAACTTTAAGTATTCAGAAAATACAGTAAGATACATGACATGCATAAAATCTGAATATGTCATCAATATTTTTTAACACTTTCCTCAAAAGTGATTAGTTTTGTACACAAAATATCATCAATAATTGTGGATCAACTTTCTAATAAAAGTAAAATTTACTAGTAGTATGACAGTTAAACAAAACATCCATGATTATGGACATAATTCTCAGGAGTTATCAATTATGTTCTAGTACTTAGCACCGAGTTGAACTAGGGTCAATATATTCAAGTTTCAATACGTGTCACCTAGGCTTATTTTGCCCCCAATGGGGGCCATGCTTTCAGTTTTATAGTACTAGATCAGATCAACCTTTATATCCTAACAAGATATATTGGACTTTATCGATGGAAATTTACATTGAACTCCATATTTATCTTACATGATTACATGTCGTTTAATAGTATTTATCATGATTCAGAGTAAATCATAGGCGTAACATTGCGTATAGAACTTCGAGAGGCCATACACTGTAACACCTCGTAGCCAAAAAAGACCAAAAATTAGTTTTTTAGAAAAATCTGCAGGTGCTACCAACGGTGGCATCGACGGACCATAGCCAGAACCACGGTCTGCACAACCGTCGATGGGATCAGAAACTCCCAAAAATTTCAGCCTAGAAAAATTGGTTAAGTCTTGGATGACGGACGGACTTACGATCGATTGTAGAACTAGGATTGTTCATTTTTAGTTTCCAAACGAACCAATCTTAGAATGGAAGGGTAGTAGCCTAGCACCTATGGGTCGATTTATTTCTTACCTTAAGGCCAGAAAGATGATATCTAAGGGTTATCTCTATCATCTTGTTCGGGCTAAGAATTACAGCCTTGAAACCCCATCTCTTGAGTCAGTTCCAGTAGTCTGTGAATTTCCGAAGTATTTCCAAAAGATCTTCCCGGGGTTCCTCTCGAAAGGGAAATCGACTTTGGAATTGATCTCCTTCCAGATACCCAGCCTATTTCAATTCCTCCTTACAGAATGGCTCCAGCAAAGCTTAAGGAATTGAAAGAGCAGTTGAAAGACCTTCGAGATAAGGGTTTCATCAGACCTAGTATTTAACTATAGGGTGCACCAGTATTGTTCGTAAAGAAGAAAGATGATTCTCTCAGAATGTGCATTGACTATAGACAGTTGAACAAGGTCATAATCAAGAATAAGTATCCCATCCCCAGGATTGATGACTTGTTTGACCAACTTCATGGTGCTAGTCATTTCTCAAAGATAGACCTCAGATCGGGTTATCATCAGCTCAGATTCAGAGATAGTGACATTCCAAAAACAGCCTTCAGAACTCGCTATGGACATTATGAATTTGTATTTATGTCGTTTGGAATAACCAATGCTCCTGCAGCTTTCATGGATTTGATGAACAGAGTGTTCAAACAGTACTTACACTTGTTCGTTATCATCTTCATTAATGATATCCTCATTTGAGAGTTGTTCTGTTGTCTCTCAAAGATCGCCAGTACTTTGCAAAGTTTAGTAAATGTGAGTTTTGGTTGCAAGCCGTTGCTTTTCTTGGTCACATTGTATCTAGCGAAGGGATCCTCGTAGATTCACAAAAGATAGAAGCAGTGAAACAATGGACCATACCTACCTATGCTACAGATATCAGAAGTTTCTTAGGTCTAGCAGGTTATTACAGAAGGTCCATGGAAGGATTTTCATCCATAGCCTCACTATTGACTAGGTTGACTTAGATGATGGTTAAGTTCCAACGGTTAGATGATTGTGAGAAAAGCTTCGCAGAATTGAAAACTAGATTGACTACAACTCCTGTCTTGACTCTACCAGAGGGTTCAGATGGTTATGTGATCTATTGCGATGCATCCAGAGTTGTCCTTGGTTGTGTGTTGATGCAAAGAGATGAGGTTACATCTTATGCCTCTAGAAAGCTTAAGGTGCATGAGAAGAACTATCCAACTCATGACCTCGAGCTTGCAGCAGATGGTGTTTGCACTCAAGATATGAAGACACTACTTGTATGTGTTCATGTAGATGTGTTCACCGATCATAAGTGCCTTCAGTATGTGTTCACCCAGAAATAGTTGAATCTTCGCCAGAGGAGATGGCTTGAGTTCCTTAATGATTATGATATGAGTGTGCATTATCATCCTGGAAAGGCGAATGTAGTGGCCGATGCTCTTAGTAGATTATCTATGGGTAGTGTAGCCCATGTTGAGGAAAAAAGAAAGGAGCTAGTGAAGGATGTTCACAGGCTTGCTCGTTTGGGAGTTCGCCTTATGAGCATATCAGACATCGGTGTAACAGTTCAGAATGAGGCAGAATCGTCTTTGGTAGTGGAGGTTAAGGAAAAGCAAGAGAGTGATCCGATCTTGCTTGAACTAAAGGGTGCAGTCAACAATCAGAGAGTGGAGGTTTTGTCTCAAGGGGAGATGGTGTACTTCGCTACCAAGGTAGATTGTGTGTTCCTGATGTGGGAGAGCTGAGGCAGCATATTCTTGAAGAATCTCATAACTCCAGATATTCTATTCATCCAGGTGCCACTAAGATGTACCGCGATCTGCGAGAAGTCTATTGGTGAAATGGCATGAAGAGGGATATAACAGACTTTGTGAGTAAGTGCCCCAATTGCAAGCAAGTCAAGGTAGAACATTAGAAACCAGGAGGTATGACTCAAGAGATCGATATTCCTACTTGTAAGTGGGATGGGATCAATATGGATTTAATCACAGGGTTACCTTGTACTCGCAGACAGCATGACCCAATTTGGGTGATAGTTGATAGGATGACTAAGTCTTCTCGCTTTTTGGCAGTCAAGACTACATATTCCGCAAAGGACTGTGCCAAGATTTACCTTACTGAAATTGTGAGGTTACATGGGGTTCCTTTGTCTATAATCTCAGATAGAGGTCCTCAGTTTACCTCTAATTTCTGGAAGTCATTTCAAAAAGGTCTTGGAACTCAAGTTAACCTTAGTACATCATTTCATCCACAGACGGATGGGCAGGCAGAGCGTACCATTCAGACCTTAGAGGATATGTTGAGAGCTTCTGTGATTGATTTCAAAGGTAGTTGGGATGATCACCTTCCTCTTATTGAGTTTGACTACAATAATAGCTACCATTCCAGCATTCAGATGGCCCCTTTTGAGGCTTTATATGGGCGTAGATGTAGATCTCCTGTTGGTTGGTTTGAAGTAATTGAAACAGCTTTGATAGGGCCAGACTCAGTCCTTTATGCTATGGAGAAAGTTCAAGTCATTAGAGATAGACTTAAGACAACCCAAAGTTGTCAGAAATCTTATGCAGATGTAAGGAGAAGGGAACTAGAGTTCCAAGTTGACAATTGGGTTTTTCTGAAAGTCTTACCTATGAAAGGAGTAGTGAGATTTTGAAAGAAAAGAAAGATCAATCCTAGATATGTAGGCCCTTACAAGATCTTGAAAAGGATTGGCAAGGTGTCATATGAGTTAGAGTTGCCAGCAAAATTAGTAGCAGTGTATCCGGTCTTCCACATCTCACTCTTGAAGAACTGCGTGGGTGACCCAACCTCTATAGTGCCATTAGAGAGTGTGGCGGTGAAAAATACTCTTTCTTATGAGGATGTACCAGTAGAGATTCTTGACCTTCATGTTAGAATGTTGAGAAACAAAGAAGTCGCTTCAGTCAAGATTTTGTAGAGGAGTCAGTCCGTAGAGGGAGCTACTTGGGAAGCAGAAGCAGCCATGAAAGCCAAGTATCCCTACCTTTTTCCTTCCGATTCCAATACAGCTTGAGGTAATAGTTCCTCTTCAGTATTACAGTCATTCATGCGTAAATTCAGTTTTAGAATCATGTTCCCTCAGTTTGTACTTTCATTTTTAGCCTAGAAAAATTGGTTAAGTCTTGAACGACGGATAGACTTACGGTACGTAGGTCAAACGACGGTTCGTAGTCCGTGACCGTCGATCAAAACTCCCTTCAACCACTCTCTGACAAGATCTATGGATGACCAGCATGGTTCGTAGGTGGACCTACGGTCCGTAGGTGGAAAATTTGCATCCACTTAAAGGGAAATGTAGTTGGGGCAACTTAAAATGATCATAACTCTTAGCACAAAATTAATTAGGTCTCCCATGATCTACCCATAGATATATAATTGAATTATATTTCCATAGCCGCCGACCTTGCTAAAATCAGACCTTCGATTAAAAAGTTATGCCCATTTTAGTAAAGGCCTGTCGAACAGGCCCTCACGATGGACCCAACGACGGGGCGTCGGGCGAACGACGGACTGTCAGTCCTGGCTGTCTTGAGGCTCGACAGCAAACTTCCCAGGGGTCTTTTTGACCTTTCCCACTCCGTTTAAACCCTAAGTTACGTCGTTTTGACCCTAAATCATCAGATTTTAGTCAGTTTAAGCCTAGAAACATAATTAAAACATATCCAAGTCAAATCATTAAATAAAAACTCAGAGAATTAGAAGCAAAAGAGGAGGAAAAATCTCAAGAACCCTAGTTCAAGAACGACACAAGCTCCAGCAGTTCCAGCCCCAAAACTTAAGTATTTTTCCTTGGATTTCATCACTAGATATGTGGGATTTCACTAGTGGGTTCATTTCACCCATTGGGTCCTTACTTTTAGTCAGTTCTTGATTCTCTTATCATGATTAAACCTAGGGTTTCTAGAACTTTGATATAACTTCATGAATTTATTAAATATATGTTCCAAATCAGATTATCATGTCATTACTCAAATTATCGAATGAATTTCAGAACCCTAGCTTTGTATTTCTTTAGTTCTTGAATTACACATGCTAGGTCATATATTTTAGACACTTCAGATATACATGCCTCAGTTATAAATGCATAATTAACAGATTAATTGTTGCATTCTAGTTTGCATGTTCAGTTTTGAGCTATACAGTATTCACAGAAATTCAGATATAATCAGTTAATTTACAGAATTCATTGGGAGTAACATAATACCGAGTTGGACTATGGTTTAGCGTACCCAATAGTCTTAGCCAAGTAGGTTGTCAGTCCCCTCTGTTGGCAATCAGTTTAGTGATCACGCCAACATGCCTTTATACCTTTGGCAGGGTATATTGGGTCCTCTCGATGAGGCGTATATATCGGACTCCACATTTAGCTCATGTGATTTTATTATCGGTTATTAGTATCTCCCACAGTTCAGTCAGACTCTCTGCATTGACCATTTATCAGTATATTCAGTATTCAGTTTCAGCATGTTATAAATTGGTCATTGCATTCAGTTAGCTCAGAAATCAGCACATCACATTCAGATTATACTACTTGTTTTTGTGCTTGTTCAGTTATGTTTTATTTCAGATTTACTCTATCCTACATGCTCAGTACCTTTCAAGTACTGACGCATACGTGCGCTACATCTTCTCGTGATGTAGGTTCAGGTTCTCAGCATCCAGATCACGCATAGATCGATTTCCCAATCTCCAGTTCAGCAGATTTAGTAGTGAGTCCTCATTCTCCGAGGCAACATGGGTTTTATTTCAGTCTTTAGTCATTTAGTTTCAGTGTTTGCTAGATTTGGTTGGGGCTTGTCCCAGTATTTCTAGTCTAGTTTAGAGGCTATTCTCAGACATAGTTAAATTCAACATAGGGTTGAGTTAATATTTCTTTTGTATTAAACTCATTGTTTTCAAATATCTCAGTTATAGAATATGGGTATTCCCCATATTTTTATTTTAAGTATGATTTAGCTTCCGCAACAGTTTATTATCTTTAGTATGCTCATGATCATGCCAACAGGGTTAGCTTGGGATCACTTGTGGTCCTAGGTTCCATGTCCGCGTCTCGGGGGTAGCTCGGGGCGTGAAATACACAATCCACTTAGCATACATCATACAAGATAATAGAAGTAAAGAGTTCAAAAGATAGAATTTCATACAAAAGAATTTGACAAAAGTGGAAATCTAAATATAATTCTCAAAGACTTCCATTACATCATAAAGAAGTGATATTAGGTTTTAAAAGGTGTGACTGAAAAATGAAGAGTTGCAGTTTTGATGAAGATTTGTAACTTTTATGAAAAGTTGCGACTTTTATGAAAGGTTGTGACCTTTCCGAATGATTGTGACCTTTCCGGTATGACACAATAAGAACCTTTTCAGACTACCCTTTGTTTTCTATAAATTGAAGGATTTCCTCTCATTTTAGTTGAACGAATTTGTCTGAACTTCTTCTACTGCTACTAAATCTAGTATTCTCAGTATACTTTACTACCGTCAAGGGGTTCGTTGACAAAGTGATTCAGGTACCGATACACTGTTGAGTAAGATCGTTCTATCTTGGGATGATATATTCCATTAACCTCAGGTAATTGAGAGGAATAATTTCCTTAAGGGGACACCGTGCATCCAGTGGGATTGATCTTCTTTCTTTGAGAAATATATTTGTATAATGTTTCTAATATGTTTTTGATTCTATTTTCTCTAATAATTTTAATATTTTAGTTTGAAAATATTGTTTAAACTTTATTGGTTCTTACCAAGTTCTTCAAAGTTTTGTTCTAAGTATCTTAGGAATACAATATGAACAACAATCTTATGGAAGTTTCTATATTGTTGGTATTTTTGTATTCTACTGATTCAGAGAAACGGATCATTGAAGTAGAAGATTAATGCATTACTTCTCCAGAATTTGATGCTTTATTTAGCAAGGTCGAAGTGAGAATGTATAGAGTTCCAGTAAAAGATTACACCATGTAATTTTCTTATTCATATATTACTAAAAGCATGAACAAAAAAAATTGAAAGTTGAATTACGATTTTACCCCTACTATACATTAAAATGTTATAAATCATTTAACTATTTAATTTGAATATTAAATTGTATCATTTTAAGTAAAATGTTGATGACCTTTACACTTCCTTATATTAATTGCTAATTAAAATATCTAATTAATAATATATATTCTCTATAATTTATATGTATAAAATAATAAATAAATCAATAATCTCTCTCTCTCTATATATATATCCATTCATATTTTTTTTTGAGACTTTAAATGTCTAAATAGTTTAGTTAATATTTTATTTTCTATCTATAATTACTATGCTTAAATTGAATTATATTAAATTGACTAGGAAAAAATAACCCTCCCTCTCCCGACGTCTGGGATATGATTATTCATTAAATCTTCTTATACAAATTATTCAACTTTTCATCTTCTCTTTTAATTATTTATACTCATTTATGAGTTATGACATTAATAGTCTTCCTCTCTCAAAATCAATTGTAGAGGTAAAATTATTGTCGCCTTTCATAATTTCTATAAATCTCTAACTAATGGAGGAATTTTTTTTGTTGACCAATTGCTTGAGATTATTTCGGAATTTTCAGGTAATATTTAATTTTATTTAATTTTGTTTGAAAATAATAATATTATATAAGATTTTAATAATGATATTTTGTATCTTACTTTCATGATAATGACTATTTTTCAACTGGCTTATTATTTTAATAAATTCTTGAATTTATTTGGAATCTTATATTTGTCTATGGTATGTTCCATGTTCTCGTATATTGTTTTATTCTTGTGTTAATTTTTATTCTAATGTTATTTTTTTTAATTTAAATTTCTCAATTATATTATGAGATGAATTTCATTGTGTAGAATATCATTTGTCTAAGAATATCATTTTTTTAATTCATATTGTATCATCTTACGAATTATCATAATATACATTATTCAACTTTTTTTTATTAATGTGAATTTTAGAGACACGTACAAAAAATTGATAGTTATTGATGGAGTAACTCATTCTTCGTATTTAAATTTTAGTAGCTTTAGTTAATGATTATTCATGCATGATTCTGCTTGATATCTTGTTTGTTGATAATTTATGTTTACTTCTCTTTTAATCTTATTTTTTATTTAATTTGTTTATTAATTGATAAGCTATTTTTTTAAGATTGAGATACTTTCAAATTGACGTATGTTCAAATAGTTTACGTTGTTTATGTATATCATGTCGCGGATTCGTCAAAATATGTGGTATTCAACTTTCCTATTAATGTGAAATTTGGGAGAAGACATCAATTAAAAATTTATGATTTCATATTCATCTATTTTTTCAATTCTTTATCTTTTCATTAACTATTATTTCTGTAGAATGTTTTTTTTTTATATCTTTAACATACAATATTTAAAATTTCATGTTACAAATCCTTCATGTAAATAGCACTAAAGTGAAGTTTATACACATAATGACTTAGCCTTTTTCAATATAGCTTTTTTGTTATCTTTTATTTATTTTTATTCTATTTTAGGTACTCACATTCTTACTAATTAACCATAACAAGAAAACTCTAAGGGTAGTATTTCCAAAATAATTGAAGAATTAAAAAATATTGTTAAGAAATTTCTAAGCGTAGGATCTTAATATATTTCTTTGATTTCAAATAATTTTTCTAAAGAAGAGGTACCAAGGCAAATAATTGTGTATTTAAAAAAATTATATATTTTTCTTAGCAAGATCACTAATTGCATTTGCATCAGAAAATGACATGCCATAAGCATTTATTTATTTGTATTACTTTAAGTATATATTATAAGATTATATTAAAAAAGTGTTAGAATTTATAAGTCTTTAATTAATTTGAAGATTGAATTTAAAGTATTATTTTAAAAGATCATGAAATTAATAATTTTTTTCATACCGCGTGAAGCATGGCCATGTTTAGTGGGTAATAATAAATATAGTTATAATAATAATAACAACAAAAACAAAATTTTTTACATGATTAGTCAACTTTTCTTCTTCTCATAACATTTTCGGTAGCTCCTCTTATAAACAATGTAATTTATGTTGAGAAAGTATTATTAAAGAATTTTATAATTTATAAGGGTGCAAATTTGCAAATTAGAGAGACACATTATTTCTTTTATTTGCTTTAAATATTCATATTCATAACTCATATCTAATTACATATTCAATTTTTATACTCGTGATATTCATAACTCTCATCTCTTCATATTTATAATCTCAAATATTTAATCTAAAATTTTATGATATCTTTTTGTATTCCTTCATTTCTTACTATATAAATTCAGTCTTTTCATTTCAGATCCCCTAACAAGGTTATCATTTATATTCTATAGTTAAAGTAGACGAAGAAGACTCTTGATTTTGATATGATATTGGAGAAAGAGCCGATAAGAACTCGGAATATTATGTACTAATATTGTATTATTTTTCCGTCTATATTATTATCGATCAACGTCTTATGAAGCATGTATACATTGTATTTTTTCTTTGTCTATTTTTTGTATTTTTTTTCTCTATTAGACTTCTTAATTTAGTTTTCTATGAATGCTTTATTGTCGTAAGTCTAAATACTTATTTGAGCTCAAATTAGCCACTTGTGACTTTATTGAAATTTTGCTAACTATTAACCAAAGTTCAAAAGTTATAGTAGGTTTCTTAAAAAGAATTAATTTGAAACATCAAAATATGCCCTTTATTTGTTTTTTTTTTGTTATATTATTAAAGATTTATTTGTGGTTTTTGTATTATATTATTCATTACATGTTCTTCACATATATGTTTTCATAGTATTTTAGTCGTTCTAACATGCCTATAAAAATTCAAATGGAACAAACGTGTAAAGCACGTGTCCAGAAACTAGTATTTATATAAGGAGGAAAATAGTTTCTAAAAGTTAACATTTTTGATATTTATCATGTATGTCCTTGGAAAAAGATCTGCAAACCATATGATTTTTTGAATGAATTTTCCTTGGCAAAACGTGTTGCCTTTGAAATTCTTTAGTTTGCAAAATGAGAGATACACATATTTATTTGATAAAATAGTTTTTCAAAATGTTATAATTGGAAAACTATATTAAAAGAAAAACATATCTATGTGATAATCTATGAATATGTTCACTTCTGTTTGGAGATTGAAAAAAACTTTTGTAATTGTGTACTTCATGTGAAATTTGATTGTGTCTGATTTTTGTAGACTAAATTTTTTTGCAGTTTTCTACTATAGACTATGCAATTGGATTGAAGAATATGAAAACATCACATAATAAGTCAATGTTGTACATTTGATTTTCTATGAACTTCACTGTTATATAAAAACAAACTGTACAAAAAAATTGTCTTTATTATTATTATTTAAATATTAAGTAGTAGTATATTTGTGATAAACGAAAAATATCAGTGACTTAGAGTTTGTAATTTTGTGCCTCTATGGGATGAACTTTAACACTGTGTAAAAATTGTCAAATCAAATTGAAGCACTATAATTCTTTTGTAGAATAATATTTTCAAAAGTAGTTTCATGTTTCCAAGGACACCTTGATAGCATGAGAAAAAAATATGTGAAAAAACTATTTTTAAATACTTAAAAAATATTTTTGAGATCATATTTAAAATGTGAGGGGTTATTTACTTATGACAAAGATAAAATTAGACTTAGTGTCTAATTTAAATTTGAAGCACAAGATATGAAATTCGATGTTTTTATTATGTTAGACCCACAAAATTCTTGGAGTACATTTGATATTGTGGTCATTGAGTCTTTCGCTACTAGATATGGTATGACTAGTACGAAACGATCAAATTATTTGTATACTTGTTCAAAATGATTGAGTTATTTCATGAAAAAGTTTGCTTAAAATGTTGTGATTTTTCACAAAAAGATATTTTTATTAAATATAACCATTTGTATAGACATGAATATTGGTGAATAGTCATTTTTCATGTTTTGTAAAAGAAGCATTTGACTATATTGCCTTTATTGGACCCGGTGAAACTTTTTTCATGGGTATTTCTATAACAATTGAATTTTAAATTTATGGAAAGGTCCTATCGAAAAGGACATTTGACAAGTTGATGACTTTAAACAGTGTTTGTATCACACAAAATTGTAGAAAGAGGAACAAAATATTTGTGAGAAAAAACTACCTTGCGAAGAATCTTTCAAACTCAACATTTTTATTTGTTCTTACTTGCTTGAGTCAAACTGTTTGTGACATGAACACTTGGGCATCTAAATTACAAAATCTTGTAAGGAAAACTGATAAACTTAGAAGTTTCATCTAACTTCGAGTGCAATAAATAAAAATGTCAAGTTTGTGTGGAATAAGTATGTTGAGTATTCTTATATGAAGTTTGTGATATAAAAATGTCAAGTTTGTTATATGAAGTCAACACCATTTCATCATGGGAAAATGAATCTCATAACTTTCATTGACGATTGCATTAGAAACGTCTGTGTCTATTTGCTGAGTGGTAAGAATGAAGTAATAGAATTGTCTAGACAATAGAATATTGAAGTTGAGAATTGATATACCGTGGTTTCACGGTATTTTTAATTTTCCCCCCTTAAGTTTAGTGTGTGTCCAAAGCCTTTTTGTATTGATTTTTATGTAAGTTTCTCCTTATTTGCAGGAAATCTGTCCAAAGATGAACACATAATTTTTTGAGCAAGAAATGCAGAAAAGTTACCACCTACGGAGCTTATGACGGTC
Organism: Solanum chilense; assembly: GCA_032847665.1. Classification (NCBI taxonomy): domain Eukaryota; kingdom Viridiplantae; phylum Streptophyta; class Magnoliopsida; order Solanales; family Solanaceae; genus Solanum; species Solanum chilense. The sequence continues at coordinate 121,641 of CM064969.1, read as the reverse complement.
CGTCGAGCTTGCGTTGTCCATATGTGGCAACGTACTGAAGCTGTTGAAGAAAGATGGGGAAGTCTGACCAAGTGTGGGATTACGGAAGTTCATGACGGACCGTCATATCCACGACGATCCGTTCTGCTAGTTCATCGTGATGATCAGAGATTAGTTCCAGTACCCAAATTCCAAGAAGTTGAAGTATTATGGAACGGAGACCCTCGACGGACCATCGTGCTTGGAATGGTCCGTCATACCTTTTCATCGAGGGTAATGAAGACAGCAGTAGAAGAATTTGAGAAGTATGGGACGATGGAGGCCATGACGGCCCGTCGTGACTACGACAGTCCGTCACGAGGTCCGTCGACTCGGACACGTTTTGACAAATTTTCAGTAATTAGAGTCCTTCTTTTATTAGGTTTTTGTCTTTTTATAAATAGTTCAAAAAACCTCATTTTTGGGGTTAGACTCTTTGACAATAGACTCTTTGTTAGTATACTCTTTGATATTAGACTTTTTGATTGTAAGACTTTTGGTGAATTATTAGTTCTCTTGTTCAAGTATAGAATGATTAATTTCAGCAACTGTTACACTTTTTCTGGAATTGATTGTTGGTGTTTTTGTTGATTAATCAAGTGAATTTCTGGATTTTATTCTTTCTCATAAAAGTAAGTGCATGAATTCTTATATTAAATATATGAATATTGTGATTATGACTATGGGTAATTAAACTCCATAACTAGGGTTGTGGGAACCATGTGAATAATGAGGTAAAATCTAACTAAAATAACAATTCCATAATAGTGTCTTGCATGTATTGATAATTCTTTCGTTTAGAAATTTTTTTAACGGATGGCCAACGTTAGAACTCGCCTTAATCCTACTTGCCGGACCAAGGAGGTAGATAATAGGAAAAGAATTATCAACATATATTTAGTGATACTATCTAATAGGCTAGTGTCGATTGGTACGAGATAATAACTTAGTCATATATCAAATACAATGCTTAATATGAGGTAAAAATAAGGGTTAGTATAGCAACACACGTAGCCGGGCCAAGGTGCAGAGTGAAATTTTCTAGATGCCGGACCAAGGATTTAGAAATACATAACTTATCACTTTTCATGCGAACTTAAAGCAGTGAAAATAAGGGCAAGCTTATGGCAATATGTATAAATGAGTATTGAATTTGTTCTGAGAGTGAGTGTTGAAAAGTAATCCTTATACTCAAACTTAAATCATTGTGTGAAAAATGAGGATGTTGTCTTGAAGTGAGGACACTAGTTGCAATACCGGAAATATTACCACTTCGGTGAGAAATTGAAGAGGATAGGTGTCACTGCGTGGTAAGTATCTGTCATGGTCTGATTCCAGATAATTCAAGCCTAATAGTTATAACATTCATAAATATGATGAGACTGATCGGGATTGATAGTCAAATGATTGCGAAAGCTGAAATATTGATAATATTGTACAAAGATTTTGTAGTGAGTCATAGTACGTCGCTTGAGGACAAACAACGAATTTAAGTTGAGGGTTTTGATATACCATGGTTTCACGGTATTTTTAATGCTTTTGTCTTAAGTTTAATGTGTGTTAAAAAGCCTTTTTGTATTGAATTTTATGTAGGTTTCTCCTTATTTACAGGAAATCTGTCCAAAGATGAACGCGGAAGTTTTTGAGCAAGAAATGCAGAAAAGTTACCACCTACGGAGCTTATGATGGTCTGTCGAGCTTGCGACGGTCCGTAGGTGGTAACGTTGTGAAGCTGCTGAAGGAAGATGGGGAAGTCTGACCAAGTGTGGGAAAGTCATGACGGATCGTCATATCCACGACGATCTGTTCTACTGGTTTGTCGTGATGATCAGAGAGTAGTCCCAGTACCCGAATTCCAAGAAATTTAAGTATTATGGAACGGAGACCCTCGACGGACCATCGTGCATGGAACGGTCCGTCATACTAGTTCGTCGAGGGTAATGAAGACAGCAGAAGAATAATTTGTGAAGAATGGGACAACAAAGGCCATGACGGCCCGTCGTGACCACGATGTTCCGTCTACACGGACGCGTTTGACAGATTTTCAGTAATTAGAGTCCTTCTTTTATTTGGTTTTTATTTTTTATAAATAGTTTGAAAAACCTCATTTTGGGGGTTAGACTCTTTGATAATAGACTCTTTGAGAATAGACTCTTTGTTAGTAGACTCTTTGATATTAGACTTTTTGATTGTTAGACTTTCGGAGAATCTTTAGTTCTCTTGTTCAAGTATTGAAGGATTAATTTCAGCAATTGTTACACTTTTTCTGGAATTGATTGTTGGTGATTTTATTGATTAATCAAGTGAAGTTCTGTATTTTATTCTTTCTCATTAAAGTAAGTGCATTAATTCTTATATTAAATATATGAATATTGTGATTGTGACTATGGGTAAATAAACTCCATAACTAAGGTTGTGGGAACCATGGATAAATAATGAGGTAAAATCTAACTAAAATAACAATTCTAGAATAGTGTCTTGCATGTATTGATAATTCTTTCATTTACAAATCTTTTTAACGGATGGCCAACGTTAGAACTTGCCTTAATGCTACTTGCCGGACCAAGGAGGTAGATAATCGGAAAATAATTATCAACATAGATTTAGTGTATACTATCTAATAGGCTAGTGTCGATTGGTACGAGATAATAACTTAGTCAAATATCGAATACAATGCTAAATATGAGGTAAAGGTAAGGGCTAGTATAGCAACACACGTAGCCGGACCATGGTGCGGAGTGAAATTTTCTAGATGCCGGACCAAAGATTTAGAAATACATAACTTATCACTTTGCATGCAAGATACTAGGAAAGAATTGTTATAGTTGATATACCGTGGTTTCACGGTATAATTAATACTTTTACCTTAAGTTTAGTGTGTCCGAAAGCCTTTTTGTGCTAATTTTGATATAAGTTTCTCTTTGTTTTGCAGGAAATCTGTCCAGAGCTGAATGCGGAGATTTTGAGCGAAAAAAATGCAGAAGAGACCACCTACGGAGCTTATGACGGTCCGTCGTGCCTGTGACGGTCCGTAGGTGGCAGCGTAGTGCAGCTGCTGAAGGAAGATGGGGAAGTCTGACCAAGTGTGGGATTACGAAGCTTGTGACAGTCCGTCTTGGCCATGACGGTCCGTCCTGCAGGTTCGTCGTGAAGATCAGAGAAGTGATCCCAGTACCCAGATTCCAAGAGTTGAAGTATTTTGAAATGAAGACCCTCGACGGACCGTTGAGACTATGACGGTCTGTCACACTTGCCATCGAGGGGAATGAAGAAAGCAGCAGAAGAAATTGCACCAAGTATGGGACGACGGAGTCCACGACGGTCCGTTGTGACCACGACGGTCCGTCGCGTGGTCCGTCGACCCAGCCACGTTTTGGCAGATTTCCTGCAATTAGAATCCTTGTTTACTTAGGTTTTTATTTTTTATAAATAGTTCGAAAAACCTCGTTTTTGAGGTTAGACTCTGCTAGATTAGACATCATATTATTAGACTTTGTGTATTAGTGTTTGATTTTTTGAGATTCTTACAAGTGATTTTTGGTGATTAATCAAGCAAACTTTCGGACTTTATTCTTTCTCATTGAAGTAAGTGCATGAATTCCTATTTAATATATTTGAATATTGTGTTTATGGCTATGAGTAACTAAACTCCATAACTAGGGTTGTGGGAACCATAGGCAAATAATGAGATAAACCCTAGCTAAAATAACAATTCTAGAATAGTGTCTTGCATGTATTAATAATTGTTTCGCTTAGAAGTCTTTTTAACGGATGATCAACGTTAGAACTCGCCTTAATGCTACTTGACGGACCAAGGAGGTAGATAATAGGAAAAGAATTATTAACATAGATTTAGTGTATACTATCTAATAGGCTAGTATTGATTGGTACGAGGTAATAACTTAGTCAAATATCGAATACGATGCTTAATATGAGGTAAAGATAAAGGTTAGGAAAACAACACACGTAGCCGGACCAAGGTGCGGAGTGAGATTTTCTAGATGCCGGACCAAGGATTTAGAAATACATAACTTATCACTTTGCATGCAAGATACTAGGAAAGAATTGTTATAGTTAGAATTATCAAGTTATGAACTTGTGGGGAACACGTAAACCCTAGTTACTTTGATTAATTGATTAAAACCCAAAATTAAAAGTTGTTAAGTGTCTCTTTCAATTTCATTAGTTATTTTTACTCATTAGGAAATACAAACCCCCCTTTTTATGTTTTTACTTTCTAAGGAAGTCATCAACCGAACAATAGTAATAACAAGTTGAAGTTAAGTCTAGACTATTTTCCTCGTGGGAACGATCCCAACCTCACTAGTTGGGTTATTTACTTGACGCGACCTCTTTACTTCTCATTCGAGAAGTGAGTTTGAGCGTATCAATAGTTAGAATTATCAAGTTAGGAACCTGTGGGGAACACTTAAACCCTATTTACTTTTATTAATTGATTAAACTCCAAGATTTGAATCTTTTAGTTGTTTACTTTAATTTAGTTATTATTTTCATTAATTTAGAAATAAAAACCCCCCTTTTATTGTCTTTTATTTTCTAAGGAAATAATTGACTAAATAATATAGTAATAATAGATTAAAGTTAAGTTTGAACTATTATCCTCGTGGGAACGATCCCAACCTCATTAGTTGGATTCTTTACTTGATACGACCGCTTTACTTCTTATTTGAGAAGTAAGTTTGAGCGTATCAAGAATCAGTTGGAAAAAAGATAAGAAGTGATAGGGATGGATAATATAAATCTCCTATTGTCGAAATATGTTTCGAAATCGGACTTATCCATCAAACTACTATCATATTCACCTCAATCTAATGGAACTGCAGAATGAATAAAATCAAACTTTGGAGGAAATGATGTCTACATTACTTATAAGTCCAGGTTTACCACAAAACTTATGTGGAGAAGCTATCCTTACAGCAAAAGGCAACAACGAAAAGTTGTCTTTTCAGAAAGAAAGCAATAAAAATTTTGTTTCTTCAAGACACAATCTATTTCATATGAGAGATGAAAAGGAAGAAATCCAACTTGAAATATTCCAAAATATGAGGGTGTGTTTCCAAAGTTTAAGTTTCTATTCCTAAAAGGATTAAAATATGACCTATGAATCTTGACTGTAAAATTGAACTTGAGCAGTCTAGTGAATGGTCTAAAAGACCTTGGAAAGTAAATAAAATGAGAATGTACTTAATAAAGAGATTTAGAGGCGTTGTAAATGTTATCGGACATCTACTTCCTTCGAATATGATTTTGTAACATTTCTTGTGTCTTCTGTAGACTCATCTTATTGGAAAGATGGTGTAAAAAGTGAGATTGATTCAATCTTGAGCAACCATAATGAAAGTTATTGATTTTTTTTCAAGAAAATAAATCTTTGGGTTCAAAGTGAATCTTCAGAAAGGAAAATGAAACTCAATGGAACTATTGACAAATACAAAGCAAGATTTTTGGTTAAAGGTTGTAGACAAAAATAATATTTTTATTTTGTCGACACACACTCCCTAGTAACTAAAATTACATTCATTCAGATGCTAATTACATTAGCTGCGGTATATGACCTCCAAATTCATCAAATGAATGTGAATTTTTTTTTCATAAATAGAGAATTGGAGGAAGAAATTTACATGGAATAACCCGAGGGTTTTGTGGTACCAGGTAAAGAAAGGAAAGTATTTGAACTTTTTGAGTCATTTTACGGACTAAAACAACCACCTAAGCAATGACATAAGAAATTTGACCAAACTATGTTGGTAAAAGGATTTAAGAATGATGGAAGTGATCAATATGTTTACATTAAAATCACAAGGTCATTGTTTGTTTGTATATTGGTGATATATTGATCATCTATAGATACACTAATGACATAAATTCTACTAAACATATGCTAGAAATCAACGTTGATATGAAAGATCGTGAAGTTCTTGATGTGATATTAGGTATAAGAATCCTTAAAACTCCAAGATGTTTAGCATTGTCACGATTTCATTACATTGAAAAGGTACTTGACTAGTTTGAATATTTGGATTTTAATATTGTCAAGAGTACTCCAATAATATGCGCTTTGTACTTCAACATAATGAAGGTGAAAGTGACTCTCAATTTGATTATGCTAGAGTATTGTGAAGTATGATGTATATCAGAAAGTGTATGCGATCAAATATATCATGTGTTATTAATAAAGTAAGTTGGTTCACAAATAATCCCAATCAAACTCATTGGATGACATCGAAATGAGTTTTGGGGGTATTTAAAATATACTCAAAATATGTCTTGCATTATACAAATATCATATGATATTGAAGGATATAGTGATGCAATTTGGATCACCGGAATAAAATGAAGTAAAATCCACGATTGTATATGTATTTACTTTTGGTGGAGGATAAGTTTCTTGGAAATACTTCAAAAATACATGTACTGCTATCTCTACAATGATTTTCAGCTAAGTGCTCTAGATAAGGTCGGTGAACAAGTTGAAAGACTTTGAATTTTCTTGATTATTTTTGGTCCAAACCTTTGGCATTAGTATGCTTACACTTTGATAGTCAAGATGCAAAGGTAGGGAATGAAGCATGATGTATAAAGAAAATTCTTGTCATATAAGACATACACATGATACTGTTAGAAAATTACTCTATAATGGAATTCTCTATGTAAAGTCAAAGAATAATGTGTCAGATCTACTTACCAAAAAAGCCTGACTAAAGATAAAATTGAAAGATCATTTAAGGAAATGGATTTACGACTTAGGAAAAGTCATCATGGCGGTAACTCTATCCAGAAGACTGGAGATTTCAAGAGTTAGATTCAAGGACAAAAATAAAATTGTGACTGACGGTTCGACATTGTCAACCAACTCAATCCATTCCCATGATAAAGACAATGCTCTTGGAACAAGTTAAATCTTGTTTATGAGTTAATAAAGCTTAAAGTTTTTAATGATTTGTTAAGTTTGGAAGATTTTACCAAATAGTGTATTTACGCGATAACACATTTAGAAATCACTTATGTGAGTGTAAAGTGTAAGCCGCTTCAAAGAGGATGATTGTCAAAAGCTCATCTCTCTATATACTAATGAAATCAAGAGGTGTTCATGGCTGAAACGGATACAACCGTAAGAACCATAAAAGGTAAAGGGTTAATTGTGTGGCATATGATTGTCTAGGTATACACCAAAACTCAACAGTTCAAAGATATCACATCTAACGACTGACCGAGTATATCTGACATATGCTCAGGAAATCTACTTATCCAGTTGAAATTAATTCTTGCTTGTAAAGTACACATACTTGTCCATTTCTTTGTCTTTGAGTCATTCCCCATTCATGCGGGGGATTGAGTTTTAAAAGGTGTGAATGAAAAATGAATAGTTGCGACTTTTATGAAGAGTTGTGACTTTTATGAAAAGCTGTGACTTTAATGAAAAGTTGTGACTTTTATGAAGGGTTCTGACCTTTTTAAAAGATAGTGACTTTTCCAAAGATTTGTGATCTTTTTTCGGTAAGGCACAATAAGAACCTTTTCACACTACCCTTTGTTTTCTATAAATTGAGGGACTTCCTCTCATTGTAGTTGAACAAATTTTTCAGGACTTCTTATACTACTACTACGTATAGTATTCTAAGTGTACTTTACTTTCGTAGAGTGGTTCGCTGGCACCATGATTTTAGGTACCGATACACTGGTGAGTAAGATCGTTTTATCTTGGGAGGATATATTCCATTAACATTGGGTACTTGGAGGGAATAATTTCCTTTAGGGGACAGTGTGCATTTAGTGGTCTCGGTTTTCTTTCTTTGAGAAAAATATTTTTATATTTTTTCTAATTTGATTCTGATTCTATTTTCTCTACTAGTTATTTTCTGGTTTGAAAATACTCTTTAAACATTGTTGTTTCTTACCAAGTTTTTTAAAGTTTTAATTCTAAGTATCTTAGGAATAAAAGATAAATAACTAGTGATTTGTACGGAACCGGTACAACTCATACAAATTTTGAAAATGAAAATGACATAAAGCAATTAAAGAATTTTGTACCTCAGATCATAAAAACTCACCAATATTCAAAAGCTCAAATGAATCAACTTCCTGGTGAATTGGAGCGTCGGACCTTACATTCATATTAGTACATGAAGTGTACCAAGTATGATAGTTGTAACATGTCGGTATTTGAAAGAACTGGAATTTGAAAGAAACAATTTTTGGAAATAATCAAATTTGAAAAGTTTAATAAGTTAAGCAAAAAGTGAGTTTTGGGTCTAATTAAAATGATCATAACTCCTAGACCAGGATGAGTTAGGTGGGATACAAGATGTTGCAGAAAATATCTTTGAATTATCTTTCTAACCCCACCAAGTTTGCTCATTTTTGAGTTCGTATGAGAGAGATATGCCCATTTAAAGTCGGTCTATGTAGATAAGGAAAGTCAAAATCAGATTTTAAAATGGTATTTTAGTATTTACACAATTGATTATCTACGCTAGGGTTCAAGAGAGAAGAACTCAAGAGGAGAAGAGAAGAGAAAAGTCAAGATTTCTTCTATTGTTGAGGAATTGATTGTGGATTTCCAAGGTTTCAATACTACGAATTATGTAAATTCACATAGCGTTGGGTTCGTTCACCCACGCACCAAACATATTTATTTCAGTGTAATTTTTGTCCAAAAAGATTGAAAATTTGATGTTCTTGAGTTATGTTCTTGAATTGCTTTCCTTCTTGAATTTGGGATGAGATTAAGGAGCTCTTGAGATTTTAGAGTCAATTATTAGAGTTGTTTTGAGTTAGATTCTTGCGTATATATTTTGATTATCTGAATGTAAAGCAAAATTGAGAAAAAAATCGAATTTAATCGATTTGAAATAATAAAATGAGTTGGAAAATTTGTCACGTTTGACTTGGGAAATCTGGCGCGATGTGCCCCCGTAATGCCAAGATGGCTGGGGCAGCACACCAGTAGTGTGCCAGAAATGTCTCTTTGAACTTTGGGGCTGGCGAATGCGCACCATCAGTGCGTCACGGGCACCCGTGCTAACCCGTTTTTTGTCGTTTAGCCCGTTTGAGTCCTAAAGTGTACTATCACATTCTTTCAATTCTATCTACTCTAAATGACTTCTAAACATCTAAAAATCATACATAAACATGAATCATAACCTTGAATTCGTATATTTAAATGCCAGGAATGTTAAAAGTCAAGTGTAGAAAGTTCATAGAGTCTTTTCAAGAAGTCTCTTGCAAATGCTTTAAACTTCTTTTAAGACTTGAGATTTGATTTGAGTAAACAGTAACAAATCAAGTTCATTTTCTTTAAAAGATTATATGGGGACTATTTATTCCGCAAGAGTAAATGCTTTCACATTTAAACAAGAAAGGAAACGTTGATTTCCAAAAGAGCCTTTGAGCTAGTTTTCATAAAAGAGTATATTCTTTTACAATTAAGCAAGAGAGGAAACACTAACTTCCTAAAGAGCATTTGGGCTAGTTTTTGTGTAATTATCTCAAACCACATAGTTATGTTTTTAAACATATGAGGAGTAGCATCGAGCATCGATATGGAAGAGACTTGAGACAACTCTCAGCCCCCATAAACCATGTAGCCATCATGTGTAGAAAATCGTTATACATATTAGATAATTCTGTATGATTAGCATAGACTAGTGGATCCACTTAGTAGTAGTATTTATTCCCTTGGCACGGTATATGACGGGCTTGGCAACGTGAGGCAAAACGTTGTATCATCACATAACTCTTAAGTGATGGTTGTCAATTTGAGAAACTCCCACAGAAGTATTTTGTATTGTTATATACACAGAGTAATTTTAGTTTTACATAAAAAAAGATTTTATATTGTGTTTTTGCATACAAAATTGAGTTAGTATCATATTTCTAAATACATAGAGTTGTTATCCATGTTTTAAAGCTTTTATTTATACTGTATTTATCATACTACTTTATTTTGATATGAATTTAGTTGAGTTGAGTTGAGACCAGGTTTGTTCTTTCAGTTTTTTTTTCAAGAGTATGTCTTGCTTATAATTCCCCTTGCATGCTCATATATTCAATGTACTGATGTCAGTTGACCTGTATCTTCTTATTATATAAATACAAGTAACCAAAATCAACATCCAACGCATTGTTGATTCTAGTTGAGCTTCAAAGTTTTTGGTGAACCTTCTTGCTTTCGGAAGACCCGTTCTTATTGCTTTATCATTTTAGTTCATTAAAATGTCGTGGGTCTTGTGCTGACGTCTAGTTAGTTGATGTTAGTTCTTGAGTCTTTCCATTCCTGATTCTATGTTTTAGACTTGAGTGCCTTTTTGGCTAATGAATGTTTCTATATACATTCTAAGTTATCTATTGATATTTTATTTTTCTTTTTAAAGTATTTTTATCATGAGTAATCTAAGATTTAAGCCAGGCCAAGGGTTCACTTGGGGCCAACAATGGGATCGAGTGACAGTTCCACTCAAGTGTAGGCTTAGGGCATGACAAACTTGGTATCAAAGCATAGATTTCAAGAGTCCTAGAAAGTCTATGAAACTGTGTTTGTAGATTTCTAGTTATTGATATTAAACGCGTCACATCTATAATTAAGAGGCTGCGACACTTAAGAATTATCTCATTTCTTTCAGATTTATTTTGTGCAATAGAGTTTATCTCTAAAAAGTTTCTTCTAATTCGTGCTTACAAGTGTCTTTCAAATCATGCCTCCATGAAGAGCTGTTAGAGGTCGTCCTGCTAGAAGTATTGTTGAACCACATGAACAAATGATATCTAATGCACCTGAAGTGAAACCCCAAGGAAAGGCCACCAATGCTGAATTTTCTTAAGCTATCCGGATGTTAAGTCAAGCTACAACCAATCAAGATGGATAGAGAGAAAATTAACATAAAATTGCTGATACTTCAAGAATCTGTGAGTTCTTAAGGATGAATCCTCCAAGCTTCACTTGTTTAAGTGTCACCGATGATCCAAAAAACTTTTTTGAGGAGTTTTAGAAGATTTTTGAGATTATGCATGTTGTTGATGCTTAGAGGATGAAACTAGTTGCATACCAAATGAAGTGTGTCGCTAGAATCTGTTTTGATCAATAAAAGAAGAATCGAGTTGAGGGTGCACCCTTTGTGAGTTAGGATTCTTTTAAAGAGGCCTTCTTGGGGTACTTCTTTCGCCAAGAACTTAGAAAAGCGAAGGCAGATAAGTTTATCACTCTGAAGCAGGATTTTTTTAGAGTTCTGGAGTAAAGTTTGAAGTTTCTCCAACTATTCTGATATGCTCCGGAGATGGTTGCAGACATGAGAAGTAGTATGAGTTTGTTCGTTGTTGGGTTGTCTCATTTGTCAAGTAAAGAAGGCAGGGCAGCTATGCTGATAAGAGATATAGACATACCAAGACTGATGATCCATGTAGAACACGTTGAGAAAAAAAGACAGAAAGATAGGGAGGAGTTTTGAAACAAGAGAGCAAAGACTGGGAATGAGTCTAGGCAACAGAAGAGTAATGTTATCGGTCATACTTCCAATAGAAACAAAAGGGACTTGCTCCGTCATTTGCTAGTGCCCCTGCACCAAGGAACAAATGTGAGTACAATAGTCAAAATTCACAAAATTTTAGAGCTAGACCTGCCCATTCTCAAAGTAGTATGGCACAAGAGTGTAGTAAGACTCTTGCATATGATAAGTGTGGTAGATGACACTCAAGGGTGTGTCGTGATGGCTACACTAGTTGCTTCAAGTGCAGCCAGAACGATCATTTTATGAGAGAGTGTCCTAAGAACAACCAGGGTAATGGTAATTGGGGCAATAGAGTCCAGTATTCTTCAGTTGCTCCACCAGACAAAGTTGCATCTAGAGGAGCTACTTCAGGGTAGGCGGAGGAGGAAACCATATTTATGCTATCACTAGTAGCCAAGATCAAGAGGATTCGCAGATGTTGTCACTGGTATGATCCAAGTCTTTAACTTCGATCTTTATGCTACGCTTGATCCATGAGAGAGTTTATCCTTCGTAACTTATTATGTTGTGATGAACTTTGATGTTCTTTCTGAAAAATTTCTTTATAACTTTAGTGTCTCTACACCTGTTGGTGGGTCTTTCATGGCAGATAGAGTCTATTGTTATTGTACCATTTATGTCAATCACAAGAGCATCATGACTGTTTAAGTTGAGTTAGACATGGTAGATTTTATTGTCATTCTAGGTATGAACTGACTTCATGCATGTTATACCTCAATTGATTGTTGAACTCGACTTGTCAAGGTCCAGTTTCCTAATGATCCAGTATAGAGTGGAAAAATAGTTTAGTAGTGCCTATGGGTCATTTTATTTTGTATCTTAAGGCGAGAAAGTTAGTTTTCAAGGGGTGTGTCTATCACTTAGTTCGATTTGATGAATCTGGTGTTGAGATACCTCATAATTAGTCAGTTCCAGTAGTAAAAGAGTTTCCAGAAGTCTTTCCAGAGGAACTTTCTGGATTCCCTCCTGAGAAAGAAATAGATTTGATACAGATATTCTTTGTGATACTCGTCCTATTTCTATTCAACCATACATGATGACATTGGCTGGGTTAAAAGAGTTAAAAAAGAAGTTGAAAGATCTCATAGAAAAAAGTTTTATTCGACTAAGTGCCTCACCTTGGGGCGCTCCGAAATAATTTGTGAGGAAGATGGATGGTTCTCTTAGAATGTGTATAGATTACCGTCAGTTGAATAAAGTTACTATAATTAATAAGTTTCTCTTCCTAGAATTGATAATCTCTTCTATTAGGTATCAAGGTACCACTTGTTTTTTTAAGATAGACCTCAGATCTGGCTATCAACTGTTAAGAGTGAGGGGATGTGATATTCCAAATACAACTTTCAGGACTCATTATGGTCATTATGAGTTTCTGGTTATGGCATTAGATTTAACTAATGCACCTGTAGCATTCATGAACCTTATGAATAGAGTATTCAAGACTTATTTAGATATCTTTGTTATCGTATTCATTGATGACATACTAATCTATTCAAAGAATGAGGAAGATCAGAGTTAATATCTTTAAATATCACTCAACTTTAGGAATTGATCTAGCAAAGTCATTAAAGTTTGTTTTATATCAAAAAAATCACTCAACTTAGACATTTGTGCTAGTAAAATCAATAAACAAAATTTATCATTATTTTTTTTTTGTTTCATATAAAATAGACCGTAAAAATAAATAAAATTCAGAAAACTAATTTAATTTTTTTATGGGAAACTTCTTTAGTGAAACAAATACTCTTTATCTTGATATACTAATTACTAAATAAAAAGAAATAACTAGGAGTTTTATTTATTGGTCCACTAGCGTATCTGTTTTTGAGAATTAGCACAAACAAATTATCGATGAAATTTGTATTCACAGATCTAATTAAGACTCATTAGAGAATAAGAGTACTAAAATAATATCTAAAATTTTGACCTCAATCAACTTTCTAAATATATTGTAACTGACAACTTTTCTTTAACAATGCAAAAATTAAACAACAGTGCTCTAATAAAATTTGTCTCTTTTTTTTTTTGTAACTTTTTTTCAAAACAAAAATATAAAACAATAATTTTATATATTAATGTACTTCTTCATTGAAGCTTAAAATTATTTTGGCTCGTTAATCTTGATCTTCTTCTATAACGTTAATTTTTCAACTTAATTTTTTGCTTTAACTAGTCAATTTTGTGTAAATGTTTTTTTTTTTTGAAATAATAATAATATTGTCATAATACTTACATATTTTAATATTATAAAAGTATGTATTTCATTAATTAAGTTTGTTCGTCAAAGTTTATTAATATTTTTAATTTTTTATTCATATATAGGGTTCGTATATGACATGAAAAATAATTTTTTTGCTATATCAAATGTTTTTTTAGTGAAAAATTTAGTTAAATAATTTTATTGATATAAAAGTCTAAGTTGAATAATTTTATGATACAAAATAAAGTTCAATGACATTTTCAGATAAATTTCCTAAGTTGAGTGACCTTTTGAGAAATTAACTCGGAAGATCATGCTAGTCATATAATGACCCAAAATGTCCTTTTCAGAAATTTTTGTAAAATTACTATTTCACCCCTTCCAATAGTTGCCCCGAGTAATTTTATGACCAATCGGTGAAGTTGGTTTGAAAATTTTAAACTAATATATATATATATATATATATATATATATATATATATATATATATATATATATTATATATATATATATATAATCGTATGGATTGTAAGTTTTTAATATTTAATTATTATGTAAAGAAGAGGGAGGCAGAATCTTTACAGATGAATTCTGAAGAAAGCTTCCAACTTCCGGCACGGAGAAGAAACTAAATTTTTCAGGTAAATAATTTCATTATAAAAGCTCGTTTTTTCTATTGGCAATTGTTGATTTTATATTGATAAGTATATTAGTATAATAGTATGATAGAGTTTAAAAATAAGAATGGAATTGTTGGATTTTGAGTGATGTTGACCGTATTTTGAAACCTAAGGTGATGATAAGAAATTGAGTGGACCAATCATTACCTTAGGCAATGATAATGATTAAAGGTGGTAGGAATGATGGATGTACATATTAAATTAAGTTTTCTGTTAGGTTACTGGTGGAGTATTAGTTTTGTTTTTGGGTATAAATTCTTATGTCCTATCGTATTGTGATTCAAGTTTTGGCATATCAAGATAGGTAATTAAATATTAAGGACATTGCGTTATATGATATTATTAAATATATGATATTCGGAGGAATTAAAATTTAACCATAAGCTTGAATTTGAGAAATATGAGAGTTGACATATTAATGGACATCAAAATTAGGAACTTGATTATAAATTGAGTGAGTTTTTGGATCTAGGCTAAACCTATAGCAAAATGAGTGTTGTTTGTTTTAAAATCTTATTTGCGATTATGTACTTGAATAGATTCCATTGATTTCGAAGCTCAACGAAAAGGGAAGGCTCAAGTCCTGGAGCGAATTGTTGATTTATTGAGTGGATTTCTAAACTCTTGTTAAGTGTATGAAATTTATGTATTTCCTTGTAATATGTGTTTGGGGGTAATGAGACTAGGTTATGGATTGACTTGTCCACATTGATTAATTTTAATGATGAAACAGGGGTAACAAAAGGAAATGTGATTAATTGTTTGTATGTGATGTGTTGAGAATAGTTTGAAAGACTTGTTGAATCATTGATGATGTTATATCATGATTGTGTTATTGTGAATTGTGCAATGTTATGAAAATGGTTATCTCTCCATTATTTGTGTGAACATGTCATTTGCATTGTTCTGAGACATGGTTGTAACAAGTGTTATGTGAATTGCGAAAGAATAAGAAATTAAAGAGGATGTATCATTTTGAGTGACATATCGCGCGCCGCGATGGATACTGATATCGATGGATGTATTAGGCACTGCGATGACTATTATTATCGAGGGTCATCACATGTTGTGATGGATGCATGGACATATATGTCTCCCATGGGTCCGGACTAAGAGACAATAGGTGTGTATCTAGGTCAGACATGCATCACTATACTTGACATTGCATTCCATTGAATTGCACATATTTATCATTAGTGAAGTGATATTGTGTTTTATTTATCTTGTGAGTGCCTTTCTATGGAACTTTGATTGATGAATATTGAGCTTCTTGTTGATGATATGTAATTGTTAGAGTGTTGTTGTTGAGATGTGTGCTATGTGAATTATGAACTGTTAGGTTGGACTGGTTTTCAGAAGGTTATAGTTGTGAAGGTTGTAATTGATGAATATTGAGCTTGTTGTTGAGAATATGTGTTATTAGAATAATGTTGTTGAGAATATGTGATTGTTAGAATAATGTTGTTGAGATATGCGTATGTAAATTATGAATTGTTAGGTTGTGTTGGATTTATGCAGCTTGTAGGTGTGGAGGTTCGGTTGGGGTGTAAGGAGTACTTATATTGTATCTCCTTAGATTGTGTTTAGAGATATACTTGCTAAGTACCGTGTGATTTGGTACTCACTCCTTGCTACTACATTTTTTTGTTGGTTACTAGCCCGAACCTGTGTGACATTATCTCTTCTCCTTGTTTTAGACTTTATGTGGAGGTTTGTGAGGTAGTTGTTTGTCATTTCTGCGGACCTTCCTTCTCCTTAATTATGATCTTGTTTATTCTAGAAAAAATGTCATTCAAAAAATGTATTTTCTTTTAACTTTGTTATAACACATTAGATGTTTGTACACGTGACAACCAGATTTTGGGGGTATTTTTGAGGTGATTATAAAAAAAATCCATATTTTTTTAATGTTTGAGTTTTAGGCTAATTTATCTTGGTAAGATAAGATGAGTGTCATCACGTCCATTCTTGGATCGTGACAAGTCATCTTAGAATAGGTCTCCAAAATCTAAAGGATAGAGAGTTATATGTCAAGTTCTCTAAGTGTGAGTTCTAACTTGAGCCTAGTCATTCCTGGGCCACATTATTTCGAGTGATGGGATTAGAGTTAACACTAAAAATAGAGGCAGTGCAGAATTGTCCTAGACCCACATCCCCAACTGATATTAGGAGTGTCCTATGCCTCTCATTTGTTTGCTTTTTCCCCTTGTCACATTGTTTATCCATCAAATATAAGAAAGAAACTATTTCATTTTTAAAATATCACAATATTGATTATAGCAGAAAAAATTGTTCAGCCTTCTTACGTTTTGCTTTTTTTTTCTTTAACTGTCCAGCCTTGGAGGTGCTTTCATCCAAGCCTTGGTTCATCTGGAAAGATGAATTTTTAAAAATATATTACATATCAATAAGTGAGACAATTGTAATATTAGAAGTGAAACAATTACACAAGATATGCCCCCTTAGAGTACCACCAGTGAATCTCTACAAATGGATCAAGATTCTTCTAAAGAAGAGCCCTGATTGAATGGGGACATGGTATTCCAGTAAGATCCCATATCCTACAGGTGCATTTCTTATCTGCCAAATTGACAATGTGTCCGTCATTTCCTTCACTTACCTCATATCTCCATTGAATTTTAATTCACACACATTAACAATCTTCAAGAATTCATTATACATTTTAGTAGTTGTAGAATTTCAATCACAGTTCCAAGTCATTAGTTCATCTTCATTTTCGACAACTTGATCATAATTTTGATTCTTTTCCTCAAGCATACCAATTATTGGCTTGTTTCTTGCTTCCAATATCCAAGATTATAATGACTCAATCAAATTGTTTTCAAACCGTATTAATCATGCAAACAGTGTCAAAAAATAGTATACATCAAGTTTGTATTAATAAATCAACAAATGGTCTTTTCCTTCTTCGGGCATTTGCTCTAATGTCTTCAAATGATCATCCAACTCCTCTTTGTATATGCTCCATGCACACCACCACAATACCTTAGTCATCATATTAGATCTCTACCTTTTTTGCTCTAGTTGGTCTTTATGTACCTCACACAAAATCTATGCATAGCATTAGGTAAAATATTTTTTACAACTTTAATTAATCCATGTTTACCTGTCATAAAATACATACAAGACAAATGAAAATACATAAGAAAACAAATAAACATATATAAGATAAAGATATTGTAATAATGAATAAAGAATAATAAAGAAGTGACAGACATAAGAATTTACCTTTTACATATCAGACATGAATGTGATTCCTTCTCCACTGTTGATGTTTAGAGACTTCTGAAGTAATTTCAAGAACCACACCCAAGATGTCTTGCACTCTCTGTCCATAATAGCCCAAGCAATAGCATAGAAATGGTTCATTGAATCTTGACCAATAGCAGATAACAACTGACCTTTAGTGACCTTTAGTTTTACCCTTCAAAAATGTTCCATCCAAGCCAATTAAAGGTCTAACCCATTCTTAAATCCATTCTTCAATGCGTCAAAACAAATGTACATCCTAAAAATTTTCTTTTTCCATCTTCTAATGCATTTCTTGAAACCTTAAGGACAACACCAGTTCCTGGATTAGTCTCTTTTAAAGCATTTGCATATCCAATAAGTTTCTTATAATCATCACAAAAACGACATTTCATTTCCTCCAAAATCGGTCTTTTGGCTCTCTTACACTTTTCAAAATTAGCATTAATGTTGAAAGTAATTTTCATATCAACTCTCATTTTCTTTATCTTGTATTTGAAATTAGCATGCAAATTCAACTTAAAGTAAAAGGTCATTGTAGTTGCACTAACCTTATAGTTACCACATGGATCCTTGCATTTATTATGCTCTCCTTTCAATGTTTTCACTCTAACACTAGAAACATGCTTTTCACCATAAATTAGACATATAAAGTTGTATTTATCTTTGCGAACTATCCTAAGTCTTTTTCTGTCACTTTTTTTAATGGTTAAATTATAGTCATTTGTCAATGAATGCAAACTAATATATCTTCTAGCTTCAGCTATATCCTTAAATGTCATTGACTTGTGTAAATCCTAGTAACCACACAAGCTACTATCAATTACCCTCCCCCTTTCTTGTGCAAGAACCTCTAATTCTTTCGAATTATAATCGTAGTTATCATTGGAAGTATTACTATCATTTTCAGTACCATCAGAAGTACAATCATAGATACATTATCAATAACTACCAGTCTCTAACATTTTGATTATATTCTCAACATCAACATCTAACTCACTATCATCAATAAGAAATAAATTAATTACATCAAATTCATCATTAATAAATGACAATAATATCATAATCCCCTCATCACCTTTTATTTAATAGAATTTTCAGAAGGGACAAATACTATCAACTGTTGCACACCCATATAGCTTAATATATTAATGTACTCATAAGTAATATCTATATAAGAAAAGAGATAATAATCATAACCTTCTCATTTGTGAAAATGTTTCCTCTCATAGAGCAATTTAGGCTCTCTTATTCATTCCCCAGCATAGTGAAATACTAGATCAACCAAAACCAACATTAACAACTTCCAAAAGTATGAACGAGACAAAATAACTAAGAAGGAAAAAATAAAACACATAAAAATGCACACAATCAAGGCACACAGAGACAACATTAACAACTTCTAAAAACAGTAATAACATTAACAGAACTCCTAAAAAGGCACGCAAAGACAACAAAGGGCTACGTTGAATAAGATAAACATTAACAAACTATAAAAAAGCAAACAAATAACTAAGAAATTTGGAGAAAAAAGGAACAAATTCAATCAAAAAATTTCCAATTAAATATTGTGACTAGAAATCAGCTCATACTCAATAACATCTCCAAAACCTAAACCACCTCCTCCAAATTCATAAAATATCCTAAAACCTATTCACAAACCCTAAATCGTAAAAAAAATAAACAAATAACTAACAAATAACTTTTAGATATAAAAAGATAAGTTCTGTATCATCTCGTAACTCGAAGTAGCTAGGAATAAGCCAAGAAACTAAAAATAATCACTTTCGAAAAGAAAGGGAAAAATCTAAATAAATTTCTAAGTTTAAGAAGTGAGTTTTGGTCATCTTCAAATGGTCATAACTTCTAGCTCAGGATGTTTAAGAGGTAGTTCTTGATATGGTTGGAAATCCCTTGGAGAGATCTTTCCAAAGCCGCTGAGTTTGCGCATTTTGGATAATATGAGGGAGATATGGTTGTCGGAAGTTGTGTTGTTGAAGTGAGAGAAATCCAATTTCGAATTTAAGGAAGGGCAAACTAGTCTTTTCACCACTTATTTTTCAAATTAATTTTAAGGGTTTATTAGGAGTAAAAATAAGCCTTAAGTCAGTTTTGGAAAATCAAATTCACACTTAGGGCTTGGAGAAGAGAGAAAAGAAGAAGATAAGGGAGAAAACTCAAGAATTCGTCAAGAACGTCAAAAACTTCGAGTGGATTTCGTCGGGGGTGATCCCTATTAAGCTATTTGTTGTGCTAGATTAGTTCACCCACACACCAATTTTTTTCAATTTAGCAATTATGAGTCGTTTACACGTTAAAAGGTGAAGTTCATGAAGAAAAATATTGAATTCTCTTTGATTAAATTATTGGATGCCTGTTGTTGTTTGATTCTAGTTTCTCCGAGTTTTTTTTTATTGAATCTAGTGGGTATTAAGGGTACCAATAGTCCCAAATGTTTGGTGAAATAATTAAGGACGTTTGAAGGGTTTAGAGTTGGAAAATTTGTCAGACGCACATGGGCAAGGCCAGGCGCGTCGCGCGCACAGTGCGCCAAAATCTGGCCTCAGTAACATGGGGCCTGGCGCGGTGCGTCACCAGTGCGCTAGAACCAAGCCTCAGACAATAAAGGTTGGCATGGTGCGCCCGGAACACATTTTTTGCCCAGTTCTCGTTATTTAGATTTAAGTCCTTCTAAGGTACATTAACACCTTCCAATTATTCTAATTACTTCAAATGATTTCTAAACACCTAGAAATTATCAAAGAACATCAATCATAACCTTGAACCATAATCCAATTCAAGGGAAGTTAAAGATCAAAGTCAAAGAAGTTAAGAGTCAAGTGTAAAGTTAAGAAGTAAGTCAAAACAAAGTTCTTAAAAATTCTCAAGAGTCTTTATTAAACGTTTTAACTTCGTTTTAAGGCTCAAGTTCCAAGTTAAAGTAAAGAATAAAGGTTGAAGTCTTTCTTTCAAGAAATATAAGGGAACTAAGTATTCGCTAAGAGTTGATTTAAGACTTAAGTTTTTAAGTTAAGCAAAGAGTTAAGAAATTGAATTCATTTCTCAAAATTTATAAAGGAAACTAAATATTCCCTCAAAAGTTTATAAATGATTTCTCATTTAAGTTAAGAGGAAATCAAGATATCCAAAAGAGTTTTGAACAAGAAAAAGGAACATTGATTCCAAGAGAGATTTTTATATGTGAAGTATTGAGAAAATTATCTCAACCCAAGGAAAGAAAGTTGTTTTTAAAAGCATGAGCTAAAGTATATTTTGGGAGTAGTATTGAGCACCGATGTGGGGAAGAGATTCATAAAAACTCAAGTCTCCATGAAAATCATGTAGCCATCATGGGTATTAACGAGTCATACTTTTTATATGATCACGTAAATTAAGCTAGTAGATCCACTACGTTAAGGAGTTCTATGCAATGACAAAGTATAGGACAATTCTGGCAGTGTGAGCAACGTTGTATCACCACTTAGGCTCATAGTGGTGGTGGTCGGTTAGAGAATCTCCCACAAAAACTATATTACTTTCATATATAAGTAAAGTTGAGTTTGTTATTTCATTTACTTTAACGAACTGAGTTGTTTGCACTGTTTTACAAGCTTTATGTATATTGCATGTGTCTTTATTGTTTAATAGTAAGTACAATAGTTCATGAGTTGAGCAGAGCCAAGGTAAGTGTTTCTTCTTACTCTATTCAAGCTTAAGTTTTGTTAGCATTCCAACTCGCATACTTGTACATTCAATGTATTGATGTTAGTTGGCCTGCATCATATCTTGATGCAGTCACAGGTAAACGGGATCAACATCATCCAGCGCCTCGTTGATCCAACAAAGAACTCGAAGTTAGTGATGAGTCTCCTTGCATTCTGGAGGACACATTTATATGTTTTTCAGTCTTTTCTTTATTTATAGGATGTTGTGGGGTCTATCCCAACATCCATCTGAGTATGATAGAGACTTCATATATTGATAGGCAATCAAACAGTTTAAGTTTTTACGTCTCTCTTTAATTGCATTCAGATATTGTATGTGAGACTTAAGTGTCACTTTGGTCAGATATCTATTTGAAGTTTTTTTATGAGAAATATATCTTATATTTAGTTAAGTCTTCCGCTGTGTTAAGTAAGTCAGGCCAAGGGTCTGCTCAAGGCCAGCAATGACCATTTGGTGCCGGCCACGTCCAGGGTGTAGGCTCGAGGCGTGACAAAATTCATAACTCAAAACCTTAACCTAGAACATCAGCACTCGTAAACCAACAACTAAAGTAACAAATCGTTAATTTTTAGATGTAAAAAGTCAAACAAATAACCCAAAGACAGATTCCCGCACACCCTAACTAACATATCGTTATATATATATCAGTAAAAAGGCAAACAAATGAGTCAGAAAGACAAATACCCACAAACCCTAACTAACTTATCGTAATACATATCTAAAAAGGGGAAACAAATAAGCCAAAATTTTGGAGACAAATCCTAGCTTGTAATCAACAACTAAATGTTATAGAAAGACAAATGATCAAAGATGATTTGTTCGATTTGATACTTTGACAATGTTATAGAAAGACAATAATAAAAAATCTTACCTTTCGTTGGCGAAAAAATGATTTGTTGAGCAAGCTCCCCTAGCAAATTAGAGGAAAAGTTAATGGGTAAATTTGAGAGAATGGGTAAAATGGGCATTGGGTTAATTGGTAAATGGATTATCCTAGAAGGGTCGGGTCATTGGGTTAAAAATAGGGAATAGAATTTTTTTTAAATCGGGTTATTGGGTCAATTTGGGTCGGTTTCTGGGATTCCGTCTAACGAGGGTAATTTTGGTGAAATTAGTAATAGTAAGGGTAAATTTAACTTCATTTTAAAGGCGTGGATATTTCAAACAATAAACCAAAGTTGGGAGTATTTTTGACCCTTTTCCCAAAAAAAAACTTCAAATAAATGGAGATGGATAAATGAAAAGAGAAATAAAAGTTATTTTAATGTAACATTTTTTCAAAAAAAAATAATATGAAGAGGTTGAGGGGAGCTAGACTTTGTCAACATGTTGTTTGTTGGCATTAATTTTATCTTTACATATTTCAGTAATTTGATATATTATATGCATCAATTTCTTGTACTTTAGGCTCAAATGATTGATTTTGAATACTGAATGACAATAAAGCTAAGTATCATTTGTATCTTACACTTTTTTATGGTCCGAAAGATATTCTTTTATAAATGTGATAAAATGAAGCATTGTTATTGGTGGACAATGAACCTCATTGTAGCATCCATACAAACATTTTTGCTCCTTCACAAATTTGCCAATCACCTTTTATAATTCTTTCTCCCAATTTTTCTACAGACTTCTCGACTATTCTACTTTGTTCACTGTAGTAGTATCCATAAACCTCTAATTTGCCCTTATGTTACTTATTCTACCAAATAAATTATAGTATCAAAAGTTTTGTAAATTTTATAGCAGCACAAAAATTTAAATGTTTTCTAATTTCATAATAATGTGCATTTATTTTAGTATTAATATATATATATATATATCAATATTCACTTAAGAATTACTCCTATCTTTCATTTGTTAGTCTGATTTTTATTTAGTACATAGTTGAATAAAAAAAATATCAAAATATAATTTCATCTTGTGATATTAAACATATTACATGGTAAGTTAAAAATTAAAAGTTGCAAAAAGGAAGAAGAAAGAGACGTTATTCTTTAAATGGATTACAAGAAAATAAGATAAACAAATTAAAACAGAGACAATAAAAATTATTAAACCCTAAAAGTAAAATATTAAGATTTTTAAGGAGAAGAAAAGGAAAAATCCAAACAAGATAAAACAATATATTTTCTTAAACTTTGCGATATTATTTTACAGATGAAAGGGACATCCCTTGTTTAAAAAGACTACATCACTTTTCCAAACTCCATCATTAATAAATAGTTAAATATGCTTGGAAAATACATTCCACACTATTTAATCATTATAATAATAAAAATAATAGTTTAAAATAATATTCTCTTTTTTATTCTTTGAAAATGAATTAAAAAGATTTGATACTATTATCAGTAAAGTGACATTTTCTAGAATGTATTAATAATTTTAAAATATAATATAAAATGATAGATCTATAGTTTAAAACTGAAGGACAAATTTGAATTTTCGAGCTCTAAAAATGCAGTAAGAAAGCTAGTTATTGAGGAAAGCAATGTGAAATACAATTAAGAAAGTCGATATTTCATTTTCAAGTAAATGTAGAATTTTGACGGATTATCTAATTCTCCCTTCGTCCACTATTGATTATCATACTTTTTATTTTTAGAATCTAATTACAATATATTATTTCATCATATTGATATGAAAAAAAATAGCAATGTATAGTTTGGTATAGTTTTTAAATATCTAAATTTTTTGTTTAAAATATCGAATTAATGTAATCTAATTTAACTTTATAAATTAATCAAATTGACTTTTGAAAAGCGCAAAATGACAAAAAAATAGAAGGAGAGAGCTAATTACAAACCATTTTATTCCGTATTTTTATTACTCCCTCTATTTCAAAAAGGATGACCTAGTTTGACTTGGAACGAAGTTTAAAAAAAGAAAGAAGACTTTTTAAACTTGTGGTTCTAAATTAAAGTTATGTCAAATGTACCAAAATGCCCTTTAATCTTGTGGTTTTAAACATGTCACGTAGAAAGTTAAAATTACACTGTTGCCAAAAAAGGAAATGAATCATTCTTTTTGAAACAAAGTAAAAAAGAAATAGGGACATTCTTTTTTAAACGAAGGGAGTTTTATATTGTACTCCACTATTACTTACTAGTAGTATTCTGTATAAAAACAACCCCCCCCCCCCCACAAACGAACCTTGCTGTGTGCAATTCAAATTTAGTCAGAGCTTCAAAGTGGGCTCAAAATAATGTTATAATTAGAGGGGTGATTATATATCCTCGCCTTTTATTACAACTCTTGTTATGCTTAAGCTTGCATGATTTTTATTCATGCTAAAGTGAGTTTTTTATTCCTTGTTTCCAAGGATTAGCCAACCTTTCTTCAAGTTAAGCTTGGAAAAGACAATGAGCAGTTAGATAGATCAATTAACAAAAGTTTGAGATACTCAACTCTTATCTAATAAATTCTCGTAAGGGTTAATACAATGTTCAAAAATTGAGTGCAGAGCTTACATACTTCAAATACACTATATTTGGAGGATCCAACATGCAATTGTTGATAGTTTTGAAGAGTCTGAGCAACATAAGGAACAAGTACATGGCCATAATGCTCAGAGGCATTGACATCACGAAATTAAGAGAATAGGTCTCCTTATTGAGGCATAACATACATCAGACAGAACTAGATGTATATAACATCTTCTTACAGCAGTACAAAATGTGAGATATCAGAGTAGAACTAGAATTATCAACAAATTTTCATGAGGTAATCAAAAATCTCCAACAAGTTATATCCCTACTTCAATGTTGTGTATCGGCTTCATACATCTTTCACTCATATAGTAGGCACAACTAAAATCAATCAATGGCAATAATGAGAAATCCAACAGATAAATACATGAGTACTACAGGATACAGGGCAAGAGCTTTCCTTCTAGGGTTAACAGCTGTACTCATGAAGGGGTATGCCGCCCAAGAGCTCCAAGCTAGCGCAACACATACTACAACTACCTTCAATATCACGTTGTCCTTTAGCATGCAAATGAAAGCACCAACATCAAGCGGGAATAGACAGTAACCCAGCAGACTGAGACTTTGGAAGAAGATTATATGACCGCCCTGCATGTCAAAATCATTAATCCATCTGAAGTAGAAGCAGCATTGTTTACATAAATATTGTTTACATAAATATTCTTCAGAACTGCAAAAAGGAAACGTGCTATATCCTACACAAGACTAAATAGAGTTCCATTCATCACAAGAGCTGCTGTAATGGTTTTGCTTTTCGGGACTAATACCTATAGACTGTATTCCTTGAATATATATGCACTAATTAGCTTTTCTTTTTCCTATCCATTCAAATCTCATATCTCTTTGCATCTTTATAATATGTCTACTTACTGCTTAAAAATCATTAAACATATCCATCATTAGGGTGTGTTTTATCTTTGTTTATTCTCGTTTCACCCTAATTCTTTTAGAGTGATAGAGTGAGAAAGTATCATTACCAGTAACAATACATTCAGTGTCAGAATGACAGCACCGGCAGCCAGCAGAGCAAATGCAACAGCAAAAACCTCAGACTGTCAGAAAATATAAAGAAATAAGAAAGAAAAATAAACCCATTAGTCAGGAGTCCACCTGCATTAATGTGAGTCTGTGAATCATCTATACAACCATAGGCAACTACATTAAGTATTAAAGAACACGAAAAATAGAGCATGTGTGCATAGACTTGGTTCATGAACAAGACAATGTGTTATGGTTGGGAAAGATTCAGCCTGACCAGGTTTCAATAGTCTTCAAAATGATCAAGATTATTTATCGCATTTAATGTGTCTGCAAATAACTTAAAGTATACAACCTCTTCATGGTTTGTCCTTGGGTCCATAGGAAGTCATATAAGACACAACTCGTAATAGAAGCAACAAAAAGGCAAAAACAACTGAAGGTTTGTTTAGACATGAAGAAGATTTTTCCACATTGGGAGGAACAAAAACTGCACAATTTTGTGTTTAGTACTCGAAGTTTTCTCTATACCTTCTTCTACACCTAGAAAATATACAAACTGTTCAGCTTCTTCTATACCTTCTCTACACCAAATATCTGATTTCTCTGTTTTTATCATTTATTCAAAGCTATCCAAAGGCCAGAATAATTCTTGTAACTTCTGCTCTATGAGGATCTGCTATTGGGTAGTCATCTTTTTCTACTGCGGGTTATTTAATTGCGCACCATGAGATGACTTGTCAAAGTAGCACTAGAGATTTAGAGTGGTACAAGTGGCTTGTCACGATTCAAGGCAAGGTCGAGTTCAGTGTACAAAGTAACGTATAACCGTTTCTGATTTGTGTTATTATTACTTAACCAAGAAACTATAATCTAGACACCCTATCAAGTTCATGGGACATGTCCACAAAAAGACATCTGATTTGAAGAGGATGTTTAGTTTAAGTTGCTCAGCAGAGAAAGATTCACCCATCTTTCTGCCTGAGACCATCAATATGAGTACAGTGTGATCTATAGTGGCAAATAGAAAGCTACATAGTAGAAGTTGAAAATTAATTGGCAAAAAGATAGTAGAAGTTGAAAATCTAGGCAATTCCAAGGGGTTTCACTTGAGCTGGACTTAGATGATGAAACAGCAAGAAATCAAATTACTAAAGGTCAGGTAGAAAGTAGAGCCATCTTTAAAGAGATCAGCAATACAACAAATGAGAGTTGGTACATGAGAGGCAAACAACAAGAGTGCTCCACTTCTAGGCTAAGGATGTAATAAATAGTCACACATCATGCTCCCGAGACTTCGGCCTAGTGGTAAGAGTGCAACTTCTTTATCCAAACTATAGATCCAAGCACAC
Source organism: Solanum chilense (assembly GCA_032847665.1). Classification (NCBI taxonomy): domain Eukaryota; kingdom Viridiplantae; phylum Streptophyta; class Magnoliopsida; order Solanales; family Solanaceae; genus Solanum; species Solanum chilense. Next base: position 94,404 of record CM064969.1, on the reverse strand, counting down.
CAACACTATATGTTCGTATTATCCCTTCTTTATTTTGGATCATAGAATAAGAAATTTTATAAGTAGTCAATCAAGGAGATGCAAAGCTGTAGGGACACATTAATCGTAAAGCCGAAAATGTCAAAGTATGTCTTTACTACTACATTTCTTATAAGTGTAAGTCAGGCTTCTAGCTGGAGGAGTGATATAAGAAGTTATGTTATACGTTTTAATTTGTTGTTGAAAATTTTGATGGTCAATAAGCAAGTATTTCAACAATTCCTTTCAGGTTAATAACTGGTTTGTGCTTCTCCACATTCATACCATCTCTCACTCATATACCTTAGACTCAATAATGTCAAACGACTTCCCCACAAATCTGAAATAAATAAAATTATCCATGACCATTAAAAGACTTAAAAGAAGGAAAAGGAGAATAAGAATAGATCTCGGCGATCAAATAACACCGGAGAAGGTATCCAGAAGTCCGAGAAGGATCTTAGGGAACTACCTCATTAACCGAGCCTGAGATCATATTATTACCTATTATTTTTTTTCTAAACAGATATCTAGATGTTTGAAGATATTGGTAGTTCCTTAAAAAAACGCAAGATGAATTGTATTCTTAACTTTTGTTATTGGTGTAAATTAGAGTATAAAGATAATTTTATATCTGTTATAGACATCATAAGGCACTTACTAAGATGATAAAGAGCTTAGCTTTGTCTCTTGTTTATACTTTTGGTTTGGATCCACTGATGTAAACTTTCATTTACGTTGCGAACATTATTCTATTTATGATTTATTTATAGTTTGTGGCAATAGCCAAAGAGATATAAACTCTAGGCATGTTGGACTTCCGTGCACAAACTAAATAGAACTGTTTCCATTCAACTGTGTTGTTTTCATAGTCATTTTTACACCAAGCCAACTATACCCTAGAAAGTCTATAGGACATAGCCACAAGAAAGCATCAGCTTTTAAGCGGAAGGAGTAGGGCCGCCAGCATCATTACAATGTGAACTGTAACAAAAATAGACAGCTAGATAGCAAAAACTTGAAAATTAGGCAATTCCAAGAGTTGTCTTTTGGGCTGGATTTAGGTGAAACAACAATCCCTCAAATCCCAGATTAGTTGGGCTGGCTGAATGAATCCGCTAAGGTCAATTCCGATTCATTCAGGCTCATTACATACCAATACTGTATAACAAGAAAGGGAAGAAAAATGTAGCTTATGGTTCATGTCATACCATGGTATCAAAGCAAAACTCATTGATCCATGTTGGTGTGCTTCTCAATGTTGGAGCCCTATGTAATGTCATACACGTTCCGGTTGTCCATTCCTCATCTTACAGGGGAGTGTAAACTATTAAGTCCTATATTAATTGAGGGAATAGGTTGTGCTCTCCTTTTATGATCATAGGCAATCATCCCTCATAAGCTAGCTTTTGGGTTGGATTAGGTGAAGATCACATGGTATTAAAGCTAGACTCATCCTCTTTCTTGGTAAACCCAATACTGGGCCATCATGTTTTGTTTTCCATGCCATATTGTCCAATCTTAGGCTGGTGAGAGAGTGTTACTAGTGACCTATTGATAATGAAAATGGGATAGTTACCTCTTGTATGGGACAATTCTTCCCTCATGAGTTAATCTGGGGTTGTTTAGGTCCAAAGTCCATTTCATAAACAATTTATATAGGGGAGAAAAGTAATCACAGATTTCTCGTTTTTCCTTGGAATAATTTTTGCATCTGATATTGAAACAAACACCATAATCCTTTTGTTTGGTGGTATGACAAGTTATCCTTTTGACCTCTGCAAATTTTGATCGAGCTGTTTGCCAATACATAAAATTCTTGATTGTTCATTTGTTCCCCCGGCACTTGTAATTTCCAAAGCATTATCCTTTCTTTTCAGCTATAACTTGATCTAATTTGAGTGCCCCTTGTGGCAGTGTTAATTAGAATTATACATCAAAACTACAAAACATGCACAATCACAAAAAGAAATGCTTCTAAAACATTTTCAGAACTCAGTACCTTCTAGCACAAGACGAAAGTAAATTAGACTCCACCGATAGTTTGAACAATGAAAAAGTAAATGGGAGTTACCTTCTTAACAGAAGCAGACCATGACAAAGTGAGACCAAGGAAAACAATGAAGAAGAAAGGTCCCCATAGATCCCAATCACGAAGAGCTTTGCCAGGATCTTCTCTATAAGGATTAGGGAAAACCACCAGCTTCAAATTACTAACAATTCTGGACAGATCTCTTTTGACGGTATCCCAAACGGGTTCAGTAAGGGTATTGGGAGGCGATCCGAATCCGGTAGCAGCTATATTTGACTGTCCAGATGAAGGTAGGGGTGGTGGAGATGGAATGGCAGGAACAGGTGTCGGTTTGTAATTGTTGGTTGTGGTAGATGTAGGGGGAGGTGGTGGGCGTAGATTGGAAGGCATGAAAGGAGAAGATGAAACAGGAATGGCAGCACGAGGAGGAGAAGGAGGGCGTGCTGGAAGGACAGTAGAAGGATTGGAATAGATGAGGTTTTCAATTTCATCAATGTCGGATTGAGATGAGGAGTGAAGAGGTATAGTGTCTCCATGTGACATTTTTTCCGGTAGCTCTCAGATTTGCAGAGATGATCGGAGATGGAGGACAAGGCGGGGTTGCGTGAGTGGGTGGGTGGTGTAACTGGTGCTAGAGGAAATGCGTATTGTAAGACAAGAGTGTGTTATGCACTATGCTTAATCGTTTGTACTTTGGAATTGGGGTAATAAAATAGCTCTTTTTAACATCCAATAAAGAGTTAAATACTACAAGTTCTTTCAAAATTTCTATTAACTTTTTAATTATCATATTATTATTTCTGTAACTATTACTATAATATAGTATATTTATAATTAATATATTATAAATCATATAAGACTATTAACTAAATCCTTGATATTGATGAAAAAAATTAGGAAGTTTTACAAATAACCAGTATAATAAATTTAATTATGTTTTATACTTATAGTTTGCATATTTACGAATTGTAGCTACCGTGTAAGTTATCTCGTTTGTATAATTCGGAGGTTTATATAATTTTTGGGTACATTTATATAATTCATTTTTTTTTTTGTAGAAGCTTAAAATAACAAATTACAATTACAAACATTAGAAATGTAAACGTTATACGAATTTCGAATTATACAAAAGTTATACAAATTATATTATACAAATTTCGAATAATACCAACGTGCGAATTATACAATATTAAAAGCGGAGCCGCATAATTGTAGCTAAAAGTAGATTGGAATTGTACTTAAGGCAAACTATAACTATGTTAACTAATTAACTAGTATATATATAATTATACATCTAATTTTTTCCAACTTTTTTATGTGATACAAAATCTTAAAGAATATTCTATTTAATATATACTCTCTTTTTTTTGAGAATTAAGTATTTAATATATATTATTTTCACTCCGAATTAAAAATACTTCATATTTTTTTTTTAATTTATGCCATTTTTAATGATATAATTTTTAATTGTTACTATTATTATTCACTAAGTATGAATGCACAAAATTTAAATGATATAGTAACATTTATTTTCAAATATTGTTAACAGTAGTGCACCTCATTAATCTCTCTCTAACTTCACTTCCACATTCTTATCAATTAATTCTCTTAATTATTTGAAATTTAATCAAATCAATTATAACTTTTTGAATAGGTAATTTTCGTCTTTCTTGATTTTCGATGTTTATCCTCTTTTTTTTGTTTTATTTTTTTGCTGATGCTAATTCAAGTTTTAGAGGGCACGTGTTCGTAAACATATGAAAAAATTATTTGCAGAATATGCTTACCATACTTGACTGTAGCCTTGTGAGAATGAAACCAGAAGAGATCAAAATACATTGGAAATATAAGGATCTTGGGAATTTGATAGCCTTTGTTGAAAAGATAGATGTTGACTTTGTTGGAGAAAGCAAAATCGAAGAAGGATGTATCTCCACGCCTATCTTTATCAAAGTTATCGATGTATATTGTTTATTTTGTTTCTTAAACTAGTCTTTGTTATTGGTATGAAATTCCGGATACATTAATGCTACAATAAATTCATGTTTTATGTAATGCATCAGGTATATATTTTTCACATTGATACATATATAATTCTAATATTGTTGAATATTCGACTAGTAAGTTTAATGTGCAATACTTATACACTTGATACATAAGTAATGCTTAATGTATATCTAATAACAAACCAACACATGTCGACATAAATTTGTAATCATCTTGTAACATGTATTGTGTACATTAGAACTATCAATGATACAACCATTCACAAAATTCCAATATTGATATATATTAATGTATCATCCATAATTGTCTTGATCAAGACAACTAATTTACATATCTTAATTGTTACACAATTTATATGTATAATATACGCAATAATAATCTGATATGAACGTATCTGATTTGTTCCGATTGTTAATTTATTTATTACATTTGTCATATACAAAATTTTATAATGATATATTTTTATACAAATTATATCTGGATACAAAAAAAATGATCACATCATAATCTGTAGATACAAAACTACAATACATGTCGGTCATTTACCAGTAATGTATTATGACATACATATTCACATCAAATGACAAAATAATACTATAACAATGATACATAAAAAAAATATACCCATGGTAGAGAGGGCAGAGGGAATAGTGGAGAAGGTGATTGAACGACTGGAAATGAATAAGGAGTTAATAGAAAACATAACTTCTTCCTTGGATAAGAGACCAATGAAATAATGACACAAACACCATTTGGAAAATCACTGTTTCTTCTTATATATCCATATCCCTCCTTCCTCTATGATGAACCCCATGAGTTCTTGATTATTATTCATTAGTTATCATCTCTTTCGTAACCATATCGTACTATTAGTACTCCATGGCTCAAGTCATTTGGACTACTAGAGCAACTTCCATCGTGATTCTCTGCATATTTTCATAAAACAAAAAGACAAAGTGCACGTCATTTTTGAATTCTTGAGAGAACTTGAGTCAAAATCCAACTTTATTCCTTTTCGAGTCAACCAAATCAAACGGGAAGCTGCTTGTGGTGAATGAGGAACTGAATTACAGGTCTTGAAGGCATAAAAAGTGATTGTATACATCAGTAAACAAATGATATATAGAAAAACAATGTGATATACATTAGTTGTATGTAATTTTACATAAAAAAAAGAATGCAGAATAACAGCTCAAAAACGCAGATACTAGTCAGGTGTTTGAAGACAAGAAAAATTGGTCTCAAAAATTCCAAAATCATTAGATTGAAACCCATCAGCGGACCCACTTTTAGATTTATGACAAGACTTGTGTCAAAATGTCATCTGATTTGGAATTGGAAAAATTACATAATTGGTACATCTTAATCAATAATTTACTGATTTAGCGATATTTTTTATTTATTACCATTTATATCAACTTCTTTAATTTTTTTATCCTTTCTCTGTCTCGCTCTTTCTTTCTCCTTATCTATATCTCGCTCCCTTTTTTTTTCTTTCTTTCTCATTTTCTCTCCTTTTCTGTTTCTCGCTCCCTCTTTTTTTTTTCTCTCTCTCACTTTCTTTCTTTCATTCTTTCTTACTATTTTTTTGTTGTCCTTTCATTCTTTCTTTTTTGTTGTTGCTCTATCTGCTCTTACTATTGCTTTTTTCCCCCTTTTTTCGTAGTATAGTCAATGATTCTAGACTCTATAAAACTTATATCAATATCTAATTAGAGAAGTAATATAATCGTAACAAATGAAGAGGCATAAAAAACTACACAATGAATTAAATCTAAATTAAAAATGTATTACAAACATATTAAAGTTGAATTATTAGAAGAGAAGTAGTATAACCGTAACAAATGAAGAGGCATAAGAAACTGCATATTGAATTAAACTTGAATTAAAAATGTAATACAAACATATTAAAGTTGAATTATTAAAAGAGAATTAAATATGAATGCAGAACGTAGAAAACAAACGAACACTCTTTGATATGCATGTAAACTGAATAAAACTAGTATCGATAATGAATTAAACAAGGAACCAATCGTAACAAATCAATCAATTAATTGCAAAATGCATTAAACTTGTATTTAAAAATGTATTACACAAATATTAAAGTCGAGGTAGAAAAGAAAATTAAGCATGAATAAAAAAATGCAACAAATGAAATATTAAACAGTGATTTATAGAGTGAAATAAACTTGTATCAATAATGAATTAAACTAGTAGCCAATAGGAACAAATAAATTTTAAAAACTGCAAAATGAATTAAATTTGTATTAAAATTGGATTACACTGTGTTAAATTTGAATAAGAAGAGAGAATTAAAAATGAATGAAAAACGTAGCTAATGACTGACAAGACAATGTTCTGTAGAGTGAATATACTTGTATCAATAATGAATTAAACAAGTATCCAATAGTAATAAATAAATAAAAAAATGTGAATTGAATTAAATTTACATTAAAATTGTATCACACATTATTTAAAGTTGAATTAGAAGAGAGAATTAAGAATCAATGAAAAATGTAACTAACGAAAGACATGCCAATGATCTATAAACTGATAAGTTATATCAGTAATGAATTAAACAAGTATCCAGTAGTAACAAATAAATTAAAAAAACTTCAAAATGAATTAAATCTGCATTAAAATTGTATCATCTTATTCAACTTTAATATAGTTGCAAGGCAATTTAATGTATATTTAATTCATTTCAATCTAATATTTCTTCTAAAATAAATTATAAACTTAATCAAACCCTTTTAATATTGAGACACGAACTTCAAACGACATTTTCAATTATTTGTAGGAATTACCTATTCAAACTTATCACAAATTCGTAAAATGCAAATAATGAATTCAAAATTTGAAGCTATAATGATTATCAATGGTGAACTCTTACTTCTGCAATTAATTTTAATGATTTGAAATTTCTGCTTTAAAATTTGATTTTATACAATTTTGCGGTCTTTTTTCCCCCTCTTTTCATCATTTTTTTGGATAAAAATATTGACATGGACATAATGAAATATGAAAATTTGATTTGTTAATTTAATAAAAATTGAAAGAAGAAGAAGAATCTTTTAAAAAATGAAAAGAAAAGAAAAGAAAAGAAGAATATGAAGACAGTAATGAAAGAGAGAGAAAGATAAGAAGAAGAATTTTTTTTTTAAAAAAAAGATTAGGGGGCAAAAGGACCGAGAAAGAAAGCGACGGTACATTTTTCTTAATTTCAAAAATTATTATATTTAGTTATAAAAATTATATTGACATAAATAGTTAATATTTTTTAAATATAACATATTTATTTGATTTACCCTTTGGAATTTGGGAAAAGGGCCTAAATTTTAATATTTTTTATTTTACTCTTGTTTATTATTTGTTTGTATTAATTAACAATTTTATTTGAAATTTGGTGTTAAACTAAATTAATTTCCAAAAAATAGTCATGCCTTCTTTTATGTTCAAATTTAAATATTTATATTCTTATTTATCACCTAGTTTTATTTTACTTTAGATCTTGTAACATTGGGTTGAATTACATTAAAATTTTCTTTTAGTTTATTTCCCTGCCCTTTAAAAGTTCAACACTATTTTTTTTTAATTATTATTATTATTATTATTTTCAAATTAGTCAAAATTCATTTAGTCAAATTGCCGGTCAACCGCAAGTTAGCGGGTATTCAAGGGCCTAACACCTTCTCGAAATGTACATTTGAATTTCGAACCATTTTTCAATTGATTTTATCTGTTTAAATCTTTTGAAAATAATTATAAGTTTTTTCTTTATTTTTTACTAAAAAATTAAGTGGCGACTCTGTTAATTTGGAAAATCAATTAAATCATAAGATTAATTGATTTTTCGAAACCTAGTCATTTTTTATTTTTTTATTCATTTTTCTATAAAATATTAATTAATTGTTTGATAGTTAAAAAAAATAGAAGAAAAAGTGAATTTGGAACTTGAAAAAAATTTAGGCCTCAAAGAAGTTCATCGCTTATAAGACTCTGATTGGATGATTTGATGAATAAAACTAGTTCACAAGTAATTAAAAATATTAATTAATTGTTAAATAGTTGAGGAATTGAAGGGATAAATGGTAGAATAAGAATCACGAAGTCTGGACACTTAGAAAATTTCTAGGTTCAAAAAACTTCAAATACTTATAATATTTTTGGGGTTTTAAGAAAAATATGCAGGTTTTCGTCTCTGAAACTGATGCGCTGGCGCGTCAGGTGCGACTGGGCGTTGTGGACAGGTTGTTAGCTGCGCTGACTGCTGATGCAATGTCGTGTGGAGCTGATGTCTGATGTGGCCACGAGGTGTTGGTCCACGTGGATATAAATTTATTTATGTATCAGATTTTGATTATTATTTTTTCAGATTTCATTTTTTTCAAAATTTTACTAATGGACTGCAAAACCACCTTTGACCAACTTTTACTTGTAGAACTTGGATCAAATGTACTTTCCTCTTTCTTCTTCTTCAAGAACAAATTGAAGACACCATGAACACATGGAACACCAAGACTAGACTAAATCATATACACTCTAATCAACTCGAAATAGACTCAAAATTTAAGATTTTCTTCCCTTCAACTAAGAGAACAAAAGTCCACTAATTACTAACCTCCAATTTCTCCTCAATCAAAAGACCCACTTTCAAAATTTGAAACCCTTCAATGGTAACTTCACTTCTAAATCTTCAAATTGAACAAATTTAAAACGTAGAATAAAAATCACTAGGAAAAAAAAGATCTAATGTAAAAAACAACAAAACAAAACAAAAAAAATCTCAGTTTTTTTTGAAGATTTTTGGACTCTTATTTTTTTTACAAACCAAGACTACATTTTATGAACAAATCTAAACCTGGGCTCTTGATACCAAATGATAAAAATCAAACAAATAAAGGAACAAAGAAATAAAGAGTATGTGGATTAATACTCGAGCTATTGAAATTATGGGCAACAAGGGACTAACACCCTAACCTTCTAATTGACTTCAATAACCTAAATTTAACCCAGGAAAGAATAATCAAATGAAACCAAGAATCCCAAAACGGTAATACTTCGATTAATCAAACTCAAGAAGTTAACTAGCAATCCCAAGAATTCACCCTAATTACTCGTTACGAAGATACTACAATTTGAGAGTCAATATTCAATACAGTCTAAGTCTTCCAAAATGAAAATGAATAATATTTATAATAAGGAAATAAAGAAGACACTTCTTTTACAATTATACTCTTGATGAGATAAGAGTCTTATTTGATTGCCTTTTTTTTGTGAATTCTTGAATTCATGAAATGGTCATTTGCACACATGACCTCTTTCATTCTTCCTTCTCATTTTGATGCACCTTACATGCATGTATGTCCTTCTTTGGTGACCTTCAAGCTCCTCTAATGCTTCTCTATTTCATGAACATTGCTTGAAGGTCTTGGAGACCCTTTGCTTGACTCCATGTGAATGATCTTGAGGGATACATGTCACTCATATTAGTGTCATCAATTTTTGTCATGTTATCAAAGTTACGAGGACTTTTTTTGAAAAGAATATTTTCTCACTTTCTACGGTTGCCATCTTCGGCACGTAGAAGCTTATACAGAGTGTAGATGGGAACCGTAGACACAAGCTACATTTCAAAATTTTATTTTTTCTTTTTCAAATTCTGAGGTGTTACAATATCTCCCATATTTCAAACTCAAATATTGCATAACCTTATATTTAATTTATTTCAGTTTAGTATTAATCAATTACATGTTTCTTAATTGATCATTACATCAACTTTTATGTCAATTTCATATCCCTTTAGCATCTCAGATTCATTAATGTCAGCTTTAAAAATTATCATGTGTATCTCACATAATTAGTATTTTTAAAGTATTAATCACATACTTTTTCCTATTTTTTCATGTGATGTCTATTCATGTGCTTACTATTAGGATCCAGTTATTCGGATCAAAACTTCCAGCTAGCAAGTGATGAGTAATCCTATTTTGAGGACTCAAATTAATCTGTAGTTTCAATATTTTACTTCTATTAATATGTGATTATGGAGAGTAGGGGGTCCTGTCTCAATTACCAATAATCAATATTAATAGAGGATTCATAGGTATTAGTTAAAGTTATTATATTCAATCTATTTCGTTTCAATCTCTTGTCAGATTACAGTTGTTGTAAACAAATTTATGTTCAATAATGCATTTATTCCATAATTATGTTTTTCACTATATTATGTTAGATCTTATCCATGTTTTTATTTAGTTGTTCATGACTTATGCTAGTATCAAAGGTTAACTTAGGATCACTTACTAAGTATCGTATGACTACTGGTAGATAGTCTCGAATCGTGACACATGACATCGACTATTTCCTTATCAATATATTCTTGAAATTGAGGGAATCAATCGCCAAAAGTATGTTTTCCACTTCTTTACTAGGACAGTACGAATATTTTGCGTATAAAAATTATTTTTCCTTCCATGTTGGTAGTTATCCTTATTTCTTGTGCCTCTTTAAATAGGAGATTAACATAACTATATCTCTAAAATAAATTCATATGAAGTCTTTTCTAGATTTTCTTTGTTGTTTCCATTGGATTGCATTTAATTCATTCAACCCCTGGTAGCTCTCATTTCATCATGTGGTAGCGTAGTCTAGGTTTTGTATTTTTGTAGAAAAATCACCATTTTTTCAATCATGTAGAAGATCCATCAATGATATTTCACTTTAATCAGTTGGAGTAAGGTCAACTTAAAACATCCTATAAAAATTAAAGGAAAAGTTACTTAAATACACTCCTTTAATTACCTTAATAACCATTCATCCCTACTTATTATAAAAATTTCAAAAATATTTTATTTTCCCCAATTAGAAAAATATGAAAGATACATATAGATTTCCCACCCTTTTTTTCAGCCAATTGGCAAGTTTTAATTTACCAAAATAAAATCCTATTTTCAAGCTACCCACTTCCCCATTAACAACCCCATTAAAAGTTACCATATTAAATTTTATTCCTTAAATATTTCCCCACGTTTTAGGAGCAAAACATTCTCTCACCCCACGTCTTAGGAGCAGAATTTACTCTCAATTTGAATTCCAGTAGGATTTTGCAGCCATATCAATTTGATTTTCTGTAGGAGTCTCCATCAAGTATTTAATTTCTATGTTTTTAAAGGGTAAACATTTTAGTCTCCATTTTTCTCTTCATCGTGTGCTCTTACAGACAATATGGAAGAGGGTAAATCTGGAGATGGTGATTCTAATACTAATGTCAAGCGTGTGTATGATTCTGATGATGAAATGTGGACTGAGAACAGATCCAAGAGATTGCATGACCCATTATCGATGAATAACAAGAATGTAGTTGAGCCAAACAAAAAGACTGAAGAAATCCATAAAAAAGGCCAAAAAAAGTTACACGTGTTGTTTCCAGACCCACACATTCTAAGGTTTGTGTTTAAAATTCATAATTTTATGTGTTGTTGATAAAACATTAATTTTGAATTGTTGCATGTGTTTGTAAAATGAAATTAAAAGTCATTTAACAATGAAGAGTGATTCACTAACTTCAAATTAAGTATAACCATAATGTTTGTACAGTTTTAAGGTGTATCAGATGCATCATGTTTATCACTAATATTGAGTTTTGTATTAGTAAAATCATGTGTTGTATAGTATTAAGGTGTATCAGATGCATAAGGTGTATCAATAATTTTGTGTTGTGTATTAGTGAAAGCACCATGTTTGTACAGTTTTAAGGTGTTTCAGTAAATTTGTGTTATGTATTAGTAAAAGCATCATGTGTTCTTCAGTTTTAAGGTGTATCATATGTCAATAATTTTGTGTTTTGTATTAGTAAAATCAGCATGTGTTGTACACTCGTAGGATGTATCAGATACACAAGGTTTATCTCTAATATTATAGTTTGTTAGTTTATAAGATGTATCATATACATATGATAACTCCAGTGTCTTATAAATCTGAATATGATGTATCATATACATTCACTTAAAACTGAATATGATACACAAGGTTTATCTCTAATATTATAGTTGTCAGTTTATAAGATGTATCATATACATCTGATAACTCCAATGTCTTATAAATATGAATATGATGTATCATATACATTTATATAATTCAAGCGTCTTATATTTTCTATATTACAGCAAATTTTTGTTATTAGACAAGTACAATTTTATATTTTCTTTTTTGTATAAACAGGGCATGATTTATGTTATAAAAAAAAAATCAGCACATCCATTGAGGTTTGGAGCGACTTTCAATTTTCATTTTGTGAATAAAATCAAATTGTCAATAAAGGATGAAGGCATTGAAATGTTCAAGAAAACAATTTTTGGACCATATTTGAAAATTCCAAAATGTAATTTCAAGGGTCAGATTACTAGGTGTTTGTTGTTGTTGGAGGTGCAACATGAAAATAAAGATGTACTGCATGTTCGTCATGTTAATGGGAATGTATTGGTGTTTGGTATGAAGGAATTTGCCATTGTAACTGGCCTTAAATGCAAA
>CM064969.1:14200-73615 GCA_032847665.1 Solanum chilense | reverse complement strand
CAGAGACTCAGTTTCAACACTCAATTTCATAATGCCAAGTGTTTTGGAACGGGACACCGTCGACGGTCCGTCGTGCCCACGACGGTCCGTCGTGGTGTCCGTCGTATTCAGCCAGTTTTTCCCAAAAATAAATTCTGCTACTCAAACGACTAAACAGGTCGTTACATAGACTCTATGACCTAAACTAAGTTAGGATTGATATTTATAGGCTTAAAGACATTTCAAAAAGGGACTCTAGCTTAGCATTGAGTGAACTAGATTGAGGAGTGTCCCTCCCCACATAGGGAAGGTAGGAACACTACATTACTCTTGAGATTGGAAACTATATTGCATGGCGCCTAAAGAGAGTTTCAACTATATCTCCTAGTTCTTGAACTATGTTGCCCTCATAGGAATACTAGCTAGTGGATCCACGTAGTTGCTATGTTTCAGTTTTGGTACTACCTTGGCAAGTTGTCCGCCTTATTTTGGTGAAGGATTTTATGACACCGGATTCCACACTAGCTCAAGTGGTCTATGTCGGTTAGTGCAAGATTTTTCCAAAAGGTAAAATGAATTAAAGGACTTGAACTCTATCTTGGATAACCTAAGCTGTGTAGCTTAGTCTAGGTAGGGGTATGGGGCTCTACCTAAACATTGCACTAGTTAGCCCTGTGGGGAGTCTTAGGAAGAGGTTCTTATATATGTTTATGTTATAATAATATATTATGTATATATGATGACCATGCCATATTGTTGATACTATATGTTGATTAGTTCATATATGAGTATTCCTTGGTTTATAATGTTAATATATGATGAAATGTAAACCTAAATTTTATGTTATGTAATGTTGGACATTGGTCATGCTTTCTTGTTGAGAATACTTGATTGAGTAAGGTTATTGGGCTTTTCTTGATTATTGCACTTGTTGACTTGATAAGGGTTAATGAGTAGTTGTTTTGCTTATTATGATATGATTGACTCTTATTCATTCTTGTGATGTCATTCCTTGATGATAGGATTGTAGAAAATTATATTTTCAAGTATGTTGGAATATGTATTACTTGTTGAGTTAGTAAGCATGTTTGGTTGATCGATATGACTTACTTGGTTTTGCATTAGGTTCCTAAAGGATTAAATGGTAGGTTTTGACTAAAAGACCCTTTTTATCATGTTTTGCTTGTATATGTGCATAAGGTCTCATAGTTAGTACATGTTTTGCTTGAAAGGCAACATTGTTGAAGGCTTGGATTCTTTCGTTCATCCAAGTAGGGTAGGTCCTCAACTTCCGCGGCAATGCCATCATCTAGCTTACGGACTTGTTATGAGTTTACAGACTCTTTCATTTCTTTCCTTTTTCAATTGAGTATTATACTTTTGTACGACCTATATGTGGTCTTGTTGGATTGACTAGAATTACTTTATAATGAAAATCCATTACAAAGATGGGAAAAACATAAGACAAAAATAAATATTGAATTAATAGATGAAAACAGCATAATAACACAAAAACCATTAAAATATAATTTTAATGATTTAAAAGAATTCAAAATACATATAGATGAACTATTAGCGAATAATTATATACAAGAAAGCAATAGTAAGCATACAAGTCCAGCATTTATAGTTAATAAACATAGTGAACAAAAACGAGGTAAAAGTAGAATGGTTATAGATTATCGCAATCTAAATGCTAAAACTAAAACATATAATTACCCAATACCAAATAAGATACTAAAAGTAAGACAAATACAAGGATATAACTATTTTATAAAATTTTACTGTAAATCAGGATTTTATCACCTAAAACTAGAAGAAGAATCTAAACAGCTAACAGCATTCACAGTACCGCAAGGTTTCTATGAATAGAATGTTTTACCGTTTGGATACAAAAATGCACCAGGTAGATACCAACATTTTATGGATAACTATTTTAACCAATTAGAAAATTGTATTATATATATAGATGATATATTATTATATTCTAAAACACAAGATGAACATATAAGGTTATTAGAAAAATTCATACATCTAATTAAACATTCAGGTATAAGTTTAAGTAAAAAGAAAGCAGAAATTATGAAACCACATATAGAATTTCTAGGAATACAAATAGATAGAAATGGAATAAAAATGCAAAACCACATAGTACAAAAAATAATCACCCTTGATGAAAATATAGATACAAAAAAGAAATTACAATCCTTTCTAGGATTAGTAAATCAAGTAAGAGAATATATACCAAAATTAGCAGAACATTTAAAACCATTACATAAAAAACTTAAAAAAGATGTTGAATACTATTTCGACAATAAAGATAAAGAACATATAAGAAATATTAAAAATTTGTGTAAAAAATTACCAAAACTATATTTCCCTGATGAAAATAAATTATTTACTTATATTGTTGAAACAGATTCAAGTGATCATAGTTATGGAGGAGTTTTAAAATACAAATATGAAAAAGAAAAAATAGAAAACCATTGTAGATATTATTCAGGATCTTATGCTGAAGCACAAATAAAATGGGAAATAAATAGAAAAGAATTATTCCCATTATATAAATGTTTATTAGCATTTGAACTATATATTATTTACAATAAATTTATTGTAAGAATAGATATTACACAGGTAAAATGGTGGATAACAAAAAAGGTAGAAGATTCAGTTACAACAAAAGAAATAAGGAGATTAGTATTAAATATATTAAATTTTACATTTACAATTGAAGTAATTAAGACTGACAAGAATATTGTTGCAGACTATCTATCAAGAAAAATGAACCCTAACTGAACCAGAAAAAGATACAATGGAAGAGATACTAAAAGCCATTACTTCACTTTCTACGAAAGTGGACAGTATGGATAAAGAGTTAGAAAAGATGAAAAATATAAGGCAGCAGCATGACTATAAAAATGCGGAGCTATGTCGATCGGAAGACAGAAAAATTCAAGAGCTACAAGGAGACATTGGGAAACTCCATAAAACCCATGACAATGTTTGTTTAAATGCAGCTACAGCCAGCACATCTAGAACAAAAGGAGTCAGTGGAATAAGATATACAAATTCAAATATGAACAAAATCTTCGATAAACCATTTATTCCAAAGAACCAAAAAGACTCATTATTTATACCACCACAAATAACTACTTACTCAGAAAGTTTAAGCCAAGATAAAAAAGCCTACAACCACATAACCCGCTCATATATTGAAAACCTTTATAAAATCCAAAATTATTTTAACTCAACACCTAGATCTCCAACTACCAAAGACCCTTATACTGATTTTATAACCCAAAAGCTACAAGGATATAATAAGTTTATAGCACAACCAGGCACCAATGCAAATCTAATAAAAACATGTTATAGTTATGGATTACTTAGTACAGTTTATAAAAAAAAGGTTGTGAATAGTGAGTCGGCCATGAATAAAGGCAATTATTAAAGTATTTTGTCGCTTTGTGTCGGCCAAAGATAAGGTGACCATATGTAAAAATTAGTGTCGGCCATAAATAAAGTAAAAGACCATTATTGTATTTTATCGTTTTGTGTCGGCCAAATAATATAAGGCCAAGTGTAAAGTATGTCGGCCATTTTCTATTGGCCAAGTTTGTAAAATTGTTGTATAAATAGAGGGCTCCTCTCTCAGTAATAAACAAGCTACTTCCAATCAACTCTCCTCTTCATTCTCTTTTTCTTTCTTTTCTCTAAAGATCCTCTTCCACCCCTCAAATTGGTATCATAGCTACATAACTAAAATAAGCTATGGAAAACAAAGAAGAATCAAAAGATCTACAGAAACAGGTATACTCATTTAAATTTATGAGTAGCTAAACTGATTTATCCCTGATAATCTCTTATTGATTATAATTGTCTATTATGTTTTAATAATGTTATAATAACCATCATTAGAAAGTTTACTACAGAAATATTCTGCGAATAAGTATGCCCAGACTATGTCATCCTAAGGTTGAAACCGATAGGCAAGAAGGTCGTTTAGGGGAGTAAACAAAATTGAGGCACTGTTAGGGTAACTGATCAAAGAAGAAAACTGTAGTAGTGACCAGACGACATGATTATTAAACCATTATTATTACATAATAAATAAGTATAATCTATTAAGAGGTTGGAAGGAATAAAATTTTAGGGAAAATATGATT
Organism: Solanum chilense; assembly: GCA_032847665.1. Lineage (NCBI taxonomy): Eukaryota > Viridiplantae > Streptophyta > Magnoliopsida > Solanales > Solanaceae > Solanum > Solanum chilense. Next base: position 69,473 of record CM064969.1, on the reverse strand, counting down.
AAAATGAACTCCTACCTATTATATGATGATGTTAATTATAAGATATTAATACTCTATATATTGAAAAGTCTGAATACTGATATAAAAAGAACAATTTATGATAAATTATTGATATATGAGATAATAGAAGAAACAACTCAAGGTTAGGCTGAATTAGTTATACCAGAAGACTTTGAATTAGATTTATATGATGATCTACAAATATTCAGAGATCAATGATAAATTATATGTACCTACAATATTGGAAAGAAACTAAAGAAAACATAGATCTAGCAGAAAAATTATTAGTTGAAAATTTGTATATGTACTTAAGAACCCGAGAAAATGAATATCTAGAATATATTGCAAACAACGCAAATGAAATACAACGATTAGATCTACTTAACAAGGAATATTATGAAAAAATATTTTATTAGAAATATGAAAAATAATACAACATCAAGTAAAGCAACTAAAATAACAAAAACCAAGATAGAAAGAAAAGTACGAAAGATATGGAAAAAGTTAAAACCTTTATACGTAGAATATGAACTATCACAACTTACTAAAACAAGTGATAAGACAAATCATTTAATAAACATAATTTCAAAAACAAAATATAAATATATTTATTATTTGAAAAAACGATATGAACAAAGAAATATATAAGCAACAACTGATAGAAAAAATAGATGAAAAAAGATAAGAACTACAACATAGGAAAGAAAGATTAAAAGAAAATATGTTGGCAGAAGTATGTAAAAAATCAATATTAGCACAAAGAAAAGTTATATTTATGTTAGAAATACAAATAGATTGCCTTGAATATAGGTTACAACATAATATAATTTATAAATTATAATGAATAAAGAAGAATTTGCAGTAGACGAAAAGACATATGAAAACCAAGATGGACTAACAACAAAAATAATATTTTCAAATTTAGGAAGAAGATATAAAAAATAGGAAATAACTTATATTTAATGCTAGAAAAAAGCAGCGAAATTAGAAGATAGTCTAACAGCTATGATAAGAATAACAAAAGAAAATGAAGAAATAGATAAATCAAAAGAAATTGAAAAGATAAAAATGCAAGCAAAGCAAGAAGTACAACATATAGAAGAATTAAAAAATACAAGAATATGTGAATTAGAAAAAGAATTAGCTAAGTTAAAATTATTTTATGAAACTAAACAAAAAGAGAAACAGATAGAAAAAGATAGAGAGCTCGAATTAACTAATGAAATAAATGAGATGAAACAAAAATTAAATGAAAACCTTGAAGTAAATGAAATAGACGAAAATGAGTCGGATACAGTAAATGATCAAAACTCAGAAATAAGTGATATAAGTGAAACATACACAGAAATTTGAGAACAAGTAAATAAACCGAAAAAATTAGAAATAAACACAGGAGATATGAATTGACCTAGCACATCAGGAGTTAAAACCCCAGATAATAGTCCTAGAACTAGTCCTAAATGGACACCACCAACATATTATACAGAAAATTATGAACAATCAGATAGAACAAACGCAATATGGAATAGCAGATTAAATAAAAAATGGACACCTAAGCCAATAGCTGAACAATAAATTTTTTTAGATTTAGATTGTGTTACAGATATAAATAAAGCAATATTACTATGGACAGGAAATACATCTAAACAACTAATTGACAATAAAATAACAACTAGAGAAACACCAAGATATATAGAAAGAACATTTGTAGGAACAACAAAATTATGGATAAAAAATCTACCCCCAGAAAGTTTAGAAACACTTAGAAGTGATAAAAAATCGATGGATCTCCATCAACAACAAATATAGATATATTAGATAAATATGAATTAGCAATAAGAAATGAATTTGGTGGTATGACAACAGATATAAGAGAAAAAACAATAAATAGGCAACTTATGACAAAATTAGCTATATGTAAAATGTGTTACATAGAAGAATACACATGTGCATTTAAAGAATATTATTACAAAGCAAGATATAATATGAATGAAGCAAAAGAAATAAGACGACAATATTTTACAAAATTACCAGAACCATTCAGTACAAAAATAATTAAAGATTGGAATGATTAAGGATTAACAAATACTTTAGGATCTAGAATAAATTTTTTACATCAATGGTTTATACAACTATGTGAAAAACAAAAAGAAAAAATAAAAATGGAAAAAGTATTAATTAAAAATTTAGACTGTTGTAAAAATAAAACAGCACCACAGTTTGGATGTACAAACAAATACTATAAAAAGCAAAAAACTAGAAAATATAAAAATTATAGAAAAACTAAAACCAGGTACAAATATAAAAAACCAAGACAAAGATATTATGTAAAAAATTATAAAATAAAAAGACCATATAGACCAAAAAGAAAAATATCACAATGTACATGTTATAATTGCGGAAAGTTAGGACATTTAGCTAGAGACTGTAAGTTACCTAATAACCAAAAAGAAAACAAATTGCAGAAATAATGATAGATAATGATGAATATATGCAAATAGAATATATAGACTATGAATTAAGTGAAAATGATAGTATATATGAAGTATCATATATAGAATTTGAAAATGAGGAAGAAAATATTTATATAGATAATGATGAAATAGAAGATGAAACATAGTGACTGAAGAAGATATAAAAGTAATTTCTAAAGAAGATTATCAAAATGAAGAATTATCAGAACAAAAAATTATATTTGATAATACAATTTTTGAACAAATAAAAGGAAAAGAATTAGATTTAAGTGTTGAAAAAGTACTTGAAATACCTACTTTAAGAAATTGGTTTAAAAGATAAAAAGAAGAATACTATGTAGTTAGTCAGAAATAACATATCATAGATTGCAAATATACAAGAGGAAAAACATATATACCTATACTAAGTAAACGAATAATAAATAAAGAAATACAAGATATAAAAGCTAATACACCTATAAAATATGTACATTTAGGAGGAACAGAAATATTAATAAAAGCTTATTTTAGAGAAGGAATAGATACACCTATTGAAATATACTTAGCAGATGATAGAATTATACACCCTATAGAAAAAAGTGTAATTAGTGCAGTAAAAGGAAACTTAATATTGCAAAAATTTAAATTTATAATAAGTGTCAACTACTTAGTAGCATTAGCAGACAGAAATATAGATAAATCATTAGTCTTGTATTGGAAGATGTCTGGAATAGAGCTAGCACCAGGAAGTAAAATATTCACAGCAAGATGTAAAAACTTATATATATTAACAACAAAACACAAAGTAATAGCGAGAAATAAAATTGATAGAATAAAAGTAGAAAATCCCTTTGAAAAAATAATTACTATAATAGATAATATTGACTATAGTTATAAAGAAATTGACATAGAAGAAGATTTAGAAATAGTAAAAGAAAGATTAAGTACTTCAAGCGTACCAAATACACTAACAAGAACTACCTCATCAAGAATGAGTACATCTAGAAGAAACTATGAAATTCCAAAAAAATTTATTAGAAGATATAACAACATATCATTTTTTTATAACAGGAATAGTAGACCAAAGAAGATATAAAATTTTAATAAATACAGGACAAGAAGAAAATTACATAATAAGAGAATAAGTATTAGAAACGGAAATTATAAAAACAGGACAATTATGCCCCGGACTACATAGCGAGATAATAAATACCAATGAAGAAATAACAGAAAAGGAAATAATTATAGGAGGAATAGCGTTAATAATACCATTTAAAATTTATCAAGGAAACCAGAACATTATATTAGGAATAAAATGGTTAGAAAAAGTTAAACCATACAACGTAGAAAATGAACAACTAACAATAACTTGTCAAAATAAGAAAATAATCATTAAAAGAACGAAATGAATAATGAAAATATATATACTTGCAAAAATTATTGTAGAAAGATATCACAACAGATATTATACCCCTATGATAGATACAGGAGCAGAAGCAAACATATGTAAATATAATTGTTTACCAGAAGATAAATGGGAAAAATTAAAAACACCTATGGTAGTAACAGGATTTAATAATGAAGGAAGTATGACTACATATAAAGCAAAAATATAAAAATACAAATATGAGATAAAATACTAACAATTAAAGAAATGTACAATTTTGAGTTTACAACGAAAGATATGTTACTAGGAATGCCATTTCTAGATAAATTTTAGCCACATATAATAACAAAAACACATTGGTGGTTTACTACACCATGCGAAAATAAGATAGGAGCAAAAAGAGTAAATAACAAACAACGTAAACCTATAGAATGGATAAAAGGAAGTGAAAAAATAAACCATGAAATGGAAAATATAAATAAAAAACAAATAACAAAATTCAAAATTATCATATTTACAATAGATAAAGTTAAAATAATTAACGAACAACTAGAATTACTTTAAAATGAAAATCCATTACAAGGATGGGAAAAACATAAGACAAAAATAAAAATTGAATTAATAGATGAAAACAGCATAATAACACAAAAACCATTAAAATATAATTTTGACGATTTAAAAGAATTCAAAATACATATAGATGAACTATTAAAGAATAATTTTATACAAGAAAGCAATAGTAAGCATACAAGTCCAGCATTTATAGTTAATAAACATAGTGAACAAAAACGAGGTAAAAGTAGAATGGTTATAGATTATCGCAATCTAAATGTTAAAACTAAAACATATAATTACCCAATACCAAATAAGATACTAAAAGTAAGACAAATACAAGGATATAACTATTTTATTAAAGTTGACTGTAAATCAGGATTTTATCACCTAAAACTAGAAGAAGAATCTAAACAGCTAACAGCATTCACAGTACCGCAAGGTTTCTATGAATGGAATCTTTTACCGTTTGGATACAAAAATGCACCAGGTAGATACCAACATTTTATGGATAACTATTTTAACCAGTTAGAAAATTGTATTGTATATATAGATGATATATTATTATATTTTAAAACACAAGATGAACATATAAGGTTATTAGAAAAATTCATACATATAACTAAACATTCAGGTATAAGTTTAAGTAAAAAGAAAGCAGAAATTATGAAACCACAGATAGAATTTCTAGGAATACAAATAGATAGAAATGAAATAAAAATACAAAACCACATAGTACAAAAAATAATCACCCTTGATGAAAATAGAGATACAAAAAAGAAATTACAATCCTTTCTAGGATTAGTAAATAGTGTAAGAGAATATATACCAAAATTAGTAGAACATTTAAAATGTCACGACCCAAATCCGGGCCGCGACTGGCACCCACATTTACCCTCCTATGTGAGCGAACCAACCAATCTAACCTTAACATCTCAATGTATAACAACAGAAAATAACGCGGAAGACTTCACATCATTAATAAAAATCCATTCAATAACTATTAAAATTCAACATCTATTATTCCCCAAAATCTGGAAGTCATCATCACAAGAACATCTATGATCAAATTACTAAACTAAAAATGTCTAAGAAGCTAAAACAAATAAAAGCTAGTCCATGCCGGAAGTTCAAGGCATCAAGACTTGAAGAAGAAGATCCAGTCCAAGCTAGACGCATTAGCTCACCCTGAATTTCCGATGTAGTGAAGACTGGCTAGATTTACTGTTGAGTTGAAGACGACGGAACGTTTGCTACATTCCACAAATAACAAAGAAGAAAACATAAAAGTAGGGGTCAGTACAAACCACGGGTACTGAGTAGATATCATCGGCCAACTCAAAATAGAAAACAAATATATATCAACAATATCATAAATCAACTATAAAACTCAACATGTTGCAATAACAAGTACTATAATCATCAATAAGTACCATCAAGTTCATTCGTGAGGGCTCAAGCCTCAATACCATACTCATTTGGGAAATAAGTTCATTATGTTGAGTATATTAACATCTTTCAAGATTCATTATCTTTCTTCCTCTTGTGTCGGTACGTGACACTCCGATCCATATTCTATCCTGGTGCCGGAACGTGGCACTCCGATCCTCTATTTCTATCCTGGTACCGGAACGTGGCACCCGATCCATATACTATCCTGGTGTCGGAACGTGACACTCCGATCCTCATTCTATCCTGCTACCGGAACGTGGCACCCGATCCATATACTATCCTGGTGTCGGAACGTGACACTCTGATCCTCATTCTATCCTGGTACCGGAACGTGGCACCCGATCCATATACTATCCTGGTGTCGGAACATGACACTCCGTTCCTCATTCTATCCTGGTACCAGAACATGGCACCCGATCCTCTATTTCTATCCTGGTACCGGAATGTGGCACCCGATCCCCTAATTAATCAAGCCTTCTTTTATACCAAGGCATCATCAATCTCATTATATAATTTATCAAGCCTTCTTTTATACTAAGGCATCATCATTCATTATATAATTTATCAAGCCTTCTTTTATACTAAGGCATCATCATTAACAAAGTGAATTAGGGTTTCTTTCAAGATTTTGGATTCAATAACTTCATCATGCTTATTTTATCACAATCACATAATCATATTCATGCAAGCATACAATTAAGCATATAGAAGGGTTTACAATACTACCAACACATATCATTCGCTATTAAGAGTTTACTATAAGATAGCATAGAAACCATAACCTACCTCCACCGAAGAATTGGAATCAACAAGCAATTTCCCAAGCTTTGTTTTTCTCCCTCTCGATCGATTTCTCTCTCTCTTTCTGTTCTTTCTCTTTTTCTTATTCCAAACCCTCTTCCTTTTACCCTAATTAGTATATAATTAAGAATAAAAGATGGCAATAATACCCCACTAATTAACTTAAGGTTACTTCTTTTTAACCCCCAAGTAATTAGACTTATTAATATAAACCTTCTAACTTATAATTAAATTAGGAATAATCCAAAACGTCCCTTAAAACGTGTAAAGAAATCCGACTCCGACTGGGATTACGCAACCTGTGACGGCCCGTCGTGCCTGCGACGGTCCGTCATGCAGGTCGTCGCAGCATCTTAGAATTTCATTTTTCACTAAGTAGTCTGTGACGGTCCGTCCTGCACTTCCGTCATGACGTTCAGAAACTCGTTCCCCGTACCAAATTCTCAAGAGTTGAAGTGTTTTGTAACGGAATCTCACGACGGTTCGTCGTAGCTGTGACGGTCCGTCCTGCAGGTCCGTCACAGAATACAGAGAGTCGATTTTAGAACACAAATTTCAGAATTCTAAGTGTTCTGGGACGAGACACCCTCGACGGTCCGTCGTGCCCATGACGGTCCGTCGTGGTGACCGTCGTCTCAGCCAGTTTTTCCAGAAATAAAATATGCTGCTCAAAATGACTAAACAGGTCGTTACAGTTTGATACGGAGGGAATTTTTATTTTTATTTTTATAGTTTACAATCTTTTTTTCTTTTAAAAACAAACTCCTCAAAAAAAGGAAATTAAAATAACTTTTTAAATAAAAATAGAGAAAAGGAAAAAAGTATAAATATCGTAGAACTTGTTTCAAAAAATCAGTTATAAATTTTAACTATCATGGTTATCTATTACACAATTTTACTACTCAAAACTTAATTGATTCCGCTCTGAGTGTCATGTCAGAAATTATAATTTTCTTTTATATTTTGTTGTATTATTTTCTTTATCAAGTAACTTTTCTTTTATTAACTATATTTTACTCTAATTAATTAGGATTTTATTATTTCAATTTCTAATAATTACATTTTCTTCATCACTAAATTTCACCTAGTTCTTTTTTATAAAAAAAAAAATCAAATTTCTTTCATTTCAATTATCATCTCACCGTAAAATCATGTTCGATCACCTTCAATATCGATTCTTGTTCTTCACCACCATTATATCACCTCCAATTCTTCTCCCACCCATTTCAATTCTTATCTCCCTTCAATATTAATTCTTTGTTCTTCACCACAAAATCACCTTCAATTCTTCTACCACCCATTTTAATTCTCATCTCACCGTAAAAATCATGTGCGATCATCCTCAATATCGATTCTTTGTTCTTCACCACTACAAAAGGAACCTCAATTATCAATAAAAAATTCGTTGGTAAATTGATCAATTCGGTTGGCAAATTGAGTTACCAATCAAATGCGAACTTATATTAATCCGTTGCTAAAAAGCTCGTTCGTAAATATTAGCAACTGATTTTATTTTGTTGGTAAACTTACCAACCAAAAATTAGTTGGTAAACACCCAAAGATGCTATTATAAAATTTTGAAATATGTCCTGAAATTTCCGTTGGTAAATTTACCAACTAATTTTTGGTTAGTATATCGTAGTACCTTTATTAACGAATTGAAAATGAGTTAGTAAATTTTTTTCTTCATTTTTCAATTCATACATTGGTAATTGGTTGGTAATTTTAGTAACAAAAAATTTGTGTTGGTAATTTGCCAATAAATTTTAAATACTTTTTTTTTTTGGTTTTCCATGGTATTCGGTACCCACATTAGAGCCCGACTAAATCTGGATTCACACCGGAAAAGTCTCACATTGGGTGGTAAAACACTCTCGCAGAGATGATTATGTACCCAACAAGAGTTGAACCTAAGACCTCTTGGTTAAAGATGCAGGAGTATTTACCACTACACCACAACCTTTATTTGTAATAAATTTAAAATACTTTAGTATAATTATTTATTTTCTAATAAATTTATTGATTGATTGTTAGTTTATTGGTAATATATCATTCAAGTTTCATGTTATCTTAGTAATTGATTGATAATATGTTCAAAATGTTATTAACTGAATAATTATTCAATAGTAAAATATTTATTAATTTATTGCATTTAAAAATCTAAGACACGAATATAAATTCAAAAATATTAATCAATTTTATAAATCATATTTGAATGAAACAATGAAAAATCTATCATAACAAGTTAAATAATCTCAATATGACGCATATCATTATATCAAAAAATTTAATTTGAGGACATTTATAAAAAATATTGCTCAAGTATAAATTTTGGCCAAAAGTTAAAACGCCTAACAACACAAACTGAAAAATGGAAGTCTCAAAACTTGAAACAACCATCTTGTTAGATATAAAAATTATCTTTTGAAGCTAATCGAACTGATAGAATTTTCATCAGAGCACATTTACAAAAAATTCAAAGCAAAATCATTTTTTTGCCAAAATGCTGATTTGTCATATAAATTAACTTCAATTGGTAAAGTTACCAACTATTAAAATATAAGTTAGTAATTAAATATTTACCAATAAGTTTTATCAGAGTTGGTAATAATTACTATTTAACTAAACATTCATATGTAATATTACCAACTAATAATTAATATGTTGCTAAATTTTACCAATGGATTTATGATCGATTGATATATTGTCAACTATTTTAATGATGTTAGTAATTACTAATTATAGTCTTAATTCGTTGGCAAAATTTCAAACTAATTTGATATTGGTTGACAATCAACAAATTATATTTCGTTACTAATTTACCAACACATTTATATTTGGTTGTTAAATTTAACAACACAATCTTGTCGTTGGTAAATGTTTGGTTAGTAATTCATTAATATGTTAATAAATTATATAAATAATTTTTGTCATATTTACCAACCGAGATATTTTTCGTTGGTAATATTATCAACAAAAGGTGTGCGTTAGTAATATTTTTGTTGGTAATCCATTGATAGAAGATTGCTAAATTTGGCGCCATTTTTTCCTGCCATATTTACCAACTAAAATACTTAGTTAGTAAGATTTATATTGGTAATCTGTTAGAATTTCACTGTTAAATTTTAAAATATTGTTCGATTAAAAATATATTAATAATTTTATTAATAGAATACTAACCAACTTAAGTTGTCAGTAAAAAATCTATTGACAATTAGAGGGTTTTTTTAGTGCTCTTCCTCCTACTCTTCCTCCTCCTTTTTATCCACCCACCCATCCAATGCCCCCAACATCTACCCCTTACCGTCCCACCCCATCCCTCTTCAATCCTTGAGATTTTAACTAGATTATATGGAAATGCTTTTGAGTTAGATACTTCTTTTGCTTACATACTAAACTTTAATTAGACATAAATAATGTAACTTATAATTTCTCAAAAAAAAAACATTTTGTAGGAAAAATATTTTCTTCTCGAACAGAACACAAAGTTTAGAGTAATAACATACATTTTCATGTGTCCCTCTACTAACACTTTCGTTCATTTCCTAGCATAGAAGTCTCATTCACCTTTGATGTTCTTTTTTTTTTTTTTTTTTTTACTTATATGTAATTATTATCTTAAATGAAATAACATTGTAGACACGTAATTTTGACCGAATTTAAATTTAACACCAATATTTAAAGCATAAATAATTTTATCAATTTAAATTAAATATATTTTGACTTTTTTATTATTTTCATTAAGTTATTTAAAAGATATAAAAATAAACAACATAAATATAATTTTTATTAGAAAAGTTTATTTTTGATTGTTAAAAAAAATAAATAATAATAATAATTAATATATATATATATATATATATATCCCTTAAGCTTTTATTTATTTATTTATTTAATTAAAGAAATTAGCAGTTAATATAATTATCATTTTCATATATATATTTAATATTAAAAAAAAAAAAAGGACCCACGATCCACTCCCCCATTCCCCACTTCCCCCACTCACACACACAACACACACACTACTACTACTATATACTTTTTCTTTTCAAAACAGAAACAAAAAAGGATCAGAAAGAGAAAAAAAATAAAAAGGAAAAAAGACACGAGAAAGGGGAGGAGAAATCAGAAAACACGAGAGAAAAAAAATAAGAAGAGAAAGAAAGAAAAAGAGGAAAGAAAATCTGTAAGTAAAAAAAAGGAGAAGAAACAACAAAGAATTTTTTTTTTCCGAAGAACACACGCACAGAGAAACCAAAGGTTGAAGTTGAGGTTTACTTTCGCGGTTCCTTATTCGCATTGTTTTCTTTTGGTGAAATAATTTCCACAAGAGGTAATACTAATTTAATTTTGTATTAATTTTATGTCATGATAATGCGAGAATGAATTGCAATATATATTAAAGTTGTTAAATTTCGCGTATGTTTAAACCATTAATATTTATTCATGTTATTGTATGAAGTATGTTCAAACGTTCATATCAATTTTATGTTTAGATTCTTGGTATATTTATATTTAGTGTGAAATTATTATATCAAACCATGATTTATTTTATATTTAGATAACCCATAGTTTATTTTATATTTAAGTAAAATTATTGTCCAAGTCATGTAATTTTTAATATTTAGTTTATAATGATAAAATGTGTAGCTATTATGTAAATATATTAATTTTAGTTAGTAGAATTTTTATTTAATGTTAGTGACGTAAAAAAAAATAAATAAAAAATGAAAAAGTATAATAATAATAAAAATAAAAGGAAAAAAGGAAAAGTTAAAAAAAAATAAACTGTGAAAAAGAACATACAAAAAAAGAGGGAAGAGAGAAAATAATAGAAAAGAAGTATAAAAATTATAAAAAATTTCAATTGAAGAGGAAAGAATTTTTTATATTTATTTTTTGAAAGTTTCTTTGTCCAAACAAAAAAAAGTTAGGTTGAAATAAAAATCAAAAACAAATAAAACCTCGAAAGTATAAAAAATAATAATAACAATAAAATAATAATAATAGCAAAAGATGAGAAGGTAAAAAAAATGTAAAAAAATAGAACAAAAAATAAAAATAATAATAATAACAAAAAAAAATGTAAAAAATAGAATAAAAAAAATAATAATAATAACAAAAGAAAAAGTAAAAAAAATAATAATTAAGGAATATCTTATTTTATTCTGCTTTGCTTGATTAAATTTATATGCGTATATATATATTTCTAATTTAAGGGCATAAATTAATAAAATAAGGGTAAATGCATTCGTCTTAATAATACAATATTCATAAATTAGTTTAAGTCATAAATGTCCATAAAGCGACCGTGCTAGAACCACGGGACTCGAGGGATGCCTAATACCTTCCCCTTGGTCAACAGAATTCCTTACCCGAACTCGTTCGCAGACCAAACAAAGAGTCGTTTCCTTTTGATTAGGGATTAAACAAAAAAGGTGACTTGGAACACCGTAACTCAATTCCAAGTGGCGACTCTGAAAGAAATAAAATAATCCCCTAATTAATTACGTCACTTAAATTGGAAAACCCTTACGCCGCCGCGCGAAAAAGGGGTGTGACATCTAGAAGGCTCATAACCTCAGTTTTGTTCTTTGGAGGTGGCAATTCTTGAATTGCTTTTATTTTTGAAGGATCCAACTCGATACCTCTTCGACTGACTATAAACCCCAAAAGCTTCCCCGATGGTACTCCAAATACACATTTTGCAGGATTAAGCTTGAGATTATACCTGCGGAGCCTTTCGAAGAATCTCCTTAAGTCTTTCACATGATCTGACTGTTTTTTAGATTTAATGATAACATCATCCACATAAACTTCGATTTCTCTATGCATCATATCGTGAAACATGGTTGTCATTGCTCTCATATAAGTTGCCCCTGCATTTTTTAATCCAAAAGGCATAACACGATAACAATATGTACCCCATGGAGTGATAAAAGATGTTTTTTCTGCATCTTCATCATCCATAATAATCTGATGGTAGCCCGCATAACAATCCACAAAAGATGCAACCTCATGTTTAGCACAATTATCCAACAAAATATGGATGTTAGGCAAAGGAAAATCATCTTTTGGACTTGCCTTATTCAAATCACGATAATCAACACACATTCGAACTTTGCCGTCTTTCTTAGGGACGGGTACGATATTGGCTAACCAAGAAGGATATTGAGAGACTTGAATGACTTTGGCCTCAAGTTGTTTTGTGATCTCCTCTTTAATTATTACACTCATGTCGGTTTTGAGTTTTCTCAACTTCTGCTTTATCGGAGGAAAATTAGGATCAATTGGCAACTTGTGAACAACCATGTCAGTGCTTAATCCAGGCATGTCATCATAAGATGACGCAAAAACATCTTTGTAATCAAACAGGGCCTGGATTATATCGTCCTTTTGATGTCGAACATGTACACTTAAAACCTATTTTCCAGATGAAGAGATATCTTTTATTGATGAAGTTATTCACGATAACGATCAAGGTTGGAAGTTATTCTTTGATGGTGCCTCTAACAGGAAAGGAGTTGGAATAGGAGCTGTTCTTATGTCTGAATCAGGGGAATATTACCCTATATCTGCCCAACTTAGATTCTATTGTACTAATAATATGTCTGAGTACGAAGAATGCATTTTGGGTCTGAGGTTAGCTGTTGACATGGGCATCCAAGAATTGTTAGTGTTAGGAGACTCAGACTTACTAGTTCATCAAATTCAAGGAGAATGGGAAACTCGAGACCCAAAGCTCATACCATATCAACATTGTTTACAAGGTCTTTGTCAACGATTCGTGTCGATAAAGTTTAGACACATTCCCAGAATGCACAATGAGATTGCAGATGCATTGGCCACTTTATCTTCGATGCTCCAACACCCTGATGACGCCCATATCGACCCTTTATACATACAAATTCGTGATCAACATGCCTATTGCAACATGATTGAGGAGGAATTTGATGGTAAGCCTTGGTTTCATGATATCAAAACTTATCTTCAGTCTGGAGAATGTCCGTCAGATGTAACTAGTAATCAAAAAAGGACTATTCGACGACTAGCAAGGGTTTTTTTCTTAAGCGGAGGCATACTGTACAAGAAGACACCCGATTTAGGTCTTCTAAGGTGTGTAAATGCTCAAGAGGCTTCCACAATCATGATTGAAGTACACTCAGGAGTTTGTGGACCTCATATGAATGGATATGTTCTAGCCAAGAAGATACTTCGAGCAGGATATTATTGGCTCACCATGGAGCGGGATTCCATACGATTTGTTCGTAAATGTCATGAATGTCAAATACATGGTGATTTAATACATTCTCCCCCTTCTGAGTTGCATGCAATGTCTGCTCCATGGCCTTTCGTGGCATGGGGAATGGATGTGATTGGACCGATAGAACCAAAAGCATCGAATGGTCACAGGTTCATCTTGGTGGCTATTGATTATTTTACAAAGTGGGTGGAAGCAGCACCTTTCAAGTCAGTGACGAAGAAGGTCGTGGTGGATTTCATCCTTTTCAACATCAACTGTCGATTTGGTATTCCAAAGGTGATTATAACTGACAACGCCGCAAATCTCAACAGCCACTTGATGCAAGAGGTATGCCACCGATTTAAGATTGAGCATCGAAATTCAACTCCGTATCGCCCAAAGGCAAACGGGGCTGTAGAAGCTGCTAACAAAAATATAAAAAAGATACTTCGTAAGATGGTGCAAAGTTCTCGACAATGGCATGAAAAGTTGCCTTTTGCTTTGTTGGGTTATCGCACTACAGTCCGTACGTCAGTGGGCGCTACCCCATATTCACTTGTATATGGGACTGAGGCAGTTATACCTGCAGAGATTGAGATCCCGTCTTTACGAATTGTTGTGGAGGCTGAAATTGACGATGATGAATGGATCAAAACTCGGTTAGAGCAATTAAGTTTGATTGATGAGAAGCGTCTGACATCAGTATGTCATGGACAATTATATCAGAAAAGAATGGCACGGGCATACAACAAAAAGGTGCGTCCCAGACATTTTGAAGAGGGTCAATTAGTGTTGAGACGCATTTTGCCACATCATGCTGAAACCAAAGGCAAATTTTCTCCAAATTGGAGAGGACCATTCGTTGTTAAAAGGGTATTACCCAATGGTGCTCTTTACTTAGCAGATATAGAAGGCAAAGTGAAAGAAACGGCCGTCAATGCTGATGCTGTGAAAAGATATTACATATGATTGAGTTTCGACATTAGAAACCCTTATGTTTGGGCTTGATATTTCAAGGGTTGATTCAATGGGATCTCTTGGTTATGCTGTATCCTTGACTTTTCAAAAAAAAAAAGAACGAAAAAAAAACAAAAACAAAACAAATTGCCTGAACTACGTTTGACCTGATTTTTGTTTCGGCAAGATACGTAGGCAGCCCTAATATTGGGTTCGGTTCAACCAAATACAAATCCAAAAATTCATATTGTAGTATACTGGGGCAAAAGTCGTTTGTGTATTCATTCGGCCTCTCATCTCAAAGCTCAAAATCAACCCCATCATCTAAAGTAAAAAAAAAAATCTTTGCATCAACCCTTGATATGTCGAAAGTAAGTTGGTTAAGGGTAGGTAAGAAATCCTGAATCGGCTCCATAAGACAAATGTGAGTAAAAAGAAATAAAAATGAGAAAGTCTTATTGGTGAAAACCCTAAGTGGGCACCGTAAAGCGAAAAGGAGTTGAATATTGGAGAGTCTTATTGGTGAAAATTCTGACATGCACCATAAGGCAGACGTGAGCTGGAGCAATTAACATGATTGAGTTTTAGCGGCAAAGACCTTCGTGAATATCACAAAGTGTATAAAGGTTCCAAATTATTTATGGCTTCATTAAGTGTCGGGATTCCATATCAAGATTGAATGATCAATAGTGGTTGATGAATAGATTGGATAGACAAGTCTGGAAATCAATTCAAATTGCATGGCATGATCAGTAGACTCGGCTCCACACTCAGATAAGTTTTTCTTTGTTCTTCTTAAAAAAAAAAAAGAGTCTTCATCGAATCTTTTCTTTTATTCTCATATAGTTCGTAATTTTCTTATACTTTTTCTTTGTCACTTTTTGGTATGTATTTGAGTCGAGTCTTTGTCAAAAAAAAAAAAAACTATGAAGGAATTTCAAGACTCGCTACCAAGTCTCTAATCGGTACTAAGCAAAGCATCTGGCTACTGAGTTAATCTGTCTTCAAGTGTTGAATTCGAAAATTCTTTGATCCTATGAAGGCTAAACAATAAGTGTTGCGAGATAAAGACATTGGATTTAGGTCCCAAAGTAAGCAAATTCGGATGAAAGTACTATCAATCAATAAGAAGTATTGACCGTTGGAAACAATCAAAGCGTCATAAGTGTTTGAGCCGCCCTTGTCGAAAGATGGAACCACAAACCAACCACCACCTTTTCAAACTCACAAATTTTTCTTTGTTGAAGCAGGGACACAAGTTGTTTCAAGATTGAGGATTCGAGGAACCCAGATGTTCAACCTGGTTGCAGCGAGCGAAATGAAAACCCTACAATAAAGACTTGTGGAATATTATATGAAAGTTGGCTAATATATATCAAAATAGCAATTACTTGAATGTTGGAATATTTATTTTATTTATTATTATTATTATTTTTCTCCTTGAAGGAACTTCCAAATAATGAAGATAGCATTCGCAATGTTTCGTTGGTATTATTAGTTTGTTGAAAACTTTATTAGCAGGACCCTCCTAGATAATGGGATTAGCAGGACCCTCCTGGATAATGGGATTAGCAGGACCCTCCTGGATAATGGGATTAGCAGGACCCTCCTGGATAATGGGACTAGCAGGACCCTCCTGGATAATGGGATTAGCAGGACCTCCTGGATAATGGGACTAGCAGGACCCTCCTGGATAATGGGACTAGCAGGACCCTCCTGGATAATGGGATTAGCAGGACCCTCCTGGATAATGGGACTAGCAGGACCCTCCTGGATAATGGGACTAGCAGGACCCTCCTGGATAATGGGACTAGCAGGACCCTCCTGGATAATGGGACTAGCAGGACCCTCCTGGATAATGGGACTAGCAGGACCCTCCTGGATAATGGGACTAGCAGGACCCTCCTGGATAATGGGACTAGCAGGACCCTCCTGGATAATGGGATTAGCAGGAGCCTCCTGGATAATGGGACTAGTAGGACCCTCCTGGATAATAGGATTAGCAGGACCCTCCTGGATAATGGGATTAGCAGAACCCTCCTGGATAATGGGACTAGCTTACTTTCTCATAGGATTAACACTTCTAGTCTAGATTTTTAGTTTTATTTTCTCCTAAAATAAACACTTCCTAGCCGAAGTTTATTTTTTATATTTATATTTGCTAATAACTCACAAAATTTTTCCCAGTGAAAACTGGGGCAAAAATTATATTTATTTTTTTGTTTGTGGTGGTTCTCAGGTTTCCTCAAGCGAGACCTGGATTTGAAATTCAAGAACAAAGTTTCAAATTTTTTAGAATAATCAATTCGATGATGGTTAGAATTAACTTCTTCAATGCATGTAGCAGCTTGATTTCCACACATCTTTTGCTAGCCAACTTTGATCAAGAAAACACGCATTCATTCAAGAGCATTTTTCAAGTTGTCATTTTGAAGAATGTCAAAAGTTCCGTCTAAGTGGCAAGTTCAGCCTCCATTCCAATTCTAACTTAAGATATTCACTCAAAAATTAAGGTGATATCTTAAAGTCAAAATTCAAGTGAAGATTCAAGAAAAGCTGCGTGGATAGAAGTTTGTACATTTGTTTTTCTTTGGCTAATAGTTTTCAATTTTTATGTAAGGATAAGAGCCGCGATCTGGAGCCTCGATGGAACCTCACTTAACTTCCAACTCATCAATTTATCTCCTCGAACTACAAGTGGCCTGATTCCCTTATCATCCGGGATATGTAGGATGTCCAAACAAGGACTCGGTCGCACAAATTTTGGTCTTTCAAATTGAAGTTCGGTCAAAACTTGTCACTTTGTCTACTTCTTTGTCTGAAAAACTCTTCGTGTTTCCAGTCAAAGAGGGGCAAACTGTAGACACGTAATTTTTGACCGAATTTAATTTTAACACTAATATTTAAAGCATAAATAATTTTATCAACTCTAAATTAAATATATTTTGACTTTTATTATTTTCATTAAGTTTACTTAAAAGATATAAAAATAAACAACATAAATATAATTTTTATTAGAAAAGTTTATTTTTGATTGTTAAAAAAAATAATTAAAGAAATTAATAATTATATAATTATCATTTTATATATATTTAATATATATATATATATATATATATATATATATATAAAAAAATAAAATAAAAAAATTAAAAAAAATAATAAAGAGAGCACCACTTAACCCACGATTCCCATTCCCCACTTCCCCACTACCTGCACACGTGCACACAACCACACGACACACACTACACTATATACCTTTTTTCCAACAAAAAAAAAAAGAGATGAGTAAACAGAAAAGAAAAAGATCAGAGAGAAAAAAAAAAGAACGAAAGGGAGGAAAAAATCAAGAAAGGAAGGCAACACATACGTAAAAAATATTATTCTCATATTCTTACTTTTTTGAAAATCACAAACAAAGGTTGAAGTTGAGGTTTACTTTCGCGGTTCCTTATTCGAATTATTTTCTTTTGGTGGAATTTTTGCAAGACGTACCATTTATTCTTTTTTTTTATATAATTTAATATCATGTTATACAAACATTGATTGCAATATATTGAAGTTGTCAAATTTCACATGTGGTTAAACCGTTATGTTTTTATATGAAGTTTGTTAAAATATTTCATATCAACTTTATGTTTAGATCCTTTATATAGTTTTATTTTGTGTGAAATTGCTATAACAAACCGTGGTTTATTTCATATTAAATAATTCATAGTTTATTTCATGCTTAAATAAATTATTGTCCAAGTCATGTAATTTTTAATATTTAGTTTATAATGATAACATGTGTAGCTATTATGTAAATATATTAATTTTAGTTAGTAGAATTTTCGTTTAATGTTAGTGACGTAAAAAAAACAAATAAAACCTTGAAAGTATAAAAAATAATAATAACAATAAATAATAATAATAGCAAAAGATGAGAAAGTAAAAAAAAATGTAAAAAATAGAATAAAAAATAAAAATAATAATAAAAACAAAATAAATAATAATAATAAGGAATATCTTATTTTATTCTGTTTTGCTTGATTTAATTTATATGTGTATATATATATTTTAATTAAAGGGCATAGATTAATAAAATAAGGTAGTTTTAATATATTTATATAAGTCAAAGAATGAGGGTAAATATATTTGTCTTAATAATACAATATTCATAAATTAGTTTAAGTCATGAATGTCCATAAAGCGACCGTGCTAGAACCACGGGACTCGAGGGATGCCTAATACCTTCCCCTTGGTCAACAGAATTCCTTACCGAACTGATTCGCAGACCAAATAAAGAGTCATTTCCTTTTGATTAGGGATTAAATAAAAGGTGAATTGGAACACCATAACTCAATTCCAAGTGGCGACTATGAAAAGCTAAAATAATCCCCTAATTAATTACGTCACTTAAATTGGAAAAACCCTTACGCCGCCGCGCGAAAAAGGGGTGTGACACAAACTACCAACAGCTGAAGCATAAGGAACTTTCTTCATATCTTCCTTCTCATCATCATTAGAAGGACACTGTTTCGTGCTCAATTTGAAGTGCATAGCTAAAGGTGTACTGACAACCTTAGCTTTGTCCATGCTGAATCTGCGAAGTACTTTCTGAATGTACTTCTCTTGTGATAATACCAATTTCTTGGCCTTTCTATCACGGACAATCTGCATGCCAAGAATCTGCCTTGCTGGTCCTAAGTCTTTCATAGCAAAAGACTTACTCAACTCTTGCTTCAACTTCTGAATCCTGCAAGTATTATGACCAACAACAAGCATGTCATCAACATAAAGCAACACAATAATAAAGTCATCATCAGAGAACTTTTGCACAAAAACACAATGGTCTGAAGAAGTCTTCTTGAAGCCCTGCTGACTCATAAAAGAACCAAACTTCATTGTAACGACCTGTTTAGTCGTTTTGAGTAGCAGATTTTATTTCTGGAAAAATTGGCTGATACGACGGACACCACGACGGACCGTCATGGGCACGACGGACCGTCGAGGGGGTCTCGTTCCAAAACACTTAGAATTATGAAATTGGGGTACTGAAATTGAGTCTCTGAACTCTGTGACGGACCTGCAGGACGGACCGTCACAGTCACGACGGACCGTCGTGAGCCCCGTTTCAAAACACTTCAACTCTTGAGAATTTGGTACTGGGAACAACTCTCTGAACGTCGTGACGGAAGTGCAGGACGGACCGTCGTGGGCACGACGGACCGTCGTGGGCACGACGGACCGTCACAGACTCTTCGAGGAAAATGGAGTCTCTGACCATTGCGACGGACCTGCAGGACGGACCGTCGCAGGCACGACGGACCGTCACAGGTTGCGTAATCCCAGGCTGGGTCGGATTTCTGGCTAATTTTTAAAGGGGCGTTTTGGACTATTCCGGCTTTAATTTATAAAATTAGTGGGTTAATGTTATTAGTTCAATTCCTTGGGGGTTGAAAGACTAACTTTGAGTTAATTGGTGGGTTGGTTTCATCACCTTTTATTCTTGAAATCTTGTGATTTAGGGTAAGAAGAGGAAGGTTGGAGGAAGAAATTAGAAAGAGAAAGAGAAGAGAAAGAGAGGCGCTTGAGAGAGGAGGAGCAAGGCTACCTTGAAGATTCTTGCTTGGTCACAAATCCTTGGTGAAGGTAGGTTATGGTTTATGCTATTTGTAGTAAACTCTTAATAGCAAATGATATGTATTGGGTAGTCTTGTAAAACCCTTCTATATGCTTAATTGTATGCTTGTATGAGTATGATTATATGTTTGTGATAAAATAAGCATGATGAAGCTTTTGAACCCTAAATCTTGAAGAAACCCTAATTTACTTGTTATTGATGATGCCTTGGTATAAAAGAAGGCTTGATGAACTACGTTATGAGAATTGTGATGCCTTAGTATAAAAGAAGGCTTGATGAACTATGTTATGAGAATTGTGATGCCTTAGTATAAAAGAAGGCTTGATGAACTACGTTATGAGAATTGTGATGCCTTAGTATAAAAGAAGGCTTGATGAACTATGTTATGAGAATTGTGATGCCTTAGTATAAAAGAAAGCTTGATGAATTAGGGGATCGGGTGCCACGTTCCGGTACCAGGATAGTATATGAGGATCGGAGTGTCACGTTCCGACACCAGGATAGTATATGGATCGGGTGCCACGTTCCGGTACCAGGATAGTATATGAGGATCGGAGTGCCACGTTTCCGGCACATAGTATTAGTGGATCGGAGTGCCACGTTCCGGCACATAGTATTAGTGGATCGGAGTGCCACGTTCTGGCACATAGTATTAGTGGATCGGAGTGCCACGTTCCGGCACATAGTGTTAGTGGATCGGAGTGTCACGTTCCGACACATAGTATTAGTGGATCGGAGTGCCACGTTCCGGCACATAGTATTAGTGGAGCGGAGTGTCACGTACCGACACGAAAGGAATAAGTTCTGAATCTTGAAAGATGTTAATATGCTCAATCTAATGAACCTATTTCCCTAATGAGTATGATATTGAGGCTTGAGTCCTCCTTGATGAACTTGGTGGTACTTATTGATGATTGTAGTACTTGTTGTTACTACATGTTGAGTATTTGTGAGATTAACTGATATATACTGTTTTCTATTCTGAGTTGGCCGATGATACCTACTCAGTACGTGTGGTTGTACTGACTCCTACTTGTTTGTTTCTTTCTTGTATTTGTGGAGTGCAGCAAACGTGCCGTCGTCTTCAACTCGACCGCGATTCTAGCCAGTCTTCACTGCACCGGATCTCAGGGTGAGCTATGCTTCTAGCTTGGACTGGATCTTCTTCTTCTCGTCTTGATGCCTTGAAGTTCCGGCATGGACTAGCTTTTATTTTTTTTAGCTTCTTAAAATACTCTTAGTTTGGAAATTTGATCGTAGATGTTCTTGTGATGATGACTTCCAGATTTTGGGGATATTTATAGTTTTGATGTTTATTAATGAGTTAAGTCTTCCGCGTTGTATTTGGTTTAATATGTTTGGGTTTAGATTGGTTGGTCCGCTCACATAGGAGGGTAAATGTGGGTGCCAGTCGGTCCCCGATTTGGGTCGTGACATTCATGTACCACTGCCTGGGAGCTTGTTTCAAACCATACAAGCTCTTCTTCAATTTGCAAACATAATTCTCTTTAACCTTGACTTCAAAACCTTCCGGTTGCTCCATATAAATTTCTTCATCTAAGTCACCATGGAGGAAAGCAGTTTTAACATCCATTTGCTCAACCTCTAAATCTAGACTTGCAGCCAAGCCTAGAACCACACGAATGGATGACATCTTCACAACTGGAGAGAATATCTCATCAAAATCAACTCCCTTTTTTTGATTAAATCCTTTGACAACTAATCTAGCTTTGTATCGTGGAACTGCATTACCATCTTCATATTTCACCCGAAAAACTCACCTGTTTTTCAAAGCTTTTCTGTCTTTAGGTAACTTAACCAAATCAAAGGTCTGATTATCATGCAAGGATTTAATCTCATCTTCCATAGCATCAAACCACCTTTCTTTTTCTTCACTTTCCATGGCCTCATCAAGACTCTCAGGTTCTCCCTCGTCAGTCAAGAGTACATACTCATTGGGAGAATAACGAGATGAAGGAATTCTCTCTCTACTAGATCGTCTGAGAGAACTCTCTGGAGCATCTATAATTGGTTGTTGGAAAACCACATCATCTTGCACTGGAGCATCAACAACATCATGCCGGTCATTCTGAACATGATCACCATCTTCATTATCAACTTGATTTTCATCATTATGAAGATTTTCTTCCGGTGCAATAGTCAAAGGAACTGGATTAACATCAACTAAGCTCTCACTACTCTGAAAATCAGCCTTGTCAGCTTTGTCAAAATCTTCAATTGTTTGGTCTTCAAAGAAAACAACATCACGGCTTCTAACAAGTTTCTTCTCAACAGGATCATAGAAACGATAGCCAAATTCATCTTGACCATAACCAATGAAGATACACTGCCTAGTTTTAACATCCAACTTTGACCTTTCATCCTTAGGAACATGTACAAAGGCTTTACACCCAAAGACTCTAAGATGATCATAAGAAACATTCTTACCAGTCCAAACTCTGTCAGGGACATCACCATCTAAAGCAACAGCAGGAGATAAATTGGTAACATAAGCAGCAGTATTAAGTGCTTCTGCCCAAAAAGAATCTGACAACTTAGCATCTGAAAGCATACATCTAACCCTCTCAACTAGAGTTCTGTTCATCCTCTCTGCTAAACCATTTAACTGAGGAGTCTTTGGAGGAGTTTTCTGATGCCTAATACCCTGCTCTCTGCAATATCTATCAAAAGGACCAATATACTCACCACCATTATCTGAGCGGATGCATTTCAATGTCTTCCCTCTTTGTCTTTCAACCAAGGCCTGAAAACTCTTGAACACATCAAGTACTTGATCCTTGGACTTCAAAGGAAATACCCAGAGTTTGCGAGAATGATCATCAATAAAAGTCACAAAGTAAAGTGCACCACCATGAGATCTTACCTTAAAAAGACCACACAAATCAGAATGTACCAACTCCAGAAAATCAAGCTTTCTTGAAGGCGGATGACTCTGAAAAGAAACTCTTTTCTGTTTACCGGCTAAGCAATGAACACATTTCTTCAACTTTGCTTGTTTCACTCCAGAAAGCAAATTTTTCTTAGCCAAACTATCAATCCCCTTCTCGCTCATATGACTCAGCCTTCTATGCCATAACTCTGATGAAGTATCATTCTCCACCAAATTTACTGAGTCTCTGGACATGGAGCCCTGAAATACATACAAGTTAGACAACTTGTCACCACGGGCCACAACCATCAAACCTCTAGTAAGCTTCCACTGGCCAACACCAAGTGTATTAACATAACCTTCATCATCAAGATATCCCACAGAAATCAAATTCAAGCGAACATCTGAAGCATGCTTGACATTATTGAGAACTAGTTTGGAACCATTGTTACTTTCCAAACAAACTGTCCCAATGCCAATAACTTCAACTTCATAATTATTGCCCATTTTCAACGTTCCAAAATTACCTGGAGTATAAGAAGAAAATAATTCCTTCTTTGGCGTGACATGAGAAGTAGCACCAGAATCCACAAACCAACTAGACTCATCACGAACAAGATTAATGGCATTTGCATCACAAGAAACAAGAAGATCATTATTAGCAACAACAGCAACACGATTTTCATCATCGCCTTCTCTACTTTGTTGTCTCATATCTCTCTTATGCTTGTAACAATATTTCATGATATGTCCATTCTTGTGGCAATAGTCACATGTAATATTCTTGTATTTAGACTTTCACTTGCTTCTAATTTTACCTCTATCATTCTGACCTCTGGACTTGTTTCTCCCCTATCTTCAGTAACCAAAACATCGGAGTGTGAAGCTGATGAAGATGTCTCATTTCTTCATTCAAGGCACCACTCTTCGTATATTCCATGGTTACAACACCACTGGGAGCAGAATTAGTCAAAGAAACTCGAAGAGTTTCCTAAGAGTCTGGCAGAGTATTAAGAAGCCAAAGTCCCTGTATCTCATCATCGAACTTTACACGCATTCAGGACATCTGGTCAAGAACACCCTGAAAATCATTAATATGATCAGAAATAGGAGTGCCCTCTTTATACCTGATATTCATTAATTGTTTCAATAGGAAAAACTTGTTGTTGCCAGTCTTCGAAGCATAAAGTGTCTCGAGCTTGTCCCACAAACTTTTGGCATGTGTCTCATTCACAATATGATTTCTAACATTATCTTCAACCCATTGTCTAATATAGCCACAAACCTGCAGATGCTCAAATTCCCATTCTTCATCATTCAAAGACTGAGGCTTATTAGAAGCAAACACAGGTAAATGCATCTTCTTGACAAATAGAAGATCTTTCATCTTGTCTTTCCAAATATGACAATTACTACCATTTAAACACACCATTTTGCTCATATTTGCCTCCATCATTCAAAACGACAATCAACAATAACCAATGCTCTGATACCACTTTGTTGGGAAAGACAAGGCACTAACAAAGAATGCCTGACAGGATAACAACGGAAGAATACCCAAGTCTATACTTTCCCTTCTCGATTTGAACCAAGAGAAGACAAACAGCCACAAGCAATATGATAGTAAGGCAGCAAGTAATTCAACCAAACAAATATAACAAGGCAATAATAAACCAATCACACAAGACACCAAGATTTACGTGGAAAACCCTTCGATGTGAAGAGTAAAAAACCACGGGACCAAAAGCTCCACTATAATCACCAAGAGTTACAATATTGTTCTCCAAAATTGGCCAAAAAACAAGTGCCAAACAACGAGCAACAACAAAATAAGATTGCACCAAATCTAGAGAATTAAAGGAGCAAAATCACCAATTTCGTAGCTACTGTTCACGACAGCAAAACTGAAGCTGCAGGCCACCAAATCCAACTCTGTCAGTTCCTAATCAAAGATTGAGATGAATATAATATGCTGTCCAAAAATCAGCTCAATCGGACAAGAAACGAAGCGGGAATCGCAATTTGAAGTTGGCTGTTAGGGGTGAATTTGGACTGCGAAAAACTGCTCTCTTTTCCCTCTTTTTGGCTGCCAAAAAAAAACTCTTTTTTGTATGTCTGAAAATAAGACCTAAATAGGCTTATATTTGCCTCATAAGAATGGGCCTATGGGCAAAAATGGGTTGGTCCAAATTGGGCTTTTATTTATCCTCATAGGAAGGGAAAAAAGGTCCATAACCCAACACGAATCAGGGTTGGGAGTTGGGTCCCATGTTAAGGTCGGGTGGTGCGGTGTTTTTATTTTGTGCTATTTTTTATAAAAATGGGTAGGGGAAGTTGAAAACGCAAAAGGGCTTATAATACGAGGAATCAAACACTTACCAATAAGGTGATAATTACAGTCAATCAATTGAGCTATTATGATTTTTCGGATAGTGAGATTGAATAACAGTTTTGAAAATTATTTACTTACTCTATGTAAGAGAATCACTTTCTTTAATTTCAAGAAAATAAGTCAATTAAAAAATATTTTTCATAACATTTAAATTTATCCAGCCATAAATTAATTGAATAACACACCCTTAATATCAAACGTTGCCATAAATCATTACATAATTCATTGCTCTTGTAATTGCAACAAGTATTTCCATGATAGTTCCATCTTTATATATATACAAAATGCACCATAAACTACAAGTCTACATGCAACATCATCACGGTAACACATTTTTACTTACGTCGCAATTTCATAGAACATTGGTTTCATCTTACCACTATATCCGCGCTTGGATCGTCACCCTAATCTTTCAACCTGATACTAACATAGGGTTTATTCTATGTTTTACATGCCCGTGACTCGTTATGTACAAGTTTAAGTCACTTTACGAGGAACTACAGGAGCTAGCTGAACAATGAGCATTTCACCTTTCTATGGGTTTTCCTTTCTGCAAATCGACGTTGTCTTCGTTCATAGATAGTCCTGAGAAGTGAGACTTCAAGCCAATCCAGCATTGGTAATAATCGCGATCCATAAACGGAGATTCAAGTGCCCACGGACAGACTCGGGGTATTAGGCAAGACTCGAACATAAAAGCCATGGTATCAGCTATTCTATGTGGACCAGCTTCATTTCCAAGTGCAATGGTTGCCTGTCAATACATTTTTTAGAATTTTACCCTCAAATATGGAGTAACAATACAAATTTAAGATAATCTATCAACAATTAAATAGTTTAGCACTTAAGAAATCGACGAATTTGTGAAGATTCGGAAGTGAAGGATCAAAAGGGCACAGAAATCACACAAGGACTGTTATGAACCAAGTTCAACCCAATATGAATACCAAGGTCACACAAGTAGTTACTGGGCTGGCAAGGGCTATTGGGTCGAGAACAAGCAAGGTTAATTTGGGGTTCGGGCCGAGTAGTGGGTGTCCATTAAAAGGGGTAGCGGTCACTGATTCATGGGTTGTCTATCCTCTTTTTCTTCTAGAGTCTAAGCTTCTATTCTTATCTCTATCTTTAGTTACTTGTTATTTTTATATATCTATTGTAATTCATTAGTTTGGGGTATTGCAATTACAATTCTAAAATCGTAATCACGTTTTAGTTCTCTTATCAATATAGTGAGCAATTCGGGTTTGTTACAAGGACCAAATCAGAATTTTGTTGACATTGGAGGGACTAAAAGGAACAAATTTCCTTGTAAATAAAGCCGCATATGCGGGAAGGGGAAAGACACATGGCCATAGCAAAGGGGGGAATATAGCAGGAGTTGTACCTCAAATGTTTTGGTATCAGGACCATGAGGAGTCATGCAGCTGTGAAGGCTTGCCCCGCCAGGGTGAAAACCATCAGCTTTTGCCTAAAACAAGCTTAACCGCATTAAAAATTGTATGAAATAACCCCAGAATTGACATTGACTTCATGCAAGAGCGAGATAAACAACCTCGTATCCCCCATAGATTAGACCCATAAATTCGCTCATACAATTGCGATGATAATATGGAGGACGGAAGGTGTGTTCAGCAACCAACCACCGGGGAGGGAAAATGACAAAGTCAAGCAACGCCACACCAGGTTTATCTGTTGGTGCTGTCAAAACTGCATTGATTTAAGAAACTAGAGCAATTGTAACTAGCGACACCGACAATTTAAGAACAAAATTCACACAGAGCAATGACAATTAATAGATGAACTGCTGATATTTAAGCCTAACCAACCTGTGTTAATTGAAGGATCACTGTGGTCCATCAATACAGTATTGTAAGGGCAGAACTTGCTTAAATCATACTGCAAATTGAGGAAATATATTACGTCAGGACTAAGGAGGCAAACAGCATCAAGTTTCCATGTAGCAAAGTAAATTGTGATAAAAAGTGCACAAGGGCACTCATATTATGAGAGATTGAAATATAGAGAAATACCCGCCTTATAAGGAACATAATTGCCATGCCAAGCGACCACATTAAAAGGAGAGAAGTCCTGCTTCGCAGTGAAGAGTTCACCACCATACTTCTGCACAATAGTGTAACCAGGTCGGGAGCCATCTTCATACCAGGCAACAGGAACAAGAAAATCCCTCGGAGCAGCCAGACCATTTGCGCCTAAATACATGTTCAAATCCATATCATCAGTAAATAACATCAGCTGTTTAAATAGCAAGCAGTTTTGCACTTTCTAAAGCACCTATTGGCCCCAGATCAGGAAGCTGAAGATGAGTTCCAAAAGTTTCAGCGACATAACCACGTGAAGGTCCATCCGGAAGGTCAACAGCAAACCTATATCCTTGAGGCAAAATCACAATTTCACCAGGACAAACCTGCAATCTTCCGCATTCAGTAGTAATCCACAGCCCTACATCATGAACAGAGAGTAAGAAAGAATTCCGAAGCACATATATTTGACGCTGACTACAACAGAGAGATGACACCTGACTGATCAACACTTACTTCCTTTTTGAGGAACAATCAGAAAGTCGCCATCAGCATTGCAGAAGGCAGAGTTCTCCATTGATTTGTTGGCAGTATACCTGCATTTTCAACAAGACACATTATCACTTGATCTACTGAACTTTGTAATAGGTGTTATGCTGAGTATATATTCAATACACATCATTGTCTATTCACAATAGAAATTCATTTAGCAGATTTATAGTCCATTATGTTAAGAGATACGATATACTCTCAGTTTAAAAGCATATAGCAACAGCGTATGAAGCCAATGTTTATATCCAAAGCATAACAAATCTCAATACCAATTATAATTTAACATGAACAAAGCATAAACAAGAAAGATACAACTATATCCCGAACACCATCAGAAGGACATAGTGACGACAAGTTTGAAATACCAATTACATGTGAATTGCAAAACCATGTCGGAGATATGAGCTGCCAGCCCCGCATATAGTATACAAACCATCAATGAAATCAGTCGGTGTTTCTGGGATCTCAACAGGCTTCCACCTTAGTTGAGTTGGGGTCGCAGAACTGTTTGACTGGTTGAATTCACTCACAAGCTTTTCATGTCTCGGCAATCTTGGTCTAAACGGTTCATGTGTAACCGATGGCTTAATACGATATAGCCAACTGCACAAACAAAAGATTCCTTCAGTAACATAACCAACCTATCCATCAATTACACCTCCATCCTAAATGGTCATTTATTCAAACCCTCAAAATCCAATAACAAAAGAAAGAAAAGGTCTCATTTTAATTAGCCAACACATTTTTATATGGAAGAGTGATAACTGTTCATTAGTGTGAAAGGCCAAAGTCATTGAAGTTAGGCAATCAGTTTCATTATCTGAAATATTGACAAAATATCAAAAAACTTCACAATTTCACGTCCAATCCAAACACTTCCTTATATCCAAACCCATTTTTAAACTAAAACCTTATATTATCAAAGGGTAAAAGGACAAATATATTCCACAAACTATTGTAATATCCTCTGTCATTCTTTTGGGACATTGATACTACCATCTAAAAACTAGCATATATACTCGACATACACGTGTCATAATCGTATATACCAATCCATTTATTAAACGGAAAAGGGCCTAAAATACTTTCAAAGTATTGGAAGTGGTACAAAATTACCCTTCATCCACCTATTAGCTCCAAAATATCCTTCCCACTCACCTATTGAGTCCAAAATACCCTTGTCATCCACCTTTTGGTTCAAAATTGACCACTTATTTAACGGCTTTATATTTAAACTATTTAAATATTTTTTTAAATGCGTAGCGCTCAACTATTTGTTATAACTTAACTTATTAGTATAATTTATAAATCAATCCGCTACTCACCCATTAATAATTAAACCCCTCTAAATTAATAAACCTATCACATTATTAATGCAACAACAGATTAGCTACTGCCAATCGAGTGTTTTTAAAAATTTGAGGCGAAAATATCTACACAAGTAAATTATCATACATTCAAGTGTCTAAATAAAAATTATTGATAAACTTAAAAGTCTGACTATGTTCATCTTAATTATTTTTATGTCTCAATTATGTGATGTTCGTTCATAGGTAACTTTTTTTCAAAATAATATACTAAGGTTTTAAAACAAAGCATAAATTTTTATAAAATTATATTTTAAAAAAGTGCATGAATTAATTCGGGATGTATTATTTCTTTATCTTTAATCATAAATTTCTAGTTCAATTTTGAAAGAAAGTGTACTCCTAAGTAAGCTGCTCAACCTAAATTTAATTGGGGCTTGATTCGGACTCGAATAATTTTGGATGTCATTTTCAGGAATCTATAATTTCATCGTGTTTTAGTAGCGTTTATGACGATTTTGATATTATAATTAAATTATTAATTGAGTGAGGTTTAGTTAGTAATTAGTGGGTAGTGAGTTAGTTTATAAATTATAGTATGACCAATAGTTGAATGCCAAGAATTTTAAAAAAATATATAAAGAGTTTAATTTTAAAACAATTAAAAAAATGGTCAATTTTGAACCCAAAAATGGATGACCAGTGTTACGAAAGGCGCTCGCCTCCTCGCCAAAGGTGAGAGGCGAGGCGAGGCGAAGCTTCATCGCCATTCTCAGGCGAGGCGAGGCGAGGATAATAAGGCGACCCGTGGCGAGCTGTGGCGCTGAAAAGGCGAGAGAAAAGGCGCCGCCTTTTTGATTAAAAAATTTTGACTTAATAATATTAGTCAAAATTAGGGTTTTTTTTTTTACTCTCTCTCTCGAGATCGATTGACTCTCTCTTCTCCTCCATCTCGTCTCTTCTGCCTCGCTGTCGCCAGCTTCTCCTTCTCCCTCGCTCTCCCTCGCAGCCTCGCTGTCGCCTTCAGCTTCTCCTTCTCCCTCGCCGACGACCCTCGTGAGTCGCGACTGTAGTTCCCTCCGACGTCCGACCCTCGCGACTCTCACTCTCTGTTTTCAGGTAATGTTTTCTGATTTCTGTTCTTCTTCTTCAAATTTTTCTGTTCTTCTTCTTCATTTTTTTTTCAATTACTGTTTTTTTGTTTACACTTTACAGCAGTCAGGCACTAAGTGCTTACTGCTTTGTGTATCTGTAAAGTGTAAATTTTTTTAAAAAAATTCTTTTCTGTTCTTCTTCATTTTTTTTTTCAATTACTGTTTTTTAGTTTACACTTTACAGCAGTCAGGCACTAAGTGCTTACTGCTTTGTGTATCTGTAAATTGTAAAAAAAATTTAAAAAAATTCTTTTCCTAATTATTTATTTCAATATTTCTAACAGCGAATTAATTGAATATTTGCTAATATGTGTTATTGCTATTAAGACTTTGGATAAAATATGCAATTAAATATTTTTAATTTTTGGTATTAATTGGCGCCTTTATTCAAAAAGGCAAGCGCCTCGCCGCTCGCCTCGCCGCGTGGCGAGGCAGGCCCTTGTCGCCTTTTGTCGCCTCTCGCCGTCCACAACACTGTGGATGACAAGGGTATTTTGGAGTCGGCAGGCGGATGAAAAGGCATTTTGGAGCCAATAATTGAATGAAGGGTAATTTTGTACCATTTTCAATACTGTAAGATATTTTAGGCCCTTTCCATTTATTAAATATCAGATCCACAGATAAGATTGTGACACGTGTGTATCGCATATCATTTACAATAGTTCGGATTTGTCATGTTTTCCCTTATCCAAACGCCTAACTAATTAAGCTGCAATAACTTTGAACTATATGCAGAATTAGGACGAGATAATAAAGGGAGGTGATTAGGCGGATTCTTCAACAGACTTAGTAATTAAGCAAATGAAGGTATGTTACCTGCGTTGATTAAGTTTGCGAGGAGAAGTAAAAGAGGTGCCAGAGATCTGCTCAGCATAAAGTCCAAAGGGGCAAATAAGAGGACTATTTTGACCTTGAGGTAGAGCTCCAACTATAGCTTCAGATGAAAAATGATTCCCAAATCCTGTTTGGTACTCCAAATCAGAAGGAAAATTGGTAGTTCTGCTGCTGCACTCCATTTCTTTGACACCTCTGCTATTTTATGAACATTTTTATGTCTAAAAAAGAAAGAGTTGGGAAGAAGGAACCGAAACAGTGCTGTCGTGGCAGGATGATCCTTGACAGAGGCGTGTTTGTTTGAGGAACTTTCACATGTCCTAATTTGTTATGCCAATCAAGGTTTTATGACGCGCTTACTGTTTAGTTGAAAAATAAGTTATTGAAAATAATATTTGTTATCCATTGAATAAGTGGATAGTCCATAAAGTTTGGTACATGAAAAATCATTCATATTCATCGTCAGGTTTCATGAACATTTTTGAATGAGAATGTATCTATTTATTATGATACTTAATATGGTGATTTTCCACTCTATAAATACGACTGTTCATTCACTATAGTATGTGATACAAATGAGACTTACATACACTTTCCTCTATCTTATACTTCTTGTCTTCTTCTCTTTATGATTTTAGTCTTATGAGCTTGATTTCATAACAATATTAGAATTTTGAAATAAATTAAATTTAAAATAAGCTTATTTTAAATTCTACCTCTATTGTATCAAATGAGAAGGGTTATTTGTTAGTTAGTTAGGGTTATTTCAAATGTAAATATTAGTAATAAGGAAATTTATGTATCATTACAATTTAGTAATTTTATGTATTAAATATTTATTATGTGGATTTTAAATTAAAAATTTAAATATTATATTTAATTTTATATATGAATAATTTATCTTTTTTTTTTTTTTTTATAATTATGGTATTTGAATTAAGTTTTCACATATTTCAATTAATTTCATAAAAACTAGTGAAAAATATTAGTAAATTATGTATATCAATATTAGGATATATGGATTATATAATATTTTTTTCTTTATTAGAATTTAAATATGATATTTCATATTCTTAATTTATTTTACTAGTGATTAGATTAGACTTTTAGATGGAGAGCTCATGAGTTTTTTAAAAGAAATTTTATTTATGGTATAATATAATTTGTCCGTGTGTTATTTATGTTCTTTGCTTTTCTTTGTTGTACTTTAATTTGATCAGTATACAATCTCTTTAAAATCATGAGATTCGTTTTAGTTGTGTGCCTTTTTTTCTTACATGTTACTATTATATAAGAGAGAGTTTGAGGCTAAAGTAGCAAGTCTAAGTCAATGTGCCAATTAAGTACAAACATTCCAAATTTTAAAAATTTATTTTAATTTAATTAGTTTATAATTTTTTTCGTGATCACAGGATGCGTTTTAGTTTATACACTTTGATTTTAAGTTTATATTTTTTAGTTATAATTTATTACTTGTAATGTCGATAATACTTGTGAAAAAATACATTGAGTAATAAATCAACTAATGATGAAGAAATATTTTAAACATAGACATCTCAATGAACCTTTTCATGTTACATTTACAAGAAAAATGTAAAATATAACGAATATTAACGATACTTATTAAGTATATTCATCTTTTACTTAATGAAATAACTTAATATCATTTTATTAACACTATTTAAAATAAAGTTATGAATAATAAAATACGATACTCATAAGTATTCCTATTAAATATGTACAAACATAATATATAAATATAATCATCATAATATATAATAATAAAAAACACACAAAAATAATTAACTCCAACTTAATTCTAAACATAAACTTTTTAATAACCAATCCTTAAAATCAAGAAATCAATCCAACTAAAATTTCGATTCAATTTTTCAATTTAATTATTTGATTTAATCCGAAGATAGCATACACAATTCACCTAAGGACACGAATAAACCGAAAAAGTTAAGTGACTATTTAGGTGTTTTCTCTCTCTAAAACCCCTAATTACTTCTTCTTCTTCTTCTTAAACCCTGAAAAACTGGAAGTAAAGCTTTAACCTCCTAACAAAGCCATCAATGGAGGTAGCAGAAGATGCATCAAAGGCCCGAAAGTCCCGTCCGAGGAAACGTAATAATGCCGAAGATGATTATAATTGTGGAATTAATCCATCTACAGAAGCTAGAAGGATTAACTCTGTCATATTAGCAAATACTAAACCAAGTTTTTGTCTAAAACGGGGAATCGGCAGTTTACACAAAGATCATCGGAGTTTACAGTCTGAACATAGGAGAAGACTTCGACATTTGCTGGAAAAATTGATGCGGCAACATAAATATGCTGAGGCTAGTGGTGTACTGAGTGTTCTTCTTAAAGGAACTACAAAAGAATCAGCCGTATTCAAAACTCGCACAAAGTTCATGGTACTAATCTATTCAATCTAATCCAATTACTTTATTTCATTTTGGTACTTCGTTTTTTTTTAAAGCTTAATTCGAACACTCAAATTTTACCTCAATTGTCAAGTTGCACATGTAGAGAGCTCAATTTGGTTTCAGCTAGCAACTAAACACTCCAATTTGTCTCTATTGTATCTCATGGACACACTGACCTGACTTATCATATAAGTTTTGGTCGTGAGTAGATGATTATTTTGTTAGTTGGAGTGTTCATAATGACACGGTGGAGACGAGTTAAGGTGTATAAATGTGATTTCTCAAGGTTTGAGTGTTAACATGCCAGTTGTGCGCAAATTTGAGTGTCCGTTTATGTATTATGGCTTGTTTCTATAAAAAAGTTTTATCCAGCAAGAATAGTCATGTTTTGATATGATTTCTAACGTTTTAGGCAATTTTGGAGCTCATTAAGCATATAAAAGGTGACACTATCAGTTCAAAGAGGATACAAGATATTTATGAACTTTGGATGAAGAAGCTTGGACCTATGAAAAACAGGCCCCCAAAGGTAACAATTTAAAAATATATAAACTATTTGCTTATATGTTTGGTCATTAGTTCTGTATTACTCCAAGTTGCTCTTTTCAAGTTTTCTGTAACATTTACTATTTTCTTGCAAAGTACCTTTTATATGCAATATGTTAGAATACATGCGTCCACTAACAGTCAATGAACCAGGTCCCTTGACACACTCAAAATAAGAACGACTGTAAATAAAGGCAGAATATCAACACAATCAGTTTACGTGGAAACCTCCTTGCTCAAGGGAGTAAAACCACGACCTGTCGCACAGGATTTCCAACCGCTTTCTCTAATCTTCACAAGCAAAAGTAAAACCGGTTACAAAAGAGTGAGAAAAAATTATTAATCTCACTATCAAGCAATAACTCTATTGCTTAAAGAGCCTAAGCAGATATGACTCTGCCCACTAAGCTATCAATATTAGACAACTTAGGATTCACTAAGCAACACACAAGTTGCCCACTAAACCGCCACTCAACTGACGATTTAGACTTTTCTAAGCAATACACAGATTGCCCACTAAGTTAGTTGAACTTAACTAACTTAGAATTCACTGACGAAAACAAACTGAATCCTTTATAAGTTTTAGGACCAGATTACAATTTCAGATCAAAAGAAATACTACTAAGACACCTACACTATTAGTACCTTAGCTTGGGTTGTTCTTTGAAATATTTCTTTTCTTCAAATTTCTCCGCCTTTGCAAAAGTTCTTGAGATGCCTTTTCAAGTTGCAAAAACTAAGATTGTGACTATTGGATGTTATGTTTATATGAGATAGTCACAATCCTTAAAGCATTGCCATTGGTTGAGGTTTCTGCCGCGTCTGCCCATTCTGTAACTGTTGTCACTGTTGGAGACTGTGCACCAACTTTTTGTACTTTTTTCAGCTGGCAGTGAAAAGTTTGTCAAATCATCAAAACTACAAATGACACAATATATTACCAGTAAATTTCTATCTTCATTAGCCCAAAAGAAGTTCTATAGAACAAGATTTTCTTTTTGTGGAAATACCAAGTCTATTGACTATTGTTGTTGTTGATCATCATTTTTTTTAATTTTTTTTTGATTATGTGTAGTTCATTAGCTTTGTACTTTCTCCATGGTGCCTTTTTCAAATGTTTCCTACAACATTTACTAGTTCCTTGTCAGGTACCTTTTATATGCAATGTATTGGTAAATTTAATTTCAGTAACCCATAAATAGTTCTAAAGAACAAAACTTCCTTTTCCTTGAGATGCTAGGCTTACTGACTTATTATTTTTGTTGTTCGATCGCAGCATAAAAAAGAAAGTCTGAGTTTTCTACATATTTTAGGAATATGTAGTTCAAAGCGGTTAAAATACTAGTGACATAAATATATGGCCTCCGTAATGACATTTGATGAAGACGCGAGACATTGTATAGTTAAGATAGCCTTGGAGCTTTACTTCATCCAAAAAAAAAAAAAGAATGAAGCTTTTCAGGATGCTGAGGTGCCATTGATTATCATGTTTATAAATGGAGTTATGTTTTTTGTATTATGTAATGTAACTAAGTCACAAGCTGCTAACAATAATGAAGTTTGAGATTGTATTTGTATATCCAATGTTATTTGAAGATGTTAATTACTTGTCTCAAATTTGATGCTAAAGTTAGTATTCGTTCATGTTTGGTGCTCACTTTTAAAAACATTGCGTTTGTAAGTGATAGTGGTAGATCAGTGATGTCAGCATGATTTTGTGTTCCAAACTTTATGAAAGGGATAATTGAATTAAACCTTTGTGGTAGCTCATTGTGAAGTTTGAATTGTGGCAGGACCGTTTTGCTGTTCATTTGGAATTCATCCTTTTCTGTCTCAAACGCGGGAACACACAGGATGCACATCAGGGTGCCTTATCGTAAGTTCTTGGCATTTAACTTATCTTTCTCATGTAGGTTGGCGAAAATCAATTGCCAATAAATAGAAAAAAGTTTTGTTTACTTTTTGAGAAAAAACTGAAGTTATAAAAAAGGGTCCAGAGCTATAATCTTTTTCTTGTGCTAAATCTGACTCTTTCTAATTGTGTCAATATTGTTAACTAAAGTATTGTCCTGTCACCTGCAGAGGAAAGTGACATTTTATTGAAGAGAGACTCCTAATTAACAATCAGAATAATATATCTGTTGGAATTAGTAAACTGAATTTTAACCGCAGATACAAGGTTGAAGTAAGGTCTACTTACATCCTACCCTCCCCAAATCCCACTTGTGGGATTACTCTGGGTATGTTGTTACTGTGTATAAACTAGATGATGTTTCTTCAGGGACGGGGGTTATAATTGCTACTTTTAAATTAGTAAGATGAATTTTAACCATAGTTACTTGTTTGATTTTCGAAAACGGCTGGCCTGACAAGTTTGGTTTGGGTTGCCCAACCAATACACTTTGGAAGATACGACCTACGTTATATATTTCATTTGGCTTTAGATGAATCAAAAATTTGCCTTTGCAGAACTTGGTGGATATGCTAAACTTAAATGTGTCCGTGACAGGCTGAACGGGCAAAATTGAGAAATATCACGTTCTTCTGTTTATCCAAATGTTCAACTTTAAACCAAGTAAATATGAGTTGCATATTGATAATCCTCTCTGCTTTTCTCAATGTTTAGTATAAAAATTTGTTGGAGAAATTGTAGGCAATGATAAATTGATTATCAGTCAAATTTTTGGTGGCAAAACTGGCTATGCAAAATCTTTTCTTTTAAGGATGAATGCTCTATTGGAATGTAATCCTAGTGTAGCATTTTTATATAACAACAGCCCACCCAGTGAAAACCACATGTGGGGTCTGGGATAGCATTTTTGTATATGAAATTCCAAAGGCTTAATATTACCTCCCCTGGCTGTGATTTGTATCAGGCTCATGCAGCAACGTGGTTTTGGTAGTGATCCAGTCTCTAATTTAGTTGTGGGCTTAGTCTTTTATCAGTTATGGTATTCTACTATCCCAAAGGAGTTGCATTTGCAAGAGTTGGACAGATTTGATAGCACGGTGCAGTCAGAGACCTTTGAGGACAGAATATTTATGTCCATTTTAAATTCAGAGGAGCATGATGCTGTTGAAGGCCAAGAGGCTAATTCTCCATTCAATTGTGATTCAAACACCTCTATTAGGAATGATAAAGAGATCTTGGGAGTTGATGTCAGTCAACAGAGAGAAGTTGCCATGGTTGATGATGATAATGTGCCGGGAGAAACACAAAATGACAATTTTCAGCCACAAGACTTTTACATGAATTCTTCTGAAAGAAGTGACCGTGAAGGTTCTTCTATGGATCAGAGTGGTGATGATCCCTATCATTCCATATTCTACAATCGTGGTGAGTGTTGCTCATGGCTTAAAAAATTTGTCTATTCGGCGGCATAGTCATACATGATTCAAAAGGGTAGCAAATTTTGCTTTTACTTGCAGAGAACCTTAGAGCCTGGTTTATGGCAGTTGGATTCGGACTTGAGGTACAATATGTAGTATGGGCTGAAAAAACAAGTTGACTTTTCTTTTCCCCTTCTCTCTTATGAAGGGGTCAGACGAGACCCTTTATCTCTGTCTTAATTGAAGTTGGCACAATTGATGACTGATTATTGTTGATTTCAAGAATGAACATGTCTATCATTTGAATAATTACCTTTAGTTTGTACAGGTCACTCTGTAATGTGAATTTAGCCTCTAATTTTGCTTTGGGTTTAGGTATGTTACAAGTATTAGAAATAGGGTATACTTAGCCAAACAAAAGTTACATATTATTGCATAGGAATGTAGTTATAGGCACGTATTGTCTGGGTCTTCTTTAGGCATTAAAATGAATGGCACCAGCATTCTTCCAAGAACTCTCCAGATGAGTGGGAGGAGGAGCAGCTGACTAATGACAACAGCAGCCAAGCTTCCCCTCATTTTGGGTTGTTGCAAAATCATACCTGCAAGGAACATGGGAAAAAGTGTGGACTTTCAAAATTTTCAATACTTTGGATGGTGGCAAAATGGGCCTGCCCTGGATTATATGCTTCAGTTTCCTAAAGGGATGATGTGAAGATGAGGAAGTTAGTACTTTAGGAGAGAACATTCTCTTGGAATTCTCAAAAGGATGAAAAGGCAGTTGACATGAGGTGTATAGAATATGGAATTTCTAATCCCTTCAACCCTTGTGAAGGTGGATATTGTGCATTCGACATGGTTCGGGTTCTTTTAAGCTCCAATTGAGATACATTATGTTCTTTATTTTTGGATAACCACGGTGTCCATGGCCATCTTACGCATAACTCGACTAATTCCACAAAAATACTGTCACCTCCCAGCTCCCAACAATAATATAATATATGTCATGTTCTTCTTGCTGATTAGATTTAATTATGATATTTCTTACTCTATTCAAATGTAGGTCTTCCATTGTGGTTATTGCCTTTACAATTGCCTTCCTCAGATGAAAATTTAGAGGATGTTTTCAATATGCATCGGGCCCTGCGTAATGACAACTATAAGAATGCAATAAAGTATTTACGACATGCTCTGCATTCCAGTCCACCAGTACTAGAGGCTTTTCATCCTTTAATACAGGTAATTGCTTATGTCCAAGAAAGAATTCAGACAGAATTTTTCAAATTTATTCAGAACTGTATTTTATAGATGTCCTAGGAAGTTCATGCATGTTCACATTATCCCCAACTCTCGGAAGAGGACTCCGTAACCTCATATTGGTTGGTTATATGTATCTGTTTGTGTATCTCTATTTTCTGCATGCTGATCATTGTGTTAGCTTCATCAGCTAAAACCAATAGAGGAGAATTCCTTTTTTATGAGAAACCTAGCCCTAGGGCTCATAATGATTCAAGTTGTTGAACACAGCTTGAACTTGAAATTAAGCTGGTATATTAAACGCACCACCTCAAATTAGTTTCATCTCAAGTTGTTTGTGTTCAATAATGTTAAAAATTCTAATATTTATGAATGCTTTGTAAATATATACTTCAAGAATATATTTGCAAATATTCCATCTTATTTATTCGAGTTGGGATCTAGATACTCTATTTACATTGACAATTTGTAGAGAAGGTTAAACTTCATCAGTTAGCACCGACAGGCTCAAAATGTAAGTGGGTGCTTCAGTTGAATGGCTGGTGCAATGTTGACCAAATCCTCCGCGACACGAGTTCGATACTCATTTTCTACAATTTTTTCTTATTCTGGTGATGTTTTTCTTTTTTGAAACTGGGAATGTTGTTATTTTCTTATTCGTCTTCCTTTCCTTTTTACTCCTCTTTTCCATTTTTACTTTCTATCCTTTTTCTAGACAATACAATCTCTTCCAGAACGAAGAACACTATCTCTTTTTACTTCCCCTCCTAAAAAAAAATTAATCTTCCTCCAAGACAGAAGGAATTATTTTTTTTTCCCTCACTTATAAAAGTTCTTTCGTTGATGTTCATTTTCTTATTTGTTAGTGTTTCCTTTTATTCTCTCTTTTCCATTTGTACTTTCTATCCATTCTCCAGGCAGCCTTACGCTTTTCTTTTTCTCATATGACTTTTCAGATTAACGTCTTATTTAACTTTTTTTTGTTTATTAATTTTGTGTAATTGAATCAAAATATTCAATCTAAGGCTAATCTCACACTGAATTTTTGTGGAAATAAATTAGTGTAAGCAGTGGATGCTATTATTCATTGTTTGAATAATATGAAAAATGTCTAGAACAATTTTAAATAGAATGATAATTTTAAATGAATATTTATTATAGTTTTACATGTTAAATTTTTTTACCTACATTATTCAAATAGTTGTGCACTTATATTTGATGGTTGTAGCAACTGTATGTTAATTGTAATGGAGCACCCGTTACTTCAAAAGGATAGGTCCACTGATGATTCTATCAGGTGTTGAGTGATATATTTAAATTAATATATAATATGCTTTTCATGTACTTAAAAGTTTAATATCTTAGCAGATGCTGCTGCTGGGGGATCAGGTGAAGGAGGCTCTTGATGAGGTGGAAAAATTTACTCCATACACCAACACATCATTTCAGTTGAGGTAGCTGTTTCTCCCTTATGAAAAAAGTTGAATATAAATCTAAAAGATAATAACGATGATGAGTTTTGAACTTCTCAGACAAAACAGTGCTGGTTACTAGTATATCAAGATTTTTTATGTGAATGGAATGATTAAATATTGAAGTGACAGACTGCTTATAGATGTTGCCACTTAAACTTTTCTTCACTATTTACTAGAGATCTTTTATGGAATGATAAACTTTTATTTTCTCTGAACTAATGCTAATATCTATATCTATCGAGTGAAGCTCCACTTCTTAAATCAAGATGCATTTGACTCGATATTTACATGAAAAGATATGATTCCATGCTAACTTTATCTAAATCAATATCAAGCCAAGCCCCAATTCTTTAAAGAATTTAACTGAAATTCGGGTATTGATCATTTGTGACAGATCTCCGTCCTGATAACACTTCCAATTGTTATGTTCAAAAGGTTAGAATGCCTTATGTTTAGTTCTTTTTTATCTAAGTTTCCTGGACTTAGGTGTGGGTGTCTGATACGGGTGTGTGTGGATCTAGAGGTCAGATCTTTTCATGATCTAAATTTTAAGACTCGAGGGTACGGATCCAGGTAAGTATACGGGTATGAGGATTCTGTTAAAAATAATTCAAATATCTAAAATTAGAGTTATAATCTAAATTATGTGACATTATGTGGACTTACAAGGTATTCCGAGGAGTATCTAAAAAAGGAGATAAAAAGGGAAGGACTGACATAGAAATTTCTGTATACAAGCTATTCCATTTTCTTCACTTCCACCTTAGTTTTTGTTTTGATTTCATAAATCATCGGTAGATATCCAATTTTACAAGAGATTGTTCAGTAACATATGACAATTTTCTGTAGTGAGCTTCTTGACGTGTCATTAGTTGAGTGTTTGACTGCTTCCTGTAGAACCGATCATTATTTATTTTTCTCCGGTCTTAGTCACTACGTCTAATTTCTTCTGGTTTCTTTGTTCTTTATCATGTGGCATGCAGGTTGAAAGCTACTATCTTGGAGCATTTTGACAGCGGTAACTATGTCAAACTTTCAGCAATCCATGAGGAAAATTTGGAGAAGGATCCTGCTTGTAGCCACTCATTGGGGAGACTCATCATCTTGCATAAAAGGGGTACATCCTAACCTGAAGAATCATTTTATTCACTTCATCTTGAAGAGATGGGAGATACAAAATCTTAGTACTTCCACAAAGTTAGCGTCACTCCGAAGTATTGTCTTAAGGACATGCAATAAATGATGTTCAATAATTGGCTTAAGCAAAACTTATCTATTTTTTCAAGAAATGAATCTTGTCTAATTCAACTCTAAAAGCTTGCTCTTGACTCATGACATGGCCAACCCATTATCTCAACCAATAGGGACCACTTCAACATAACCTCACACATCCAAGCTTGGACATTTGGAGTGTTATGTGGGCTCAATATTGGATAAATCACGAATAAGGATAAACTTGATCTTGGTATTGAACCTTGGACGTAAATCTACCCCAAAAGCTAAATCATGATATGTGAACTGTCCAAGACCGTATAAGGAGACAACAACCCGTTCCTCCCTAACAAATGTGTATGCTTAACCTTTTAAAATTTAAAAATACTACAACATACCCGGTGACATCCCACCAAGTGGGGTTTGGAGATAGTAGAGTATATGCATCCCTTACCACTACCTCATGGATATAGAGAGGTCGTTTTTGAAAGACCCTCGGCTCAAGTGTGTCAAATCCAAGTAGAGGGAGAAGAATACAATGAAGAAAGCATAGTCATTAATAAGAAAATCAGTGCCAAGTATACAAGAAAGAAATACTACCAAACATCAAAGTTGTGTGATATTGAAAACATAATAAACCATATATTGCAAGCACTACAACAATACGACTAGTACTATGACTAGTATCCCTCTACCCTAATACACAACCTCCACTTCTTCCTATCTAGAGATACTCGGTAATATGAAGTTGTGCCATGTCATGTCTAATTACCTTTCCCCAGTACTTCTTCGGCTTACATCTACCCTATGTGTGCCCTCTACAACCAGCCTCTCGCACCTTCTCACTAAACCATCAACACACCTTCTCCACACATGCTCAAACCATCTCAATCTTGCTTCTCTCATGTTGTACGCCACTCCCAGGTTCTCCTGGATAACTTCATTCCTAATCTTATCGCTCCTAGTATGCCATCCATCTCAACATCCACATCTTGGCAACATGCATCTTCTGCACATGTGAGTTCCTACCTGGGATTTCCATTTAGATATCTCAATTAATGACGTGACCTCTGTCAAACACCTGATGTCTATGAAAACTATGCCTATTAAGCACGACGCCTTGACATGGCACAATGTGTATTTCACATTCTTTTTCAGCCAATTAAATGACTTCAAATGGCTAATTTAGTTTTGTTTTTTCCTCTTCTTTTTCTTTTCATTCGTTTTTTTTGTTGCTCTTCTAGTTTTTCCTCTCTTCCTCAGGACTTTCTCTTGTATTCTTTTTGGATCATTGGTCTTTCTTTTCCCTTTCTGGAGGGCTCAAATGTTTTTACTTTTTCTTTTGATTATTTGTTATCAGAATCGAAGTGTCTTTGTTTTATTGCTGTATTTTCCATGTCATTCGCGTGTGGACTACTCATGTTTTATTTTCTTATTGTCTCCCTATAAAGTGTTGAATAGGCACAGTTTTTGCAAACTTTAGGTGTTTGATAGGTTGTGTTCTTAGTTTGACATGTCTAAATAAAAGTTTAAGTGGCCACATGTATTCAGCCAAAGTTTTATGTTCAAATCCAATAATTTTGCTCCTTCCATTTTGGTCAATTTGTGGCAACTGTTTGGGCAGACCCCAATGCCAGAAGGCTCCTGCTTAGACGGGCACGGGCTGGGGGGTGGCAAATGTAGCAGCCTTGCCTCCTCATTGGAAAAATTTGTCCAAGATTCGTACCCTGGTCAACCATATAAACAGGAGCTATTGCTACAAGGTTGCCTTCACAGTCCAAACTCTTAAGACAAAGCGAATCAGGAAATTTGAAGTTGAGGCAATCTGCTCATCTTATTGATGTACCTCCTGGAGAACTGAACAATCTGCACTGGAATTACAAAAGAATAAAAAATATGTATATACCAGCGAGTTCCAGATCTCAAAATAGAAGTAAACTAGCTTAGCTTATTTACAGAAAACTTTTAAGACCTATGCTTCAAGATACTACCCTAGTTTTAGATTTGTTGATTTTTGAAGATGCAACAACATACCCAGCATAGTCCCACAGTTGGAGTCTGGGGAGGTGAGGTGTACGCAAACCTTACCCCTATCCTTGATTCCGATAGACCCCCGGCTCGAGAACAGGTTTGAAAGCTGAGCAAGTTTAGAAAAGCAATGATGAAAATAACGAAGAAAGACAAGTACTAACAATAAAATAGTGTAGATAGCCAAAATAAATGAAACAACAATAGCAAGAAAAATCAAAGGATAAGGTAATGCCAACAGAAAAATAATAATATACTAGTAAGAAAACAGACTAGAACCCCCAAATGGTACCTTATTTTTGCAATTAATGCGTTAATCATTGTATATTGAGTTTTTTTTCTGCGTTTTTCTTGGCCTTGGTTTATATCAACAATCAGGAGATTATAGCACTGAAAAGAAAGTCTCATTTTGTGGTACTGTCCCAAATGACACCTTATTTTTGCAATTGATGCATTATGCATTATATATTGATTTTTTTTCTGTTTTGCCTCGGGCTTGGTTTATATCATCATCAGGAGAGTATAGCACTGAAAAGCTGATGG
Source organism: Solanum chilense (assembly GCA_032847665.1). Classification (NCBI taxonomy): domain Eukaryota; kingdom Viridiplantae; phylum Streptophyta; class Magnoliopsida; order Solanales; family Solanaceae; genus Solanum; species Solanum chilense. Next base: position 25,008 of record CM064969.1, on the reverse strand, counting down.
AAATGATAGCTTTGCATTTGGATGCTACTCATGCAAATTGTGACACATGGAAGGAGTTAGCTTGTTGCTTCCTGAGGCTTTTTCAATGTGAAGAAGATTGCATGTCTGTGTGCTCCAACGGTGAAGATAGTGAGAAGCAAAAATTCACAAAATGGATTAGTCAGATTCCAAAAATATTTAGCGATTATGAGTCTAGCAAGTCATGGAGGCTCCGTTGCAGATGGTGGCTGACTCATTACTTCAGCCAGACTATACTCACTTCAGATATTGCTTCAGGTAAAACTTCATTTCTTTCTTTTTAACATGCAACTAAGTTCACTTGTTTACCATGGCAAAGGTCCAAATACTAAATACTAAAGCTTTGTGGGCTTGTTCTTGGTTTGAGGTGATTAAGGTTGTATAGTAGCTGTTTGGTTTGACCTTCCGGCCCCCACCACATCTTTCCCCATTACATTTGATGTGTAGCAGTTTTATTGTGTTTGTTTATGCTCAACTTTCTAGCATCTAATAATCTGTTAACAAATTTCTGAAGAACCTGATCCACCTTGAATTATATTTGCCTGAAAAACAGTTGTGTGGAAAATTGCATGGATCCTAACAAAGAACTGTTTCCTGATCCAGCTTCTAAGTTTTCTAGTTTCTTAAAGCTAATATATATGACGCAAAAGTCAAGAATTGGCTTTTATAGTTATTACTAGTATATATGTACAAGAGTTAAAATTCAAATTGTTAAAAATTTCACGTGGTTCCAAGACATAATACTGCATTGTTAATAGTGTCAGGTCTTAGACAAATTAGAAACCGACTTTGATAAATTTAGGTTCTTGTTTTCTCCATTTTCATGCATATCTATTGCTGGATGTCTTTGGCTTGATGCCAGCATTCAAGGCCCCAAATATGGGTGTGGCCATTTTGAGGGGGTGAAAAAGCATCCTTGTTCTCTGAGTCATTACACTTGTAGAAGTTCAGTTTTCTCTGGCATACCATGTGATCGGGAGGTCACGGGTTATCTTGCAGAAATGCAGAGTAAGACTGAGTACAATAGACCCTTGTGATCCATTCCTTCCCCTGACATCTCTCATAGCGGGAGCTTAGTGCACCGGTCTGCTTTCTTTAGGTTCAGTTTCCACCTGTGATGACCAAAAACTCTCTTGTATATATTAGAAATGCCACATGCAGCAGGGATATCTCCAACTCTGCCTATTGTAATTAATTGAGTCTAGTTAAACTTACAAGTTAGACAGAAGAAGACGGACTGCCAAATGTTACAATTTTTACACCAATCCTTTCAAAATGATAAATTTCAAAGCAACCTACTGAACAAACACAATATTCTGGGGAAAAAAGAATCTAAGCTATCAAAACACCACAACAGACCCGTTTTTCTTTAAATTTTTTAATACAGGGCTGGGGAAATAGAAATGGGAAGGGGATTACAATGCAGGGAATCAAACTCTCACCAACGTGGTGAAAGTTCAGGTAGTCAACCCACCAACTGAACTACTAATATTCCTCACCCAAACCTATTTCAAGATTGAGGAAGAGAACACATATTCAAATGTCAGGAACAACACCGAGAAAAGTCATATTCTTGAGAATCCACTGATGCGTATTACTCAATATTTGTATTCCAGCAAAGGTTTTACATTTTAATACTTCGATTTGCCTGTTGATGGCAGGTGACTGGGAACTGCTGACTTACAAGGCCGCCGTGGCATGTTACCTTTATGGGCGAGAATTTAAGTATGTTGTGAAGGCTAGGGAGTGTTTGGAAGGAGACCCAATTAACAAGAATTTGTATTCCATATTGTGCATGCATGCCAATAGTTGTACTGGATTTTACTTTAACGTTAAGAAATAAGAGTAATTATGCTGAATTGCCATCTTTTTATGTTCTCTTTAATTGGCATTGCTCTTTCTGGCAGTGATCGTTTAGTCCATGGTTCATTTGAGGTCAATGCATGACTGAAGAAATGAAATATATCGATGTCTTCGTCTGTGTCCTTCCTTCGTCGAGGTCCCTTGGATTTGCTGTTAAAATCTTCCGAGTTTTAGAACTATTTGGTGCGAGTGATCAGCCAAGGAAGTTAGTTGGCGTAAAGATTTCCTATTTCTTTTTGAAAATACCAAAATGAACTTGAATGACCTTCATAGTGATTGTATAATTTTAAAATGCACTTTTACCCTTTTTACCCTTCTTTAGCTATAATTACTTGATAGCATCAGTTGTTTGCATTTAACGGAGGTTTGAATCTGAATGTTTGCATTTAATGGAGATACGAGTCTGAGTTTTGTTTGCATTTAACGAATATTTGAATTTGAATTATTTAGATCTTAGGTCATTAAGAGCCTGTTTGGCTCAGCTTAAAAACTGGTTTTTGACTTATTTAGCTGTTTGACAATACTCAAAATAACTTATTTTAAGCCAAAAGTTAAAAGCTGGGGTATGGGTGCTTTTTTTTTCCAGCTTATAAGCTGTTTTAAGTTGACCACATTTTACCTTTTTGCCCTTAATATTTTTATACAATCTCCAAATTATCCACATAACCCTAACATCTCTTTCTTCTATTTTTCCCTTTTCACGTGTGGATGATAGACAATTACTATTACTAATGAATGAAAATAAAATAAATCTTAAATCTTTCAAGTGATCTATTCAAATTATATATTATTAAAATGTAAAATAAGTTGCACATATAACTTAAATAAAAATTTATATTCCTTTTATAAATAATTTGTGATAATAAAGAAATATGTGAATGATAGACAATTATTATTACCTATGGATGAAACTAAAATAAAATCTTAAATCGTTCTTTAATCTATTCAAATTATATATCTTTAAAATTTATAATAAGTTTATATTCCTCTTATAAATAATTTGTGATGAGAAAGAAATATGTGAATGATAACAAAATTTAATTATTTATGGCTGTAAAATATAAATTAATTGACTTTTATTATGTTAACAACTTTTAAGGGTATTTCAGACATTTTGATTTAAAAAGCTGTTTATCAGCACTTATTTGCCAAACACATCAACAACTTTTTTTTTAACTTCAGCACTTTTATTCAAACGCATAGCTGCTTATTTTAAAAATAAATTTCAGCACTTTCAAAAGAACTTTTTAAAAGCTGCTTTTATTAAGCCCATCCAAACGGGCCCCAAGTGTATTTATATATATGAAGATTTAAGCACTCATGGGATCTTATGTTTGTGTAATAATTTTCACTGCTAACTTTGTCCATAACCATGAGCCATCACCATCGATTGTCTCAGTCATCACAATCATCATCATAACAATCAAAGATCAGTATCACCTTTGACAACTATCTTTATCAATGATAGTAGCTACTACACCAATCACCTACATCATTTTTTATAATTATATTTTCTGTCAACCAGTATCACAATTGATTTTGCCCCCATATTTGGTTGTCGACAACTTCTATTATCAATCACCTCCATCACTATCACCAACTACTGTTAACATCATCCATCAACCATCATAAATTACACAATAGTCAACCGACATCGCCAAATATGAATATTAATCATCTCCGTCATTATAACTATCATCAATTGATATCACCGTTAATTGTCACAATAGTGCTTATTCGTACAACATCAACCATCTCCACCTTCATAACTATCAATGTATCTACTAGACAGTCATTATCAAATAGCACCTCTTGATAAGAGATATGAACAAGAAAATTAGAGAAAACTAGTATTTTCTGAATTATATGAAGACAATTGAATCTATGGGTATTAATCTAGGGGAGCGAATGAGATTAGACACCCCATAGTCCTTGCTATAAATGACAAATACTAAGTGTTGTGCGTATCGACTCTATGAAGTCAAAGACTTCAACCTGCTGCTTCACCGTTCGAGTTGGTTATTGAAGAAGCTCTTTGCCTTTAGGCACCAGGATTAGGTAAAAAGACAGATTTTTCTTTAATTGACACAAATTGAGAGTCCGAAGTCTAAAGGGTGAAAAATGTTGACAAAAATTTTAAAACGGTCTATGAATATATTTTTTAACAAAAAAGGCAAAATCGCTGACATAGCAGTGATTTTGCTTTTTTCGGCCGACAAAATCACTACTTCGTCAGCGATTTTGCAGCAGCGATTTGCAAAATTTATTTTTTAAAAAAAAAAAAAATTAAACAAATCGCTGTCCAAAAATAATTTTATTTTTTTTAATAAATCGCTGCAGTGATTTAACGTGAATTTTTATTATTATTTATTTGCTATTTTTGAAAAAAAAATGAAATCTCTGCCAAAGCAGCGATTTTGGTACAAAATTTTATTTTTTATTTTATTTTCCTAAATTTTTAAATTTAATGTGTACGTACATAATCATAATAAATAAGTAAAAAAAATTAAAATGAAATCGTTGCCAAAGCCACGATTTTGGTACAAATTTTCTTTTTTTAATTTTTTTTTAGATTTAATGTGTTCGTACATAACCATAATAAATAAATAAATAAATTGTATCAAAATCACTGTTTTGGTAGCAATTTAATTTTAATTTTTTTTTAAAAATAGCAAATAAATAATAATAATAAATTTCACGTTAAATTGCTGCCAGGGCAACGATTTATTAAAAAATAAAATTATTTTTGAAAATCGTTGCCTTGGCAACGATATGTTAAAAAAAACAAATTTTGCAAATCGCTGCTATAGCAGCGTATTTGCTTTTTTCGGCGGACAAAATTGCTATTATTATGTTAGCAATTTTATCGTTTGGGTTTAAAAAATATATATATATATCGTTTGCAATTTTTATCAATATTTTTCATCCTTTAGGCTCCGAATTCCACAAATTGAAGTGTTTTTCTTTGCATATTCTTGATAAACTAGTGTTTGTTCTCTAGTGGACATAATCTATTCGATTATGTCTTTAAATGGTTCCTTTTTTTAATCAAATAATGATCTAATTACTTTTTACTTAAATTGTATATTTAATATGTTTAGTAATAAATGTATACATAGTACATGTTAATTATTTAAATTCAAATATGTTAATAGTAAAAAAAAAAAAAAAAGCTTAGTTCACATGGCTAATAAAAAGTTGGGGTGGGAAAAAAGATTATTAAGGATGTGATTGAATTTCCAAAGCAAAAACGAGGGGGCCTTTGCATCCACATGTTCACCAACTACCGATGTTGCACCTTAATTAATGGCATGTTTATTTGTTTGGAAAATGATCTGAGAAATATTTTAATTTTGATTGAAATTATTATTATGATATCAAATTTTATAGAGTATTTTTTACTTTTAAATTATTTAATAATAAATTTTAAAGATATATATGTGTTCACTTGAAACATTACTATTTATAATTATGCAATATTATTTATGCATGTACTACCATTAAATAGTTCAGGGGTAAAAAGTCTCTTGATTTTGTAAGAACAATTTCGATTTAAGTCCGGACATATTTCAAATTTTTCACCTTATTTGTTTATATATATAGTGCAATTATATGTTTGAGTGTTCTTTTATTTTTATTAAAAAGTAAATATAAGAAAATAATATTCTTTTAAAAAATGAAATTTTAATGATTGAGAAATATACGAATATAAAAAAAGATAAAAAATGAAAAAGAAAAATATGTTTTCTTAATTAAACTTAATGTCATGTTGACCAAACAAGCACGCCAAACTATATAATTACAGCAATTGCAAAATGACTTTCAAACATAGCCATAATACTTGACATTAATTTGTGCGTTTGGTATGATGGGAATATTTTTTTTTTGGTTATTAATAAATATTTTCAAAATATAAAATGAGTTCCTTTAATTGTGTCAAAGTCTTTTTTTCATTTATCATTACTTCCACCGACACATGCGTAAATTATCACTCTTCAATGCTCAATAGTAAAGGGCTTAAAATAGTGGGTTATTCGTTAAGATCTATAAATGTATCTCATGTTGCTTAAAATGATAATCAAGGATTAATTACAAAAATCTACCTTTTAGTTTACTTATTACCATTATCCCTTATAAGTTTTATAAATTTTCAAAATCCTCATTTTCGTGCATCACATTAGTAGTGTATCTCGCACATTACCTTAGTATATCATGTATAAAATGTACCTCCCGCATCAGATTAGTGTATCTCGCGCATTAAATTAATGTAACTGGGGGCATCAGATTAGTGTATCATATATAAAATGTATCTCACGCATCAGATTAGTGTATCTCACACATCAAATTAGTGTATCTCACGCATTAAATAAATGTATCTTGCGCATTAAATTAATATATCAGCACTTATATTATTGTATCTGTTTTGAGGAATTTTTGTAATTATAAACTTTTAAGGGATAAATTCTAATTTTACCTTAAAAGTATGTGATTTCTGTAATTTGTCCAAACAATATATAATTTAATTATATACATAAATTATTATTCACAATTTTTATATAAATATATTGTGTATAATAGATGAATCATTCAAATTCATCCTTGATAGTTTCAGGATTTTGGTCATGTATCTTTAAATGAACTTAGTTATTGTACCATTTGTTATCTATTTATGCATTGCATGTTCATTTACATGTACATGATATATTGAATAAATACATATAGAATATAGTAAGATATTCTCCTCTTTTTTTTCTTTTTACATTATTTATGTAGTTTAATTAGTTATAATAAGTTGCTTATTTTTTTTTCCTATTACCACTAACTCATATTTAGTATATTCATTTACATGCAATTAGCTTCTTAACAGTTTGACATTGTGAATAAAACTCTCTTTTACAATTATTTGAATTATATGTACTAATAACGATCTGAAAAATATTTTAATTTTGATCAAATTTATTGTTTCGGTATTAAAATTTCATGAGGATCTATTATCTTCCTAGATTTTTTAATATCGTATTTTTAATATAATATATATATATATATTTGTCCACGTGAATATAGAAAATAATGTAAAATTATAAATAGTAATGTATCCACGTGAACATATATATATATACCTTTAAAATACACTATTAAAAAATTCACAGGGTAAAAGAATATACTATTAAATAGTTAAGAAAGATAATAAATTTTCAATAAAATTTAGTGTCACAATAATAAAAAATTCGATCAAAGTTAATATTTTTCAAATCTTTATCTCTTTATTTTAAAAAAAATAAAGTAATGATGCTAAAAGTGTAATTCTTGATTTGCTTGCTGCATGTGCTCAAAACTTATTTTGCTATTTGTTTATGTGTCTATGTGACTTTAATGCACTTTTCCAAATTACATATAATCCTTTTTGAGATTATACCTTCTTACTTATTATATATATCAAAAATAAATAAATAAAATCCCCATTTATTTCTAAAAAAATAAAATAAAATTTCAGTATTAAGCAAATCCATCAAGTGTCAAAGACTCATATGTGACTATCATCTCCCATTTTCACTGCTGTAAAAACTTTCTTGAACTCCACACGACTTTACTACCGTATAATATAAACGGAACTAGAATTTTCGCTAAAATTTAAAATTTGAAGAAATTAATAGGTGGCTCCGCCCTCTAACAACATAATAGTTAAATTTCATAAATATTAAATTAAAAAAATACACGCAAATTGTATTATTGTCTTTTAAATTAATAGGTAGCTCCGCTCTGAAATAATATAACAGTTAAATTTCACAAATAGAAGATAAGAAAGTATACATAGATTTTACTATTGCCTTCGAAATTAGTAAGTGGCTCCGTTCTGCAACAATATAACAGTTAAATTTTACAAATATAAGATAAAAAGGCATACACAGATTTTATCATTATTTCTGAAATTAGTAGATGACTCCGCCATAAAACGACATAACAGTTAAATTTTACAAATAGAAGATAAAAAATATATGAAGATTTTACCATTTCCTCAAAAATTAGTAAATAACTCCGCCATAAAATAACATAACAGTTAAATTTTATAAATAGAAGTTTGAAAAGTATACGCAGATTTTATCATTGTCTAGTATTCGGCAAATGAGTCATTTATTGCCACCTACCTCTTTTAGTAGTACCAGAAGCAACAATTTTTATTTTTTTTTCCTTCTTAGAACTCTCAGCTATCTCCTTAAGTAAACCAAAATAGTTGATTTTGTTGAATTAATCGCAGATGGCAGGTGGGTATAGAGCTGAGGATGATTACGATTATCTGTTCAAGTTGGTGTTAATTGGAGATTCTGGTGTAGGAAAATCCAATCTCCTTTCTCGATTCTCAAGAAACGAGTTCAATCTTGAATCAAAGTCTACTATTGGTGTTGAATTTGCTACCCGTAGCATTAAGGTAGATGATAAGATCGTTAAGGCTCAGATTTGGGATACTGCTGGACAAGAAAGGTGTTTTTTTTTCTCTCTTTGCTTGTATATTTTCAGCTAATTGGATTGAATCTTGTTTGATCTGGCAATTTCATACTCTTGAAACTTGTGTGTAAGTTGCTAATTTAACTTTCTGAAGTGGGGTTTGTTTCAATTTTAGCTAGAAACTGATAATTAATAAGTTAATAATCTTGCCCCCCAAAAAAAGTTTTGATTTTTTCGAGTTTTTTTGGCAAGATTTGAAAAGGATTGGTAGTTTCGTAGCTAAGGGGTGAAGTTCCCTAATTCAGTTACAGATATGTAAAAGCTAGAAGGTGTTGTGTTAGTATGTTATGCTTCCATCTAGATGTTTTGTCTGTGTGGTACTTTGTTTTTGTGAGTTGAGGGTATATCGGAAATAGATTCTCTACCGCAAAGTAGTGGTAAGGTGTGTATACATTTTATCCAGTCATACCCGTGAGATTACACTTGGTATGTTGTTGTTGTTGTGGTGGTGGTGGTATTTTATGTTTGTGTTTATATATCTATCTCTAACGTGTCTCTCTACCCTCACAAAGGTAGGGTTAAGGTTTGCTAACATCATACCCTCCCCGGACTCCATGCGTGGGATTAGATTTGGTATGTTTTTGTTTTTCTATATATAAGGAGGATGTGAAGGAAATGATTGTTCTGTCTTGCTTGGTATTTTTAGAGATGCTTTCGGTTGTTCGCTAGCAAGTACAACACTTAGCAGTGATGGATTTTTCCTATGGGTCAATGCCTCCCATTACTGTCTTTTAGGCAACGAGCAAGTGTAGTTATGGATCAAGTGTCACTGGTAGACCTCAATTTACTTCTAACTTTTTCTAAAAGGTGATCTCTGCTTGTTTTCTTCAAAAGTTGTAAATTAGTGGTGAAAACAAATGACATCTGCACGTTAAACATCCATATCTGGCATGGACTACATGAGCCCCTGCTCCCTAGTAGTTAACCGGATAAATTGAGTTGCCAGGCGTTCCTAGTCATTCATAACTCTTTGAGGTTTAAGGCTTCAAATATGGATATCATATAATTAAAGAAAAGGAAAGAAATGGTACCAGAACGGATAACTAAGGAGTGGAGCAAATGTGGTCCCTAGGGCTTCGGCTAGTGGTAAGAGGGCAGTGCATTGTGTGTGGATTAGGGGTAGGTCAAAGGTTCAAAGCCTACTGCCGTCAAAAGTGTAGTGCACTGTATTCAATTGGAAAAGGGTAGAGAGGTGGGTCCATTATCCACCGAATTTTAAGCGGTGCGCCACTAGCCTCGTGGATTCCTTTCTTAGAATAAAAAGGACAAAATTTGGCATGTTGGTATTGTTATATTTATAGCAAGCTAGCTAGAAAAGTTGGACTTCTGCATGTATGATAGTACTAGTTTATTAATTATCTCCTAGCTAACATAATCTCATTCAAGTACTAATTGGCCTTTTTAGAAAAAACTTTCTTTTTCAGGTGAGACTAGAGTCTAGAGGGCTTTTTTAGAGAATAGGTACTACTTTCCATTACTTATCAAAAAGAAAAATGAAAATGTCGTGCACTGAATTTATCACGACATTTTTATAGAATGGGTACTATGTTCCATTAATTAAATGCCGTGCACTTAATTAATCACAATATTTGACTGTTATCTACTTCATCAGCTTAGGTGCACTTAATTAATCACGATTTTAAGTGGTGGTTCTGTTTCAAATTCCGGACTAGACGCTAGAGTATAGATGCGTATACATGGATGAAAGATGAGCTTCACTCATGTTCTCGAAATAGTTGACTGCCATCCTAAGAGAAAGGGTGGGGGTGGGGGTGGGGTTATCCTTGTATTTTTTCTATTGTGGTTCTCGTAGGTTAGTCTTATATTTCTTGCTTCCCTTCTTTGCCCTTTTTTTGCTTAACCTGTGACTCTATTCTGCCAGCTAACCTGATTCCTGATAAGTTCATTTTCGGGTTTGATTTTTGATTTCAAGTGTGAAACTTATGTTTGAGCTCTGTTAGATCTTTGGTTTGAAATATTTTTGGTTTCTACTTTGTCACGGTAAGATTGGCGCCTTATTGAAGTGGAGACTAATTAAAACTTCAATTTCCCATGTCGGACAACAGGTATCGTGCAATTACAAGTGCATACTACAGAGGGGCTGTCGGTGCATTAGTTGTCTACGATATCACTCGACATGTCACATTTGAAAATGTTGAGAGATGGTTAAAAGAACTTCGAGACCATACCGACCAAAATATAGTCATAATGCTCGTTGGGAACAAGGCCGACTTACGTCACTTGCGTGCTGTTTCAACAGAGGATGCCAAGGCCTTTGCTGAAAGAGAGAGTACCTTCTATATGGAGACTTCAGCACTTGAATCCTTGAACGTTGAGAATGCGTTTACAGAAGTATTGACAGAGATATACAGGGTGGTCTGTCGGAAAGCACTCGAAGTTGGGGATGATCCTACTGCGTTGCC
>CM064968.1:57476151-57562151 GCA_032847665.1 Solanum chilense | reverse complement strand
ATAATACTACAAACACATATCATTCGCTATTAAGAGTTTACTAAGAGATAGTATAAAAACCATAACCTACCTCCACCGAAGAATTGAATTAAAACAAGAAAATTCCCAAGCTTTGATATCACCTTCGTTCGATCCTCTCTCTCTGTTCTTTCTTTTTTTTTCTTATTCAAACCCTCTTTATTTTACCCTAATTAGAATATAATTAAGCATAAAATATGGCAATAATAACCCACTAATTAACTTAAGGTTACCTCTTTTAACCCCCAAGTAATTAGACTTATTAACATTAACCCTCTAACTTTATAATTAAAGCAGGAATAGTCCAAAATGCCCCTTTAAAACTTAACCAGAAATCCAACTGCGACTTGGATTACGCAACCTGTGACGGCCCGTCGTGCCTGCGACAGTCTGTCATGCAGGTCGTCGCAAGGATCAGAAACTCCATTTTTCACTAAAGAGTCTGTGACGGTCCGTCACGCCTGTGACGGTCCGTCCTGCACTTCCGTCACGACGTTCAGAGAATCGTTCCCTGTACCAAATTCTCAAGAGTTAAAGTGTTTTGAAATGGGGCCTCACGACGGTTCGTCGTAGCTGTGACGGTCCATCCTGCAGGTTCGTCACAGATTACAGAGAGTCGATTTCAGTACTCAAATTTCAGAATTCTAAGTGTTATGGGACGAGACACCCTCGACGGTCCGTCGTGCCCATGACGGTCTGTCGTGGTATCCGTCGTCTTAGCCAGTTTTTCAGAAATAAAATCTGCTGCTCAAAACGACTAAACAGGTCGTTACAGATTTTGGGCAAAAAGTTGACGTATTAGTCAATTTTGACCTAACCAAAACCTAAGACCTCGGAGGCAAGAAAAGATATGGGCACTAGAGAAATTATGAGGTAGAGAATTTTGAAAACAAGGGTACGTGAGCTTACAAAGTGTTCCCACTGTTAAATTGTGATGGTACTTAGTAGAACGAGTAGAGTATTTGAAGATGAAGTTTGAGGTAGATCCTCGACCTTTGCTGGTGAGTTTGATTTAAACAAATTGCTCTAGGTCACATCATTGAAATTGTTCCATGTTGTGCTAAATCTGTTGCGGAGCTCGAACATACCAAGGTAATTATTAAATAATGTTAAATATAAAGGAAGGTGCGATAAATACATTGCAAATAACACTCATGGGTGTGATATTTGGAAATGCATTCTTGCAAGTCTAAATGGTGCTATAAAACCATACAAAATTTATGGAAAAAGGTTTTGAGGACGAGGACTTATGAGCAATGGTGCTTCTCAGTGATGATTAATGAAAATTAGGCCTTAACCAAATAAAATATGAATATGAGGTTTTTAGCCAAATGATTTAAAAATGAGACTTTTTAAGCCTGGTGAATTATAAAAATGAAGTCTTTGAAAGCAATGCATTCTAGTAAAGGATTTGTGCAGTATATTTAAAATCATTTGTCCAATTCACTAAAAACATTTGTGCAATGCACCAGAAAGCGATTGAAATCCATGTAGAATTTTTTCAAAATACCTGAAGGATTTGTGTATTTTATTTCAAAATATGCATTTATGAGAAATATATGAAGCATCTGCATGGTGCATTTTAAAAAATCTACAAGCATTTATGCAGTGAGCTTGAAAATATTTGAAAACATTCATGTGGAACATCTGAAAGAATTTGTGCGGTGCATTTGAAAATATTTTGAAGAATTTGGGTTGTGTCTTTGAGATTATTTAAAAGTATTTATGAAGTGCACTTAAAGATAAATATGCATAGTAAAACCATTTGCAATGCATTTAAAAATATTTATTTATCAACACATTTTGAAACATGGTAAAGCTTTAGTTCTATGTTTTTGAATCATACATTTATATGTTATTAAAACCATTCGATAAATACTCTTTTCGATGCTATAGACGTTACTGATCTCTCACCTTCTTCTAATTCTGACAAATTTTCACTCAATTTTTTTTTTGTAAATTCTTGATGAGCAGTATTACAAAAAATACTTGAGTTTACAATGAGTAAAACTGTGGTAAAGGGTACTACAACAGTGGCTAAGACAGCTTGGCCACAGAAAGAGAGCCACGAGTAGTAGCGTGCCCATAATGGGCAACAAGAGTAAATTAGCCATGTTTTTTGCACTCATTATTTTTGGAAAATTATATGCAGAATGGAAGCATATCATAATCATACAACTTACATAAATAATAGAGAACCCATTGTTTATGCTAAAACAAGCTAAGTACGATCATATTTGAGCATATTAACTTTTTTAAAATTTAATTCAAGAATTATTTCTTGAAGTGTGAGGACATATCTTCAATTGAATCCACAAGGTACTCTAAAATGTAGACCCTTCAAGCAAATCCATAAGCTAGTGCACAAATTGGACCAATGTTCTGCGGTCTTCTACATTGATCCCAAGTACACTTTCGAACTCTCAATACTATGGCGGGCAATTATCATACTGAAAACATAACTTCTTCCAAGATTTAGAAGAATTCCTATTTATATAAATTTCATCCTAGTCGAACGAGAAGGAGTACCCTGTCTTTCCTTAGAATGGAAATACATGTACATCTCCCTTTCCTTAGAAAAGAAAAGGTCATGTCCTTCTCCCTTTTCATAGAATATAAATAGTGATATACATATCCCTTGCCTTAGAACAATGAAAGATTCATACATCTCCTTTTCCTTTGAACAGAGAATTACACATACTTCTCCCGTTTACCTTTAAAATATATTCTAAGTTATAGTTAAATATGAGCAAGGTACGAACTACAAAATTAATTATCGAGGCTTTGTATTATTGAAATAATTCAAAATAATTAATTTGAATTATTTTATCATAATAAATTACAAATCATTCCACTAGAAATTTTTTATAGCACTCCTCATATAATATTTCAAAATTATCCATTTAAAACATATGTAATTTCCCATGTTAAGATAAAAAATGCTTATCAATAAAATTAAATTACTAACTAACTTAATTTAATAATCAATTTTCTTTAGAGCATTATTTAACTTATTTCGTGTGCCAGATTCATAAATCCTTTTATAATGTTTGATAGGATAAAAAACTTTTAAGCTTCTAAAAAAGGCATATCATCAATCAGTATATCAAGAAATAAATTTTGTCAACTAACTTATTATTCCACTAATATATATTATCATCATCCAATCTACGAGGAATATTGACCCATATTAGAATCTCACATTTTAATAAATCAAAACGATAATTAACATAAATAGAACATAAGTTATAAAAGGATTAATAATATAAGTATATTTAATAATTTAGAGAGTATATTTTGTCAGTCAGTCTAAAACAACTATTTGTACTCGATCGCATTCAATCTATACAAAATTCACTATCACAAGTAGTTGAAACTATATCATTCTCATAATCAAGTTAAATTAAATATAATAATGTGCTACAATTGTATCTATGAAATGTCGAATTCCATCTAAGATTGTGAAAAAAACTTTTACTTATAAAAGCCGAGGGTTTAATCCTTTGCGTATAAGTTTAAACTCTATACACTAAATAATCTACTATATAAGTAAACATAAACCATATACAAATATTTTATCGATTCATATAAATAAATAATTATTATATAATATATATTATATATGAATATGTGGTTAATAGTATATATCCCAACAATCTTCCACTTAGACTTTTGACCATTATGATTGTTACAATGTACTATATCAAAATGCATAGTTAATAGTATATCCTAAAAATCTCCAACTAAGAAACTTAATCATGAATTTTTTTAGAATACTATTTCTAAATACATGATTAAAAGTATATACTTTAACAATCTCCCACATAGACTGTTACAAATGCATTTACAACTTTCACAGATATTTGTTTTATATTTCATATCAAAATAATATTACCAAGTTGAATACTTATATAACTTTGTTTAATAATGTTTAGTCATAACTTATTGTTTTTATATTATATCTTCAGAGGTCCTATCATGAAACCTTTCAAAAGTATCTCTTTACCAGAGTTCTATCATAAAGGTCCTCTTAAACATACAAAATCATTCAATCTTTGTAATGATTCTCACACTACGACTAAGTATTATTACAATAGTTATACTTTTATGTTTTTGAGTCTTAATATTTTCCTCATAAACTTTCGGTAATGAAATATTAATAAATTCTCCATGTAGTTTATTTAAATTTGTCCGACATCACTTTCACTACTTCAGGTAATATTATTGTTATAACTAGTAACGTTTCACCCATATGTAAATGCAATGCAACTTAAATTATGACATACCATTTAGATGTTCTTGAGTGTCTAAGTTTACAATTGACTCATTTTTTATTTCTTTGTTCAGTTACTGTAAAACTAGTTTACTTCTAGGAACATGAATTTTTCAATAGTCCTTTTTAAGAAATCTTACAATTGTGTGAGCAATTGCCTTATTTTATATAGGACAATAGAATAAACCTTGTTTCATTGTTTTTGGATATCCAGTTAATTAACGCATTTCATTCCCGACTTGAAAGAAATTGTATTCAAACGTGATGTGTAGTTCTTAGAAAATATCCTAGAAGAAACAAAACAATAATGAATAACCCAATTATTAATTTCAGAATCTTCATAGTAGTTTGTATCATTTCTCTTTTACACCAATATATTATAGAGTGTCTGGTGTAGACAATTGAAATGCAATTATTCTATCAAATAAATTACTCATCAGCTATGTAGAAAGGTATATGTCACTACAATAAAATTATAGTGACTTTATATATTTTTGATGATGCTATTTTCATTTGTCTTAACATAGCTTGAGTTTATCATGACATTCAGACTTGCATCATCAAGAATATATTTTCATATCATGACAAACTTTTTTAAAATCTCAAAATACTCAATTTACCTCAATCCTGAATGACCATTTACCGCACAAATCCTAATAAATTAATTCTAACTTATCACTAACTTTATTTCCTTTTCAATAGGAAAGTTCTCTTAGTCATTTTTTTCTAAACATGACTCAAATGTTAGTAGTTACTTCACTTTCAATGAGCCATTATGTCTATTCTTTAAAACATTTTAATGTTCTATACAAAACAAATGATGCAAACGCTAGTGTAGATATTCGTTTCATTCAACTAAAAAGATATTTTCTTTTATGAGACAGATTAATATATAATTCATGAGAAAAAATATATTCATTCATCAAATATAATAAGAGATAACATATTTATCAAAACTCATAAGAGTTACGACTAAAGTACATTGAGTATCCATCTCTTAATGAGCAAGATATCAAAAATAATTTCATATAATATGAAAATATATAATACAATTTTTAATCAACATCTTATCTCTATTGAAAAAAAATCTTGAGTAGGATTAGTTTTGTCCGTTAAGTCTATTGAAAATTTGAAAAATAATATATTAAATAGATCATAATATGTGGAATAATCCTAAATAACTCAATTCAGGGCTAATTTGTATATACGTATTCATGCATATCGAATAGCCAATCAACGGGATTGGAGAACTATTATGCAATACACATGTACAATTACTGATTATTTCCTCCATAAACTTATACAGACCTAACTCTGATGGAGATGCTATTGTTATCTTAAGTCAAGGAAAAATCGCCCTACTTACATTAATCAAATCACATATTACTCAGTTAATGAGAGGCAATACAAGTTATCAATGTAACGCCCCTAAAATGAAATAGGTTGAACTAGAGCTTCGCATGTGTGTCATGAGTTAATTTTTTATTAAAACAGTTATTAATGATTGTTGAGGTAGTGTCTAAAGTTGGTGATGTTTGGAGGTCAAACTTCCAAGAACATCCATGACGTTCGAAAGATGTGCCTTGGATTGTGCTTGTGTGTCTTTCTATGTTTTGACAAGTTTTATTTGTTCGTTATAGTTGAAAATGATTTGATGGGAACCTAAGACCTATATTGAAATGTTTAGGGTTTCAACGTACATGTAAAACTCCACCTAGGACCCACAAGGGGCCCTAGAAGACGACTCCATTTCTTTGGCAGGATGCTGCCAATAGTGGCAAACGACATCCACAAGGGATGGACCGTTGGTCAAACGAAGGCCTATCGACTTTGGGCGTCGATTGACCCTGAAAGGTCTTCATGTCCTACACATGGAGGGGATCGGAACCAAATGATGTACCACCATTAAAGGGACGTCTACTGGGCGACGGTCCATCGTTTAAGGGTCGTAGGTTCTGCCTATAAAGCTGTCAAAAATTCTATCAAGGCTCGGGGTATTTAGTAAATTCACCCCTAGTCTATTATGAAACATGAATGATATTTTTAGGGTTTTTTAGGTATCTTAATAGGGTACAAATACTCAGACCTAATTTTAGACTTCACTTTGAAAAAACCAAAACGCCTCCCACAAGAAAGATTCTCTCAAACTCCATAGAAGCTAGAACTCAAGGGAGGGCTAGAAAGGCTGGTGGTGGACGTTTTCTTCATCAAATTTTTGTTGGTTTCTTCTCATTGAGTTTTGGTATTCATCCTTGAACCTTCTTTCATTCATTTTGCCACATGAAAGAGATTTCAAAACGGATTTCAAACTTCAAACTTCTTTATTCATTGACTCTAAATATGGGTCGTTGCATGAAAATGTTTTAATGATTAAGATGACTTTTTTAGTGTTTAATGATGATTTTAATGTCAAAACCCCAATGAAACCATGTTTAATATTTTTATAAGCTTTCAGCTTACCAAATGGGTTTAACGAGCATGATTAGAAAATGTTAGAGTTATGGTTTTCTTATGGTCATATTGTGATTTATTTATTTCCCTAAGGGCTATTTTATGATGAATTATTGGAGAAATTGTTAATAGGTGTTGAAAGCTCGGACGAATGGTAAGTTGGTTATATTGTTTAGCTCTTATTGTGAAATTCTCTTGAGTGGTATGGTCCACCTTTAGTGGCGGTGTTTACTTGAAGTATATGAATATGGTTTAGATGTGCATTATGTCACGACCCAAAACCGAGCCGCGACTGGCACCCACACTTAACCTACTATGTGAGCGAACCAACCAATCTAAACCCAAACATATTGAATAAAATACAATGCGGAAGACTTAAACTCATTAACAAAATCAATTAAACAACCTCTAAAATTTATAACTCATTATCCCCAAAATCTGGAAGTCATCATCACAAGAACATCTATCCTCAAATTACTAATCTAAGAATATATAAGAAACTAAAATACATAAAAAGCTAGTCCATGCCGGAAATTCAAGGCATCAAGACTCGAAGAAGAAGGTCCAGTCCAAGCTAGAAGCATTAGTTCACCCTGAAATCTGGCTTGGTGAAGACTGGCTAGAATTGCGGTTGAGTTGAAGACGACGGTACGTTTGCTGCACTCAACAAATTACAAAGAAAGAAACATACAAGTAGGGGTCAGTACAAAACACGGGTACTGAGTAAGTATCATCGGCCAACTCAAAATAGAAAACAGCATATATCAGTTAATATCATAAATCAACTACAATACTCAACATGTAGCAACAACAAGTACTATAATCATCAATAAGTACCCTCAAGTTCATCCATGAGGACTCAAGCCTCAACACCATACTCATTTGGGAAATTAGGTTCATTACATTGAGTATATTAACATCTTTCAAGATTCATTATCTTTCTTCCTCTTGTGTCGGTACGTAACACTCCGCTCCTCACATACTATCCTGGTGTCGGAACGTGACACTCCAATCCTCATATACTATCCTGGTACCGGAATGTGGCACCCGATCCATATTCTATCCTGGTGTCGGAACGTGACACTCCGATCCTCATTCTATCCTGGTACCGGAACGTGGCACCCGATCCTCTATTTCTATCCTGGTACCAGAACGTGGCACTCCGATCCTCATATACTATCCTGGTACCGGAATGTGGCACCCGATCCATATTCTATCCTGGTGTCGGAACGTGACACTCCGATCCTCATTCTATCCTGGTACCGGAACGTGGCACCCGATCCTCTATTTCTATCCTGGTACCAGAACGTGGCACCCGATCCCCTAATTCATCAAGCCTTCTTTTATACCAAGGCATCATCAATCTCATTATATAATTTATCAAGCCTTCTTTTATACCAAGGCATCATCATTCTCATTATATAATTTATCAAGCCCTCTTTTATACCAAGGCATCATCATTCTCATTATATAATTTATCGAGCCTTCTTTTATACCAAGGCATCATCATTAACAAAGTGAATTAGGGTTTCTTTCAAGATTTTGGATTCAATAACTTCATCATGCTTAGTTTATCACAATTCTATAATCATATTCATGCAAGCATACAATTAAGCATATAGAAGGGTTTACACTACTACCAATACATATCATTCACTATTAAGAGTTTACTACGAATATCATAGAAACAAAACCATAACCTACCTCCACCGAAGATTCGTGATCAAGAAAGCAATTTCCCAAAGCTTTGTGTTTTCCTCTTCGTTTCTCCTCTCTCGTTCGATCCTCTCTCTCTCTTTTTGTTCTTTCTATTTTTCTTATTCAAACCCTCTTTCTTTTACCCTAATTAACATATAATTAAGTGTAAAGGATGACAATAATAACCCACTAATTAACTCAAGGTTACCTCTTTTATCCCCCAAGAATTTGAGTTATTAATATATACCCACGAATCTTATAATTATAGCAGGAATAGTCCAAATCGCCCCTTTAAAACTTAACAGAAATCCGACCCAGCCTGGGATTTACGCAACCTGTGATGGCGCGTCGTGCCTGCGACGGTCCGTCATGCAGGTTCGTCAGAGACTCGATTTCCTTAAGGAGTCTGTGACGGCCCGTCGTACCTACGACGGTCCGTCCTGTACTTCCGTCATGACATTCAGAGAATCGTTCCCTGTACCAAATTCTCAAGAGTTGAAGTGTTTTGAAACGGGGGCTCACGACGGTTCGTCATACCTGTGACGGTCCGTCCTGCAGGTCCGTCACAGAGTTCAGAGAGTCGATTTCAGCACTCAAATTTCTGAATTCCTAAGTGTTTTGGAACGAGGCACCCTCGACGGTCCGTCGTGCCCATGATGGTCCGTCGTGGGTTCCGTCGACTCAGACAGTTTTTCCAGAAATAAAATATGCTGCTCAAAACGACTAAACAGGTCGTTACAATAGATACCAATTTACCCATCGTTCGTCCCTGAACGATCAAAAGAAGAAAAACAAGGACGAGAAGAAGTACCTGAATCTGTAAACAGGTGTGGGTATCTTTCTTGCATATCAGCCTCCTTCTCCCAAGTGGCTTCTTCAACTGGTCGATTCTTCCATTGAACTTTGATGGATGCAATCTCCCTCGACCTCAACTTGCGAACCTCTCTATCTAAAATAGCAACAGGTTCCTCCTCATAAGATAAATTTTCATCAAGCAGAACCGAATCCCAACGAATGATGTAGTTTCCATCCCCATGGTACCTTTTCAACATAGACACGTGAAATACCGGATGCACTCCTGACAGCCCTGGAGGCAAGGCTAACTCATAAGCCACCTCCCCTACTCGCTTAAGTACTTCAAATGGTCCAATATACCTTGGACTTAGATTACCCCTTTTTCCAAACCGCATCACCCCTTTCATGGGTGAAACCTTCAACAAGACTTGTTCACCTTCCATGAACTCCAAGTCTCTAACCTTTCGATCCGCATATTCCTTTTGCCTACTTTGAGCCGCTAAAAGCTTTTCTTGAATAGATTTCACCTTTTCCAATGAATCCCTCAACAGATCCGTGCCCCAAGGTCTAACCTCAAATGCATCAAACCAACCAATGGGAGACCTACATCTCCTCCCATACAATGCTTCAAATGGAGCCATGTAAATACTGGAGTGATAGCTATTATTGTATGAAAACTCCGCCAAGGGTAAGAAGTTATCCCAATGGCCACCAAATTCTATCACACATGCACAAAGCATATCCTCCAACACTTGAATCGTTCGCTCAGACTGACCATCGGTCTGAGGATGAAATGCAGTACTAAGGTCCAATCTAGTACCTAATTCAGCATGCAATGTTCTCCAAAACTTAGAAGTAAACTGCGTACCTCTATCTGATATGATGGAGAGTGGAACCCCATGTAATCGAACGATCTCTGAGATGTAGATTTTGGCCAACTTCTCTGCATTGTAGGTCACCTTGATTGGAATGAAGTGAGCAGATTTAGTTAATCTGTGCACAATTACCCAAATAGAATCAAACTTCCCCAATGTCTTTGGAAGACCAACCACGAAGTCCATTGCAATTCTCTCCCACTTCCATTCAGGAATGGGCATCCTTTGAAGTGTTCCTCCGGGCCTCTGATGTTCATACTTTACTTGTTGACAATTTGGTCATTTGGCTACGAAATCAACAATGTCTCGCTTCATTCTACTCCACCAAAAGTGTTGCTTTAGGTCACGGTACATCTTGGTTGCACCAGGATGTATAGAATATACGGAACTATGAGCCTCTGTAAGAATAGTGTGGATCAAATCATCAACACGGGGCACATATACCCTTCCCTTGATCCTCAAAACACCTTTCTCATCCATTATGGCCTCTTTAGCCTCTCCTCGCAACACTATATCCTGAATTCGATTTAGTTTCTCATCATCAAACTGTTTTCCCTTGATCTTGTCAAGAAAAGAAGATCTCGCCTCCACACAAGCCAAAAATCCTCCCTTCTCATTTACTTCTAGCCTCATAAAGTCATTAGCCAAATTTTGGATTTTCGTAGCCAACGGGCGTCTAGAGACTTGCAAATGAGCTAGACTTCCCATGCTTACTGTCTTTCTGCTTAAGGCGTCTGCCACAACATTAGCCTTTCCTGGGTGGTACAAGATGGTAACATCATAATCCTTTTGTAGTTCCATCCATCTCCTCTGTCTCAAATTCAAATCCTTCTGAGTAAAGACATATTGTAGGCTACGATGATCCGTATAGACTTCACACTTAAACCCATATAGATAGTGTCTCCATTGCTTTAATGCAAACACTACCGCAGCCAACTCCAAATCATGGGTCAGATAGTTACGTTCATGCACCTTTAATTGCCTCGAAGCATAAGTAATCACATTCTTCTCTTGCATTAGCACTGCACCCAAACCAGAATAGGATGCATCACAATAAACAATGAAGTTCTTACCCTCTACTGGCAAAGTAAGAATTGGTGCGGTAGTCAACAAGGTCTTAAGCTTCTGAAAGCTTTCCTCACATTCATCCGACCATACAAATGGAACATTCTGCTTAGTCAAGTTCATCAATTGGGAAGCAATAGAAGAGAATCCCTTGACAAATCGGCGGTAGTAGCTAGCTAACCCAACAAAACTCTTTATTTCTGACACATTAGTAGGTCTTACCCAATCCTTCACTGTCTCAAGCTTAGATGGATCCACCATCACTCCATCCTTAGAAAGCACGTGCCCCAAGAAGGACACTGAATCTAGCCAAAACTCAAAATAGAAAACAGTAAATATCAGATAACATCATAAATCAACTACAATACTCAACATGTAGCAACAACAAGTACTATAATCATAAATAAGTACGCCAAATACACCATGAGGACTCAAGCCTCAATACCATACTAATTTGGGAAATAGGTTCATTAAATTGAGTATATTATCATCTTTCAAGATTTCATTATCTTTATTCCTCTCGGGTCGGTACGTGACACTCCGCTCCATATACTATCCTGGTGTCGGAACGTGACACTCCGATCCTCATATACTATCCTGGTGTCGGAACGTGACACCCGATCCATATTCTATCCTGGTGTCGGAACGTGGCACTCCAATCCTCATTCTATCCTGGTACCAGAACGTGGCACCCGATTCCATATACTATCCTGGTGTCAGAACGTGACACTCCGATCCTCATATACTATCCTGGTACCGTAACGTGGCACCCGATCCTCTATTTCTATCCTGGTGTCGGAACGTGACACCCGATCCTCTATTACTATCCTGGTACCGGAACGTGGCACCCGCTCCCCTAATCTCACTACTTTCGTTCATCAAGCCTTCTTTTATACCAAGGCATCATCATTAACAAAGTAGATTAGGGTTTTTCAAGATTTAGGATTCAATAGCTTCATCATGCGTATTTTATCACAATTATATAATCACATTCATGCAAGCATACAATTAAGCATAAATAAGGGTTTACAATACTACCCAATACATATCATTCGCTATTAAGAGTTTACTACGAATATCATAAACCATAACCTACCTCCACCGACGAATTCGTGATCAAGCAAGCAATTTCCCCAAGTCTGCGTTTTTCCTCTATCTCGATCGATCGTTTCTCTCTCTCTTGTTCTTTCTATTTTCTTATTCAAATCCTCTTTCTTTTACCCTAATTAGCATATAATTAAGCATAAAAGATGATAAAAATAACCCACTAATTATTCCAAGGTTACCTCCTTTAACCCCCAAGAAATTGAGTTATTAATATTAAACCACTAACTTTATAATTACAAGCAGGAATAGTCCAAAACGCCCCTTAAACTATTTATAGAAATCTGACCCAGCCTGGGATTACGCAACCTGTGACGGCCCGTCGTGCCTGCGGCGGTTTGTCCTGCAGGTCCGTCACAAAGTTCAGAGACTAATTTTCTGTGGAAAATGTGTGACGGTCCGTCGTGCCCACGATGGTCCATCCTGCCATTCCGTCACGAAGTTCAAGGAGTCGATTTCAGTACCCAAATTTCAGAATTCTTAGGTTTTTGGAACGAGACACCCTCGACGGTCCGTCGTGCCCATGACGGTCCGTCGTGGGATCCGTCGTCTCAGCCAGTTTTTCCAGAAATAAAATCTGCTGCTCAAAATGACTAAACAGGTCGTTACAATAGATACCAATTTACCCATCGTTCGTCCTCGAACGATCACAAGAAAAGAAACAAGGGCGAAAAGGAGTACCTGAATCTGTAAACAGGTGTGGGTATCTTTCTTGCATATCAGCCTCCTTCTCCCAAGTGGCCTCTTCAACTGGTCGATTCTTCCATTGAACTTTGATGGATGCAATCTCCCTTGACCTCAACTTGCGGACTTCTCTATCTAAAATAGCAACAGGCTCCTCCTCATAAGACAAATTCTCATCAAGTAGGACTGAATCCCAATGAATGATGTAGTTTCCATCCCCATGGTATCTTTTCAACATAGACACATGGAATACCGGATGCACTCCAGACATCCCTGGAGGCAAGGCTAATTCATAAGCCACCTCCCCTACTCGCTTCAGAACTTCAAAGGGACCAATATACCTTGGGCTAAGCTTACCTCACTTACCAAATCGCATCACCCCTTTCATGGGCGAAACCTTCAACAAGACTTGTTCACCCTCCATGAACTCCAAGTCTCAAACCTTTCGATCTGCATATTCGTTTTGCCTACTTTGCGCCGCTAAAAGCTTTTCTTGAATAGATTTTACTTTCTCTAATGAATCCCTCAAAAGATCAGTACCCCAAGGTCTAACCTCAAATGCATCAAACCAACCAATGGGAGACCTACATCTCCTCCCATACAATGCTTCAAATGGAGCCATGTCAATACTGGAGTGATAGCTATTATTGTATGCAAACTCCGCCAAGGGTAAGAAGTTATCCCAATGGCCACCAAATTCTATCACACATGCACAAAGCATATCCTCCAACACTTGAATCGTTCGCTCAGACTGACCATCGGTCAGAGGATGAAATGCAGTACTAAGGTCCAATCTAGTACCTAATTCAGCATGCAATGTTCTCCAAAACTTAGAAGTAAACTACGCACCTCTATCTGATATGATGGAGAGTGGAACCCCGTGCAATCGAACAACTTCTGAGATGTAAAGTTTGGCTAACTTCTCTGCATTGTAAGTCACCTTGACCGGAGTTAAATGAACAGACTTAGTTAATCTGTCCACAATTACCCAAATAGAATCAAACTTACCCAATGTCTTTGGAAGACCAACCAAGAAGTCCATTGCAATTCTCTCCCACTTCCATTCAGGAATGGGCATTCTCTGAAGTGTTCCTCCGGGCCTGTGGTGTTCATACTTTACTTCTTGACAATTTGGACATTTGGCAATAAGATCAACAATGTCTCGCTTCATTCTACTCCACCAAAAGTGTTAGTTTAGGTCAAGGTACATCTTGGTTGCACCAGGGTGTATAGAATATCCGGAACTATGAGCCTCTGTAAGAATAGTGTGGATCAAATCATCAACGCGGGGCACACATACCCTTCCCTTAATTCTCAAAACACCTTCCTCATCGATTATTGCCTCTTTAGCCTCTCCTCGCAACACCATATCCCGAATTCGACTTAGTTTCTCATCATCAAACTATTTTCCCTTGATCTGGTCAAGAAAAGAAGATCTCGCCTCCACACAAGCCAAAAATCCTCCCTTCTCATTTACTTCTAGCCTCATAAAGTCATTAGCCAAGTTTTGGATTTCTCTAGCCAACGGGCGTCTAGAAAGTTGCAAGTGCGCTAGACTTCCCATGCTTCCTTCCTTTCTACTTAAAGCATCTGCCACAACATTAGCTTTTCCCGGATGATACAGAATAGTGATATCGTAGTCCTTCAGTAGTTCCATCCATCTCCTCTGTCTCAAATTCAAATCTTTCTGAGTAAAGACATACTGTAGGCTACGATGATCCGTATAGACTTCACACTTAACCCCATACAGATAGTGCCTCCATTGCTTCAATGCGAATACTACCGCGGCCAACTCCAAATCATGGGTCGGGTAGTTTCGTTCATGCACCTTTAATTGCCTCGAAGCATAAGCAATTACATTCTTCTCTTGCATTATCACTGCACCCAAACCCGAATAGGATGCATCACAATAGACAATGAAATTCTTACCTTCAACTGGCTGGGTAAGAATTGGTGCAGTAGTCGACAAGGTCTTGAGTTTCTGAAAGCATTCCTCACACTCATCTGACCATACAAATGGAACATTCTGCTTAGTCAAGTTCGTCAATTGGGAAGCAATGGAAGAGAATCCCTTGACAAATCGACGGTAATAGCTAGCTAAACCAACAAAGCTCCTTATTTCTGACACATTAGTAGGTCTTACCCAATTCTTCACTGTCTCAATCTTAGAAGGATCCACCATCACTCCATCATTAGAAACCACGTGCCAAAAAGGAAACTGAATCTAGCCAAAACTCACACTTGGAGAATTTGGCATAAAGCCTTTTCTCCCTTAATACTTCCAACATAATTCTCAAATGCTCTTCATGTTCCTTCTTACTCTTGGAGTATATCAGTATATCATCAATAAATACGATCACAAAGAGATCCAGATATGGATTAAAAATCTCATTCATCAAGCTCATGAACGCAGCAGGGGCATTCGTAAGACCAAAAGACATCACTACAAATTCGTAATGCCCATACCTGGTCCGAAAAGCAGTTTTTGGCACGTCCGTTGCCCGTATTTTCAATTGATGATAATCGGATCTCAAGTCAATCTTAGAGAAGACACAAGCACCTTGTAACTGATCGAACAAGTCATCAATGCGAGGAATGGGATACTTGTTCTTAATAGTTACCTTGTTCAACTGCCGGTAGTCTATGCACATCCGAAAACTCCCATCCTTCTTCTCCACAAATAACACCGGAGCACCCCAAGGAGATGCACTTGGTCTAATGAAGCCTTTGCTCAACAACTCTTGAAGTTGGGCCTTTAACTCTCTTAATTCCGCGGAAGCCATTCTATAAGGGGGTATAGAAATGGGGCGAGTACCCGGTTCCAGATTAATGCAAAAATCAATATCTCTATCCGGTGGCATACCAGGAAGATCTGCAGGGAACACATCCAGAAACTCACGGACTACCGAAACCGACTCAATTGAAGGTACTTGGGTAGTGTCATCCCTGAGATGTTCCAAGAAAGATAAACACCCCTTACTAACCATTCTCTTAGCACGAAGAAAGGAGATGATACGAACCGGAGTGGAAGTGTAATCGCCCTCCCACACTAATGGATCTGTCCCAGGCTTGGCTAACGTCACAGTTTTAGCATTACAATCCAAGATCACAAAATTCGGAGAAAGCCAAGTCATACCTAGAATTACATCAAAATCAACCATTTCTAAGATAACCAAGTCTACATAAGTATTGCTCCCCACAAAAGTCACCAAACAAGACCTATATCGTTTTTCAACTATCACAGACTCACCCACCGGAGTAGACACACGAATAGGTATGTCAAGCAATTCACAATGTAAATTAAGGCCAGTAGCAAATGAGGAAGATACATATGAAAACGTGGAACCAGGATCAAATAATACAGAAGCCATGCAATCACAAACCAAAAGATTACCTGTGATAACAGCATCAGATGCCTACGCTTCAGACCGCCCGTGGAAAGCGTAACAATGGGCCCTATCACCAGTCTGCCCGTTGCTCCTACCATGTGGTGTCGTAGTAGCTCCAGTTTGCCCGTTACCTCGGCCGTTTTGGTGACAACCATTACCTCGACCACCACGTCCTCCAGAATGACGGCCTCTTCCATGACCACCTCTACCTCTGACTATGGGAGGTCTGTAACTCTGTTTTGGACAATACCTCTTAATGTGTCCAGTCTCCCCACATCCATAACACTCTCTGGATTCAAGCATCCATCTCTGTGAGAATGACGAAGTCTGGGAATAACCTCCAACCTCAGAGAAATGTTGGCCGGTCTGAGGTGGACCCCCAACTACAGTCTGTAGTGAGGACTGAATTGGTCGGACTGAGTAACCCCCTGAACCCTGTCCTCTAGAGTAAGAACCATTAAACTCACCTCCCTTTTGAAACCTTTTTGATGTCGATGCCATGGTGAAGTCATCTGGCTTCACTCCTTCCACCTCTATCACGAAGTCTACTACTTCTTGAAAGGATTTTGCCGTAGCCGCTACCTGTAAGGCTGAAATCCGCAATTATGACCTCAACCCCTTCACAAAATGGCGAATCTGCTCTTGTGGACTGAAGCAAAGCTGGGTGGCATATCTGGGTAGTGCACGAAACCTATCCTCATAAGCAGTAACCGACATCCTGCCTTGCTCGAGGCTTAGAAACTCATCTCTCCTCCTATCCCTCAAAGTACGGGGTATATACTTCTCCATAAACAAGCTAGAGAATGATGCCCAAGTCATAGGTGGTGCCTCTGTTTGTTGACACTCAACATGTGACCGCCACCACATTTTGGCGTTACCTTGAAACTGATAAGTCAAAAACTCAACACCAAACCGTTCTACTATACCCATCTTGTGTAGTAGCTCATGACAGTCAACTAGAAAATCGTAGGCATCCTCAGATTCTGCACCCTTGAAGACTGGAGGTTTCAATTTCAAGAACTTACTGAAAAGTTGATGCTGATCATTTGTCATTATAGGCCCTGTAGTCAGACGAGGAAACGTGCCTATTTCCAATGAGGCATCCATGTGGGAAGCCACAATAGTTGCATGTTGTACCTCCGGAAACTGAGGTGCTGGTGCAGAAAACACTGGAGGTGTCTGGCCTTGATCAGACAACCCACTAAGATAAGCAAGAACCTGATTGATCATCTATGGGGTAGGTTGGGGTGGCAATTCCTCATTCTGCACTTGTTCATTCTGCCCTTCCTCACCCTCTCTTACCACTTCCTCAGTTGGTGGAGGAGTCACCGCCCTAGTACCAGGTGGGCTAGGTGCTTGTCCCCTTCCTCTAGAGGACGTCCTCCCACGACCTCTTCCATGGCCTCTCGCCACTGTTCGTCTTCGAGCTACAGCCCAGTGGCTGGCTCAGACGTTTCTTGTCTTACCGGTATTGGTGTTGGTGCAGTCATTGCTCTAGTTCTAACCATCTGCAAAATAGAGTGAAGATGGTCAGATACCAATTTGTATCACCTAGATATCAATTGGATCCAAGTAATAGCACGAAAGAAAGAAAGAAAGAATGGAATTTTCCTAAAGTCTTATAGCCTCTCAAAGAAAAGTAAAGGCGTCCCCCTACCATTTCTTAAGACTCTACTAGACTCGTTCTTGTGTGATGAGACCAACGAACCTAATGCTCTGATACCAAGTTTGTCACGACCCAAAACCGAGCAGCGATTGGCACCCACACTTACCCTCCTATGTGAGCGAACCAACCAATACAAAACCCAACATTTCAATATAATATCAACAGATTGTAATGCGGAAGACTTAAACTCATTAATGAAAATCAGTTCAATAACTTCTAAAAACTCAACATCTATTATTCCCCAAAATCTGGAAGTCATCACCACAAGAACATGTATGATCAAATTACTAAACTAAGAGTATTCTAAGAAGCTAAAATAAATAAAAAGTTAGTCCATACCGGAATTTCAAGGCATCAAGACATGAGGAAGAAGATCCAGTCCAAGCTAGAAGCATAAGCTCACCCTGAAATCCGACGTAATGAAGACTGGCTAGAGTTGCGGTTGAGTTGAAGACGACGGTAAGTTTGCTGCACTCCACAAATAACAAAGAAAGAAACATACAAGTAGGGGTTAGTACAAAACACGAGTACTGAGTAGATATCATCTGCCAACTCAAAATAGAAAACAGTATATATCAGATAACATCATAAATCAACTACAATACTCAACATGTAGCAACAACAAGTACTATAATCATTAATAAGTACACCAAATACACCATGAGGACTGAAGCCTCAATACCATACTCATTTGAGAAATAGGTTCATTAAATTAAGTATATTATCATCTTTCAAGATTTAATTATCTTTATTCCTCTCGTGTCGGTACGTGACACTCCGCTCCATATACTATCCTGGTGTCGGAATGTGACACTCCGATCCTCATATACTATCCTGGTGTCGGAATGTGACACCCGATCCATATTCTATCCTGGTGCCGGAACGTGGCACTCCGATCCTCATTTTATCCTGGTACCGGAACGTGGCACCCAATCCATATACTATCCTTGTGTCGGAACGGACACTCCGATCCTCATATACTATCCTGGTACCGGAACGTGGCACCCGATCCTCTATTTCTATCCTGGTGTCGAAACGTGACACCCGATCCTCTATTACTATCCTGGTACCGGAACGTGGCACCCGATCCCCTAATCTCACTCCTTTCGTTCATCAAGCCTTCTTTTATACCAAGGCATCATCATTAACAAAGTAGATTAGGGTTTTTCAATATTTAGGATTCAATAGCTTCATCATGTTTATTTTATCACAATTATATAATCACATTCATGCAAGCATACAATTAAGCATATAGAAGGGTTTACAATACTACCCAATACATATCATTCGCTATTAAGAGTTTACTACGAATAGCATAAACCATAACCTACCTCCACCGAAGAATTCGTGATCAAGCAAGCAATTTCCCCAAGGCTGCGTTTTTCCTCTCTCTCGATCGATCGTTTCTCCCTCTATTGTTCTTTCTATTTTCTTATTCAAACCCTCTTTATTTTACCCTAATTAGCATATAATTAAGTATAAAAGATGATAAAAATAACCCACTAATTATTCCAAGGTTACCTCCTTTAACCCCCAAGAAATTGAGTTATTAATATTAAACCACTAACTTTATAATTACAAGCAGGAATAGTCCAAAATGCCCCTTAAACTATTTACAGAAATCCAACCCAGCCTGGGATTACGCAACCTATGACGGCCCGTCGTACCTGCAACGGTCCGTCCTGCAGGTCCGTCACAAAGTTAAGAGACTAATTTTTTGTGGAAAATGTGTGACGGTCCATCGTGCCCACGACGGTCCGTCCTACCATTCCGTCATGAAGTTCAGAGAGTCGATTTAAGAATTCTAAGTGTTTTTGAACGAGACACCCTCGATGGTCCGTCGTGCCCATGACGGTCCGTCGTGGGATCCGTCATCTCAGCCAGTTTTTCCAGAAATAAAATCTGCTGCTCAAAACGACTTAACAGGTCGTTACACTTGTTGTGTCTTTATCTATAATGAATGAATGTGTCATAATGAAATTAAAGTGAAGATATGTGATTTAATGTATAATGTTAAGAAACAATGTTAAGATTATGTCTTGTATAATGATATTTATGAATGATGAATGTGGTGTACCTAATCTCAATTGTGATGGCTTATACTTGATGATGGTATTCAATTGAAGTGTTGGTTGTGATTATATTATATAGATTATGATATGATGAGTGTAATTGAAATGTCTTGAATATATTGTTTGTGAGAATATAATTAAGGTATGATGATATAAGGTTGATTGTGAATCACTTATATGCCTTACTATGACATGATTATGATAATGTGCTAATCTCACATATGAGGATTGTTATGAAAGGAACTTCTCAATGTGGGAAGGTAGGTGCACAATGGTTCTCATGAGATTGAGATTACAATTCCATGGTGCATAAAAAGGGTCGAAAGCATGTGTTTGAGTTCTTGAACTATGTTTCCTCCATAGGCATATGAGCTAGTGGATCTACCATGAATGCTATGATCATGTTTTTGTACTACCTTGGAAAATAGTCCACCTTCTTTCGGTGTAGGTTTTCATGACACCGAATTTTACATTTAGCTCATGTGGTCTATATAGGTTAAGGCAATTGTTCCCGAAAGTAAAATAAAACAATACAGTGAACACTAACTATGTAGACTTGAGGGGTATGACTTAGTCTAGGTAAGGGTATGATACTATACCTACACAATGCACTAGTTGGCATTGAAGGAAGTCCTAGGAGTATTTTCTTATTTTCTTATAAAGTAATGATATGCATGTGTTGACTTTACATGTTGATGAACTCATATGATGTTAGTTTCACTTATGAACATGTTATTGGTCTATATTGCTAAATATGATGATGATTACTTCTGATTCTAAGTTATATGAAGTTAGACATTACTTGTAATCCGTTATATGGTTTTCTTAGTTGATTGGGGTTATGGGACTTCACCTTGTCATTGCACTTGTAAGCTTTGATTATGAGTAAGGGTCTTGCATATGTTGTAATGATATGAAATCTAATACATGCTTTGTTGTTATAACATGATATTGGAGGTGCTTTGGTTATGGGTTCTAATATTCTACTACACATTTAACTCGACTGTCTTTGATGATGTTGGTCTTGTGTTGTATATGGTCTTGTGTTAGGGGATATATGATCATTGTATTATATGTGTTCTTGGTTGTGCATAAGACTTTTCAAAGTAACTTGGCATGGTTTTAAACAAATGTCCCTTTAAGCATGATTTCAAAATATCATGTGTGCATATGTTTCCATACTTATTACAAGTGGAAGTAATAACCCATTTCCTTTATATTTCTACAACTATGTAAGTTTGAGCCGTTGAAGTTAGAAGGCCGATTGCAAGACTACTTGGATATTCCCCAAGTGTTTTTTAGGTCGTTACGATTAAAGGATGATATCACTATCTAGCTACTTGATTTTGTTATTGTCTAATAACATTTCATTTCCATATCTTTCACTTGAAGAATATTATTTTATAAGCCTATATGTGGCTTTTCTTGTAATGAAGTATCGGCTATGCACAAATTTTGTACTCCTGTTAAGATGCTTTAGTGTGTGACGATATATTAGACTAAATTTCTATATGTTCTGTACATTGTCTAAACGAGAAGACTATGTAAACTTCCTTTGTTAGGAGAAAAAGTGAACTCGATATGTATATAAATTTGTAAGCGAGAGGTCTGCGTATACCTCAATGTGTATAAAAACTTCTATTTTTTCTGTATTTTAAAACCTATGAAATGTAATGAAAAATGCTAAGAGGCTAGTCTTACTCCTCTCCGAGGACAACGATGCCGATTACGTCTAAGGGGTGCTCCCCGGTCGTGACAGTCTATTACATGATTCTTGAGATTCCACTTTAGTTTCTGGTAGCTCAGATTGGATTGTCCTCCACAAAAGGGCCATTCATATAGTCCATCTCTATTCTGGCCGCATGCAAACACTGCCCTGTGCTCAAATTTTGGACAAGAAAAGAGGACAAAAAAATTCCATGGATGTCTGGATTTCCTGAAAAATGTTGACACAAATATAAGATTGCATTTAATATCGGGGGCACAAAAGGTATTAGAAATGTGAATTTTTTTAAAGCATCTCATTGAATATTACCAGTGTGAGTTACATGAATTTTGTTATATTTACCCATGGTGATTTTCTATGTCCTGGTGTAGTGATCTCAACTGTCAAGTTTTTGTTAGTCAGTGGTCATATGATCTGACACTGTAGAATCAACAATGCGTGGCATTTAAGCATAGTTTAATTTAGCTTCCAAGTTGTTATGAGAGAAAGAACGACATACATTGACAATATGCCCAATACAACGACATATCTAGCAAACTGGATGATGCACTGAGAGATGTACGTGTGCGCCAATTTGTGAGGGTGGGTGATGCAGATTGCTGTCTGGAGATTTGAACACACAATGGTTGACCTCGCTTATGGTTGCGTGGTGTAGAATTTTTTGGGAAAGACGTTTGCGCCATAGCAACACTTATGGTCAACGTTTCTTGTTGAGGCTCTTTATGTTGAAAGAGCTCTTTGTTGAGAAGCTTTATATACATGTCATTATATTAAATAGGCGCATTTTGATCTTGGATAGCAACATAAATTGAATCATACACATGTCCTAAGACACTAAATATTTTTACCCTAGTTTATCATATAGAATAGTAGCTCATGTAGTTGCAAGTTCGTCCGCAAAATTATTTAACTCTTGTAGATGTGGAGTCATACCACAATTTTTTTTTTTTGTAATTATGGATAAGGGGTTGTACATACTGAAATTCCATGTATGAGATTTTCTGGCATAAAAGTGATGTAACTCGTCCCACTCTTTCATGAAGGTCGAAGTGTTTGTGATTACAGAGGTGATTGTTTTGTTTATAGATTCCAACAACGCATTCCCAATCAGCTGGTCCTATCATAACCATATTTTGTACTTAGGATTGGTTCCCTATGAATAAATCTCTTGGATAGTCTTAGAAGGCTGTAACGACCTGTTTAGTCATTTTGAGCAGCAGATTTTATTTCTGGAAAAACTGTCGGAGTCGACGGAACCCACGCCGGACCGTCATGGGCATGACGGACCGTTGAGGGTGTCTCGTTCCAAAACACTTAGAATTCTGAAATTTGAGTGCTGAAATCGACTCTCTGAACTCTGTGACGGACCTGCAAGACGGACCATCATGGATACGACGAACCATTGTGAGGTGCCGTTTCAAAACACTTCAACTCTTGAGAAGTTGGTACTGGGAACAATTCTCTGAACGTCGTGACGGAAGTGTAGGACGGACCGTCGTGGGTACGACGGACCGTCACAGACTCTTCAAGGAAATTGAGTCTCTGAACTTTACGACGGACCTGCAGGACGGACCGTCACAGGTTGCGTAATCCCAGGCTGGGTCGGTTTTCTATTTAAATTTTAAAGGGGCGTTTTGGACTATTCCTGCTATAATTATAAATTTTGTAGGTTAATATTAATAACTCAATTTCTTGGGGGATAAAAGAGGTAACCTTGAGCTAATTAGTGGGTTATTATTGTCATCTTTTATACTTAATTATATGTTAATTAGGGTAAAAGAAAGAGGGTTTGAAAAAAAAAAAAAACAAAGAGAGAGAGAGAGAGGATCGATAGAGAGAGACGAACGAAGGGAAAAACCAAGCTTTGGGGAATTTGCTTGCTTGATCACGAATCTTCGGTGGATGTAGGTTATGGTTTTATGCTATTCGTAGTAAACTCTTAATAGTGAATGATATGTATTGGTAGTATTGTAAACTCTTCTATATGCTTAATTGTATGCTTGCATGAATATCATCATATAATTGTGATAAACTAAGCATGATGAAGTTATTGAATCCAAAATCTTGAAAGAAACCCTAATTCACTTTGTTAATGATGATGCCTTGGTATAAAAGAAGGCTTGATGAATTAGGGGATCGGGTGCCATGTTCCGTTACCAGGATAGATATAGAGGATCGGGTGCCACGTTCCGGTACCAGGATAGAATGAGGATCGAAGTGTCACGTTCCGACACCAGGATAGTATATGGATCGGGTGCCACGTTCCGGTACCAGGATAGAATGAGGATCGGAGTGTCACGTTCCGACACAAGGATAGTATCTGGATCGGGTGCCACATTCTGGTACCAGGATAGAATGAGGATCGGAGTGTCACGTTGCAACACCAGGATAGTATATGGATCGGGTGCCACATTCCGGTACCAGGATAAAATGAGGATCGGAGTGCCATGTTTCGGCACCAGGATAGAATATGGATCGGAGTGTCACGTTACGACACCAGGATAGAATATGGATCGGAGTGTCACGTACCGACATGAGAGGAATAAAGATAATGAATCTTGAAAGATGTTAAAATACTCAATGTAATGAACCTAATTCCCAAATGAGTATTGTATTGAGGCTTGAGTCCTCACGGATGAACTTGGTGGTACTTATTGATGATTATAGTATTTGTTGTTGCTACATGTTGAGTAGTGTAGTTGATTTATGATATTAACTGATATATACTATTTTCTATTTTGAGTTGGCCGATGATATCTACTCAGTACTTGTGTTTTGTACTGACCCCTACTTGTATGTTTCTTTCTTTGTTATATGTGAGTGCAGCAAACGTACCGTCATCTTCAACTCAACCGCAACTCTAGCCAGTCTTCAATTCACCGGATTTCAGGGTGAGCTAATGCTTCTAGCTTGGACTGGATCTTCTTCTTCAAGTCTTGATGCCTTGAATTTCCGGCATGGACTAGCTTTTTATGTATTTTAGCTTCTTAGAATACTCTTAGTTTAGTAATTTGATCATAGATGTTCTTTTGATGATGACTTCCAGATTTTGGGGATAATAATAGTTATTGAGTTTTTAGAAGTTATTTAATTTATTTTCCTTAATGAGTTTAAGTCTTCCGCATTATCTTCTGTTATTACATCGCAATGTTGGGTTTTGTATTGGTTGGTTCGCTCACATAGGAGGGTAAGTGTGGGTGCCAGTCGCGCCTCAGATTTGGGTCGTGACAAAGGCGCTGTCATAGTTCAATCTAAATAACCATAAAGGTCGTGGCCTAACATGAGAGATTAAAACTGACCCATTTGAATAAAAATATTTCTTGGACATGTAAGTTTATGGGTAGTCAAGAGTCTGTGTTAAATTAAACATGGTGGGTAGTTGTAACATCTCGTAGGTCCTAATAGCTAAGAAACTAAAATATCTCTATTTTGGAAAGAATAGGAAAATTCAGGAAAATTTCCTAAGTTTAAGAGGTGAGTTTTGGTCATTTCCAAATGGCTATAACATTTATCTCAGAGTAAGTTAGAGTCAGTTATATTTATGGTTGGAAAGCTCTTGGAATGTTCTTTATAAAACCGCTAAGTTTGTATGATTTTGATATCGTATGAGGGAGATATACCTTTCGAAAAGTTGGTTGTTGTAGTGAGGAAAGTCAAATTCCTGATTTTAGTAAGGGTAAACTTTTCTTTTCACCCATCTATATCCTAATTTGTATTAAGGGTCTATTTGGGGTAAAAATAAGTTAGGATTAAGAATATAAAGGTTATTTACACTTAGATCTTGGGAAGAAAAAATATAATAAGAACGAAAAGATCAAAAGTTCATTAACAACACTAAGATCTTCAAGTGAAATTCATCGGGGGTAATTCCTATTAAGGTATGTGAGATCTTTATGTGTTCGGTTTGTTCCCCCACACATCAACTTGTTTGTGAATTTTGAGTAAATTGAATTATTATAAGTGATTTTCTAGAAGAACATTATTGAAATATTTTTGGTGGAGTTGTTATATTCTATTGGTTGATTCGATTTGTGTTTCCGGGTTGTTTTTTCTGCCTATTTTATTGCGTATTGAGGTTTTTAGTGACCCTAAGTTATTGGTGAAAGGTTCATGTATGTTTA
The DNA here is from genome assembly GCA_032847665.1 of Solanum chilense. Classification (NCBI taxonomy): domain Eukaryota; kingdom Viridiplantae; phylum Streptophyta; class Magnoliopsida; order Solanales; family Solanaceae; genus Solanum; species Solanum chilense. Next base: position 57,536,214 of record CM064968.1, on the reverse strand, counting down.
TAAGATTTATAGATGAAAATGGAGAAGAAAATATGAAACTCCCATCTGACAGACCCTGGGGCATCGCATTTTCCAAAGCCCCTCAGTAGAGCCTTTGTACGTTAGGCTCTAGCGCTCCACGCCTTTTAGAGAACCAAGGATGCCTGGAGACCCCATTCTTTCCCCATCTTTTCGTACTAGTTCCTAAGTGATGTACCTACCTTTGTTAGTTGATTCCAACACTCTAAGGTAAATCTAAAAATCATGAAATCATCCATAATCATGAGATCATGAACCTTGAATCCATAATTCAATTCAAGGAAAGTTAAGATCCAAATCAAAGAAGTTAAGAGTCAAGTGTAAGAGTTAAAAAGTAAGTCAAAGTAAGTTCTTAAAAGTTTTCAAAAGTCTTAAACAAACATTTTAACTTTATTTTAAGGCTCAAGCTACAAGTTGAGCATTGAGTAATGAGTTGAGTAAAATTACTCAAAAGTTATAAGGCAACTAATCCCTAAGAGTTACAAATATTTTCACATTTTGAGCAAGAAAGGAAGCTAGACTTCCAACAGAGCTAAGGAAAATATAATTAATTCAATTCTAGGGTTTTCTTCTTTTATATTTTCTAATTTTTGTGTAATTTTTTCACTGCCTTTAATCCATTCCGTTGTTTTTCTTCTTTTGTTACCTACTCTTCTTGCTCCTATTTTTGTTTATATGGTGTTGTGAACCACCAGTGTGTTTTTGTTATTATATGTGGATATAAATTTTCTAAAAATGGCGTTCCTAATAACATATCCTTTGTTGTTAGTTCAGAATTATATATTTCGTTTACAGTTAATATTTTATCCCATATTTGTATTTTTATATTTTTTGCTTTGTATGTGATCATACTTCCTTCATTATTAAATCCTGTTAGTACTATTGGTGTTTTTAACTTTTCCCATTTTTCTTCTGATTAACAATTATATTTACATATATTAGCCTCTGCTCATGTATCTATCATTGGTGTATAATATCGGTTATAATATCCTTCTATTATTATCTTCGCGAGTATATATATTTTCATATATTTCTTATATTAAAGTCCTTTTTATTATGACATTTTTATTTTGATAACTTAACATTAAAATCCTGATTTACAATCAAATTTACTAAAGTAATTATATCCTAGTATTTGTCTTATCATTAATATTTTATTTGGTATAGAATAGTTATATGTTTTAGTTTTTGCATTTAAATTTCTATAATCAATTACCATTCTACTTTTTTCCTCTTTTTTGTTCATTATATTTATTAACAATAAATGTCGGACTTGTATGTTTACTATTACTTTCTTGTATATACTCCCTCTTCAACTCCCTAACAGTTTCTTCCTCTACTCAAAACATCACATGCTCCATCCCTTCCCATATTTTCTTTATCTTCCCCTCTTCCAATATCCCTGCTTCTTCTAGTAATCTGCCGGTCGGAGTCAACTGTGCTTGTGTTGATCACCAGAGTTGTGTGCCTTACTTTGTTTTCATCTTCTCCAAATATCATATATGTGGTTTCTGATCTTTAAATCATACTTATTTATTTCTTGTTTTCCCATGCTCCATGCTTGATTCTGAATGTTGGATCTTCGAAATTTGACCTCTAGTGGATGCCACGAACTCACCCAGTTAATCCTACATGCATAAGACCCTTCACATAGTAAACACAATGGGGGTGTTCTGTTAACTAAATCAAAAGGGGGTGTATGTTTCTGATAATTGTTTCTGACATAGGTTGGTAGTCGTCTAAATGGCATGCTAAAACTCGAGAAACTATTGCCTTATGATTGCTAGTATGCTAGGTAATTGGGTTAGAAATTATGGGTAGATAAGTATTCTTTCAATTAGAAGTTTAGGGGATGAGAAAGGCATCCCCAAATCTGTCACTGAAGGACAAAATGAGACCCCATCGACAGACCTTCATACCCTCGACGAACCGTCATGGGGTCCGTCACACCAATTCCACTTTATTTTCTCTAAGTGTCCACCGATGACCTCTACGACAGACCATCGTGAGCTCGACGGTCCGTCCTTCATAAGGGTCTCACAATCTTTTCAAAGTGTCCAACGATGTACCTTCTTGGTCTCGACGGTTCGTCCTGAACAACCATCGTGATTGTCAGAGAATTTGTTTCCGAGAGTCCAATAAATTTTCTCAAGTATTTCATGAAAGACCGTCATCACGGTCCGTAATGCGGATGATGGACCGTCAACTGGTCAGTCATCCTGTACAGAAATTACAACAATATTATTTCAATTTTGGTTTTACTTTTTTTTCATGTGTTGTTTGTTTCTACTAGTACTAATTGTTGTTCTTTTCATGTACTAAAACTTATGGCACCAAAGCTAGATCTCGTGTACACTCGAGGGCACTAAAATTCCATCACCCCATCTGCCCGACTAGTCATTGGATGTAATGATGAGTGTGACCCTGAATACGTGCCCCCAGGCACTGTCGCTCCTGCAAATGCTGTACGTACCACTATAGCCAGAGTTAATACCTCAGATGGTCACTCAACTATGCATTCTTCTCTCAGAAAGTCACTCAACATTCAATTTTCCCTCAAAAGTCACTTAACTATGCACTTCTTTCTCAAAAAGTCACTCAACTTTGAATTTTAACTCAAAAGTCACGTAACTATCCACTCTTTCCTCAAAAAGACACTCAATCTATTAAATTATTTTTTAATTAAAAATTATTGATATTAATTATTTATATAACAAACCAAAATTTTTAAAAAAATAAAAATACCATTTAAACACTTTATTGATCCACCCACCTAACCAGACCCATTAAAAAATATGATATGACCCATTTTATTTTATCTTTAATCCTAAATTAATCCCTCTATTTAAACCTTGGATTAGGATTAAAGAAAAATTAAAATGGGTCATATCATATTTTTTAATGGATCGGGTTAGGTGGGTGGTGCACTAAGTGGTTTAAATGGTATTTTTATTTTTGTAAAATTTTGGTTTGTTATATAAATAATTAATATCAATAAATTTTACTTAAAAAATAATTTAATAGATTGAGTGACTTTTTTAGGAAAGAGTGGATAGTTGAGTGACTTTTGAGTTAAAATTCAAAGTTGAGTGACTTTCTAAGAAAGAAGTGCATAGTTGAGTGACTTTTGAGTGAAAATTGAAAGTTGAGTGACTTTCTGAGAGAAGAGTGCATAGTTGAGTGACCATCTGAGGTATTAACTCCTATATCCACCCCAACGAAGGTGGCGTCCAGCGTATTCTTGCCTCCCGGTCTGAAGAGGAGCACATATTGACCGGCACACCTTCTGGGTCTGCTACACACTCCAGATGCTTTCGGTTCTCAGGAAGTATCGGGTTCAAAAAACGTCTCTAGGTTTGAGGAGGCTTCTACTCTAGCTACTGCATCCCATTCCTCCTCGCTGATGAGGACGATAGTGCTGATTCTACTCCAGCACCACTAATTGGAATCCCCGCCTTGGTTACCGACCACCCCAACCGGTGGTGTGTTGAGCGGCTGTTTCAGATGTACTCTTACCCTAAGCTGCTTAATGATAAGGGCATCATGACCCATACCGTTACCCTAGAGATTCGGGTCCTTACGGGGAGTGTCCCCACCATGCCAGATATCCATTCACTTTTCACTAGGAACCGGCTAGATTGGACTACTCATGCTTTGGGCCGATACAGTGAGGAGTTCGTCAGAGAGTTCTACGCCTCGTATGTGGAGACTCTCTGATCCCAGATTGATAGGTGGGCTGCCCCCACCAAATAGGCTCCACTAGAACACATCCGCGTCCGCGGTAAGCTGGTAGACATCTAAATGCAAGCCATCCACCGGTATCTATGCGGCGAGGATGTTGATTCCACTAGCACTCCTCTCAACTCCGAGTTCGACTACCGGTGGAAACTTATTAAAGATGGACAGTTCTTCCATGAGCTAGAGTTGAGAGACACTACCAAGAGGTGGTTGGACCAGTATTTGTCTATTGATGGAGAGGCTGCTAACTGGGTACTTGAGCGGAAGGGAGCCATCAAGAAGGCTAACCTGACCTTTACGGCCATTTTTATGTGGTTGATTGTCCTCCACTGACTTTCCCCCACTGCTGCAGATAATATAGTTACATGAGATTGCGCAATTCTGATGGCAGCGATGATAGAAGGGTTCAAGGTGGACTTTACGTGGCTTCTTCAGGTTGTCATGCATTAGAGGGCTTTCAAGGTCACTACTACTAACCCATTTCCGTGCATGGTGTTTGTGTTGTGTAGGTCCGCAAGTGTGCCTATTTGGCACATAAATTAGATCACGACCCCGCCAGGCACTGTTGATATAGGCCTTATCAGGGATGAGGCCAATGAGTTTGCAGACAGCCCCGCCCAGAGGTACCTCTGCTTGGTGAGAACCTGGAAGATACATTAGATCAATCCCAAGCGGCTACCCAGGCTAGATTTGAGCCTACTGACACCACCATAGTCCAGTCTATCCCGTATAGTAGCACCTCTCTAAGCTCCTCTCGTTCAACTCCCTCCGCCACTCTAGTCCTACTTGCTAGTCTCCAGAAACATAAGGTCCAAATGTCCACTCTTTATCATCACATCCAGCCTTGGATGAAGAGGTCTGTTGGTGAGGCGGAGAAGCTCATGGAGCGAAAGATGGCCCAACACATAGAGAGGAATACAATGGAGGTTCATCAGCACCTGGACGCTTTCGAGTTGCTTGTGTTAGCACGGCCATCCCCTTCATTTAACGTGTCAACCCTTCAGGCAACTCTAGAGAGTGTGCAAACAGACTTGGACACGATTTAGAGGCTAGGGTGCCCGAGTCTGAGGCCCATTCTACAAAGCCTGCCGAGGATACTATTTTGGCGGCCTTATTCTCAACTGTTGCAGTGCCACCACCTCCACCATGAGAGCATGAAAAGAGGCATAGAGGTTGACATTACGATGAGTCTAGGGTACAGAAGAGGGATCAGTGAGAGTTGTAGGCTGCGAGGAGATCCTCGTTTTGTGATGAGGAGGCCCGTCAGTTGAGGGCTATTTACTTGGCTGCTGGGGCGTCTAGCTCCAGAGTTTTTAATTCAGAGAATAGCACTATTGATGGTGTTGTGATTGTTGAGAGTGGAACAACTGAGGGTGATGTTGATGCTGATTACACTACTAGGGTGTCCAGACTACAGAGGGAGTGGGTTCCGGGACACCGGACCCACCAGCTTGTTGATCGATGGAACTTTGCGCCTCAGGTTCGATTTACTTACCACTCTATTATATTGGATTCTATTATGCATTGGGGACAATTACATATATTTTGGTTGGGGGTGGTGTAAAGTGAAAGTGAGTGCTAGGGTGAAGTCGGAGTAACCCAACTCACGATCCTTATTTGGGTTTTTCTTGCCTGTGTTCATTTTCCCCAAGATACTGATTATTTTTATTGTTGAACCGGCATGTCCATATCTTGTGTACATATTATAACTTTGAAGCATGATGGCTAAATCAGAAATGATATCCTGATGTAATGAAAATGATGCTTGGCTAGGCATAGTAATTGATAAATGTGTGGATCTAAGCATGACGTAGAGATACACCACTGCATGACCCTAAGTCTAAGACTCAAACTAGGTGTCTGATAATCTTGTAGAGTAATGAGACGTCAAGTGAGTGTGAGGAAAATTTGAATTATCCACTATTTGTACTGATCTAGAACTTGTCTGGTTAGTCCTGCTAAAGTAAGTTGTAATAGACAATTAGGAAAGGATCATAGGTCCTTGTTCAATATAGCCAATCTTAAGCCTAAAAAACATAAAAACGAATGAAATTAATCCCTTTTTGATCCAAACGATTGAGCTTAAAATAGACCTTTGTTTTTCACCCCAACTTATCTTTTCTGGAAATAATGTGTTGGCGGTGGTCCCTCCTTGGACATGTGCACCTCAGCTTATGCCAAAAGCATAAGTTGAGGGTGTCTAATGAAGTAAACAACATTGTCGTGTCCCTGACCCAACTTTAGGTATTGTGTACTTTGACTCCTGGCAAAGCCATGAGTTGAGGGTGGCTATTATGAGGAATATTCTGCAAAGTTGGGTTAAAAGAACAAAGAGAGAGAAAGAACAAAGGAAAAGTGACTCAAGAACCAATTAAAAGAAAAGTGAAATAAAAAAAAAATAATAAATACAAGCAAGAAAAGAAAAGAGTCACTTACACAAAAAAAGAAAGAAGGGAAAATAGCAAGGTCAAAGAATATAAGAAAAAGGGCAGAATAAAATGATGAAAAGGTAGGACACTTAATCGATATGACAACGAGGGAAACAAGTCACTAAAATATACCTAAATATACCCTACCTGATCCTGAGCCTATGTTACAAGCTACGAATGTCCTATCGTGATCCTAAGAGTTTTTATGAAAAACTTAAAGCAATGAAAATAAGGGCAAGCCTATGGCAATATGTATAAATGAGTTGTGAAGTTGTTCCGAGAGTGAGCGTTAAAAAGTAATCCTTATACTCAAACTCAAATCATTATGTGAAAAAAGAGGATATTATTTTGAAGTGAGGACACTAGTTGTAATACTTGAAAATTAGCACCTAGGTGAGAAATCAAAGAGGATAGGCGTCAAGTTGTGGTGAGTCTGTGTCATGGTCTTATCCACATTATTCAATCCTGATAGTGATAGTATGCATGAATATAATAAGAATAATCAGGATTGATAGTCAAATGATTGTGAAAGGTAAAAGACGGATACTCTTGTACAAAGATTTGTATTGAGTAATAGTGCATCGCATGAGGACAAAAATCAAATTTAAGTTTAGGGTGTTTATGTACTGGGGTTTCACAGTACTTTCAAAGCCTTTTCCTTAAGTTTTGTGTGTGTCTAAAGCCTTTTTGTATTGATTTTTGATGTAGGTTTCTCCTTATTTGCATGAAATCTTTCCAAAGGAGAAGTGACCACCTACGTAGCTCACGACGGTCTGTCGTGACTGTTACGGTCCGTAGGTGTCACCGTAGTAAGAAGAAAATGGATGTTGAAGGAAGTTGGAGAATTCATACCAAGTGTGGGACTACGGAAGCTCATGACGATCAGTCCTGCATATTCGTCATGGTTGTCAGAGAGTAGTTCAAGTACCCAATTTCAAGAACCCTTCGACGAACCGTCGTGCTTGCAACGGACAATCTTATCTTTCCGTCGAGGGTAAGCAAATGAATAAAGCAGCAGAAAATTAGGACAAGTATGGAATGATGGAGCCCACGAAGGAATGTTGTGTCCATGACAGTATGTCGCAGGGATCGTCGATTCAGACGCGTTTTGGACAGATTTGCCTTAAATAGAGTCCTTCTTTTATTAGGTTTTATTTTATTATAAATAGTTTGAAAAATCTCGCTTTTCGTATTAGACTTTTGGATATTTTTTAGTTCTCTCGTTTAATTATTTAAATCTTGATTTTTGTATTTGATCGTACTTTTCTGGAATCAAATGTTGGTGTTTTTGTGAATTATTCAAGTGAATTTCTAGATTTTCTACATTTTCATTGAAGCAAACGCATGAATTCTTATATTATCCATATGAATTGTCTCATTATTAGCATGGGTAACTAAACTCCATAACTAGGGTTGTGGGAACCATGGGTAAATAACTAGGTAAAATCTAGATAAAATAACCATTCAAGAATGGTGTCTTGAATGTATTTCTAATTCTTTCGCTTAGGAGTCTTTTTAACGGATGACCAACATTAGAACTCGCCTTATTATTACTTGCCGGAACAAGGAGGTAGATAATAGGAAAATAATTATCATCAAAGATTTAGTGTATACTATCTAATAGGCTAGTGTTTGTTAATACGAAGTAACAACTTAGTCAAATATCGAATACGGTGCTTAATATAAGGTAAATATACGGTTTAGTAAAGCAACACACGTAAACGAACCAAGGTGCAGAGTGAAATTCTCTAGATGCCGGACCAAGGATTTAGAGATACCTAACTTATCACTTTACATGCAAGATACTAGAAATGGATTATTATAGCTAGAATTATCGAGTTAGGAGCCTATGGGGAACACTTACGCCCTTGTTACTCTCATAACTTGATTAAACTCTAATAATTGAACCTGTCTCTTGTTTACTTTAATTTAGATAATTGTTTTTATTAATAGAAACTCCCTTTAGTTATTTATTTTTGGGAAATAATTGACTAAATAGAAGTAATAATAGAATAAAGTTAAGTCTGAACCATTTACATCTTGGGAACGATCTCAACCTCATTAGTTGGGTTCTTTACTTGACATGACCACTTTTCCTTCTTTTCGAGAAGTAAATTTGAGTGTATCATGCATAAATTTGGTTATTCAGGTAGGACTTACACTTTTTGTTGTTAGCATAGATATTCCTCTAGATAGTGCAATACATAGTTTTTCATGCGAGAAAGCATGCCAATGTAGGTATATTTGTACATTGGATATCGTTTGACCTTTATCATTTGACCTTTAGAATATTTTAATTTTTACTGTATTTGGTCCTAAAATGTTCGGCTTTCGGTTTAACCAATAAGAATAAACATATAACCAAATATTGACTTATCTAATAAATTAGACATTACAAGACAATAATGTAATTTTACAAAAGATCATAAATTAAAATAATAACAATAAACATGAAAAAAACTATTCATGTGTAACACAAAGACAATTAAGGAGGAATATAATTCTTAATTAAGGCTTGCAAATTTTTATAATATAAAGTTGTGATCTATAAGTCACAACAAAGTATGCATTGATGGATAAATGAAAATTACATAACAATTATGATATTGAGATTAATATTTACTAATATATATGTATTTTCAAAATATTAATTTACTATAGTCTAAACTCTTAATTGTTATCAATTTACCCAATAACTGAATATCTAAAACCAATACCGAACCTATAACATGATAATTCTTTTTAAAAAACCATTAAGAAATCGTTAACCCAATAATCCAATTACAATAAACTAGTAGTACTTTTTTCTATTCGGTTTATTGGTCGAATTGATTTTTACAGACCCCTAGAGGTGTGATAGTTGTATTGTTGAAGTAGACACCTAGTTTGTGGCATATTGACCTATAACATTCTCGTAAAAGCCTATAAAAATCAACCTTGTCCCATTGCATAAACCATTTAAGGGGTCCAATTTTCTTAGCAATATGATCGGCGCATTTTCTTTCAAAACAAATCTAATGTATAAAATGAAAGGTATCATCAATTGGTATGTATATGTAATCATGTAATTCTTTCTTGTATTTTGCATTATGAAGCATTAAAATAAGATAAGTATAAAAGTTAGGATGAATAAGACAACAGACCTATGCGGTAGAGTCCATTGGGTGTTAGTGGTTTTAGGTATAAATAAAGAGTAAATCTTTAGTAAGATCTATTATTTATAGTCTTGCACGTTGAAGGCTAGTGAATTTTTGCCATTTTAAATAGTATAACTTTGGTACGTTGCTCTCTATCGTACATTTGAAGTCGTAAGCAATATCTGTTTAGAAAGGGGAAGGGGTTGTTATAGTTATATTGTTGTTATAAACATCTGGTTTGTAGCATATTGACATGTTGTTTTTTCTTCATGGATAAAATCTCGTCAAAGCCTCTATACACCAGCTATGTCATATTGTATAGGTCATTATAGGGGTGCAGTTTTTTCAAAAGCATGATCGACACATTTAATCATAAAAATTATATTTCCCCGCAATACTCGAGGTTATGGAATAAACCATCTTAGGATAGAATGAATTATTTCAACAGAATAGTGGTACCACATTTTCATATAATCTTTGAACTCATTCAACAACAATAATTCATATAGAAAAAATTAAAACTCAACAATAATAAGAAATAGAAGAAGAGCAAAATATTAGAAAAATGTGGTTGAAAAATTAGAAGAAGCCCCTCTATTTGTAGAAAAAAATGTACTATGATGAAATATTTTTTGCGCCTTATGTGAAAAATCATGACCTTTTCAAGAAGTCACAACACGTTTAAAAAGTCAAAACTTTTTGAAAAAGTCACACTTTTGAAAAATTCACAACTCTTTTGAAAAGTCACAACCTAAGTTATGAATATTATTGTAATTTAACATTCAAGTAAGGAGTTTATGCTGTTAAGGTAATATGTATTTATAGAAGAGAATGTAGATATAAATAGATGTATTTAACTATAAATTCATATCCTATATTGGCATAGAGATGTAAGAGTGATATTTTGATTTTATAAATTATTAATTTTCATCTTATAATATTAGTTATTAAGTTAAAATCCCAAAAACAATTTAACAGAAGAAAGAAAAATCTCATTTCCTCCCATTGCAATAGCCCACTCTCCTTCCAAATAAACCTAATATCATAAGATACTAGGCTCTAAGTGGAGCCGATGTTCCTTTTTTACTTCAGGCAAATTTTTCAAATGCTTTCTCCATTTTACAGATGCTTAAGCAACCATTTTTGTGCAAATTTTGGAGGCTACATATGTGTCTTCATCCCTTTTTTCCGATTTTATGTTTCAATGATGTCCAATATCAAATGAACAATAAAAGCTTTCCTATTTCACGTATAGTCTGAAGCATGTCTGGACTTCGAAAAAGATCATAAATCTCGTTCAACTCTTATCTAATTTTCATCTATTAATACATATATATTCAGCTTTAGCAAAGCTTTTGAGACTATCGAAATACCCCATCTACACTCATTCATCTACTTTAGCTTTCAAGTCATAAGTCTCATTTTACTATCAATGGAAGAGCTGTAGAGTTGTTCAAGTCTCCTTAGAAGGTAATACCTCCTCCACCATTTACGTTTTATGTCGATTCCAAGTTGTATGTGTTGGACCTATTTTCGTCTTGATTTCCTCGGCTTCATTCTCATTTTCTTCTCTATTATTACTTCACTTCTTTTAATTGAAAGTTTGTTTGGTCTGAAGATGAGTTTTCCAGGATTATTTCTTTCACTATTTCAACCTCTAACTGATCCTCGTGTTATTCACTTTATCTCCTTTAAAAAGATATTTGGATTCAGATTTGTAATTGTTCAATCCCAAATTCCGTTTGTTCGTCTTTCTCTTATTTTCAGGCCTAATTTATCCTCAAGCATCAAAGAAATTCCTTTGACATTATATATTGATCGTCACATTACTCAACTCAATTTTATATCAATGATTCTAGTTAAATCTTTCTTATAATTTGTTTGAAGTAGTCTAAGATTAAAAGAATGTGAAACGATCAATATCCGTAGACTCAATTTGTTGAACTACACCGGTATATTGTTGGTGTAGGAATTTTTTCTAAGCGGATATCTTACATTAGCATAACCAGTCATTTATACTTGCATTAGGTTAAACTGACTACATTACATATCTTGAGGTGCAACCTATTCCTGCACCAGCTAAATTTGAATTCTTTATGCATCAAACAGTCCTTTTTATATCTCAACTTAAAACTTGTTTTGAATTCAGGGTTTCACGACATTTTTGAAGAATTGAAAGCCAGAAAAACAAAGTGAAAATTAATGTTGGTCGAAAAATGTTTCAAATTACGGCCACAACTTTAGTGGCTGCTAAAATGAATTCAATCTTCTGAGCCATGTTTCATAAGAATTGGAACATTCTTTATTATGGTGCGATCACAAAACATATAATCGATAGAAATCCCAACTATTTTGGTTTCCTTTGGGACTTAATTACAATATGAGAGATTTATATTCATCTGAAGACAGATAAAAAGTCTCATAATTGGGGGAATATCACCTCTCTTGATTGAGTAAGTTTAAAAGGACACAAAAATAATTGGTATTTCTATCAATGAAATGTTGAGTGATCGCTCCATCAGAATGCAGGTTCCAATTTTCATCAGACATGTCTTCAAATAACGAATTCCTTCCAGCACCGACTAAGGTTGTCGCCGTAGTTTCAAACTTTCTTCCACCAACATTGAGTTTCACTCTGCCATACTGGCTTTCCATTCTTAAAAAATGTGGTAGTACCATGAAATTAAAAATCAGTACTAAATTAAGACATTCAAAGGCCTGTTCAATTCACAAAGCATCCTACTTTAGCAGGTTCGGGGATGGGCCGCACCTCCAGAGATGTAATGTAAACCAATTAACCTAATGCAAGCATTAGTGGCTGCTTATACTAATGTAAGAGATCCGCTCACCAAATAATTACTCCAACAACAAAATTCCTGTGTAATTTTACAAGTGTGGTCTAATGAATGTCGACTGACGTCATATGCTTCTAATCCTTAGAAAATCAATAACTTTATTGAAGGTCCTTCGTTTCATGCCTTTAAACAGTTTTTTTAAATTTTGTTATAGTTTTAGCTTCATATAAAAAATAACAGGTAAGATGTTAATTAACCCTTTTTATTTAAGCATTTTTCCGATGTTTAGGTAGACTATTAATTCTGTTTTGGTTCTTGGATAATTTCATTCAAAAAAAATGTTTTCTTTCATAATGTTTTGAACGCATATGATGTTCAACGATCTTTAACTTTTAAATTCTTAAAAGGGAAAATTATGGTTTTTTCTTAGAAAATAGAATTTTTTGATATTTCAAATATAAGAAATTATTCGCTTTTGTTTCATATGGAAGCTGAACCAATTTCTTTTAATCACTTACCACATTAAGTTAAGTTTGTAAAACAGATTTTCATAAACTAAAAATTATGTTAAAATAGTAAAATTTTCTTATTCAAAGACTTTTATTCGCACTCGCATGTGCAACTTTACTAAATACTGTCTATCTTTAGAAATCGAATTCTATTTTTGTTAAAAATTTCAACTTAATGCTGGTCTTTCCTATAACATCGATCTTATTTTTATGCAATTATATCATACATATTTCTGTCATTGACTTATTTTACTTATAAAATTTTCTAACTTTTTTTAGCTTTAACACCTTTACTTTTTAACTTAGATTTGACATGTGACCTTGTTTAACAAATCTTAAAAGTTGATTAACCTCTTCCCATTAAGATAATTAGAACCCTTACTAAGAATCACACAAGTTAAATGAGCCTTTAAGTATCTAGGTGTCGTAATTAACCTTTTAAAATATTTAGCTGGCGACTCCTTAAGTTAATTATTTAGGAATCACCAATATGTTTCACACTATTTGAGGTGAGTTAAAGTGGGGTATAACAAAGGTAAAAATATATAGATATATATACATACATATATATATATATATATATATATATATATATATCGTATTTTTCATATATTTCTTCTTAAACAGCCATAGTCTTTATTTAGAAAAGTTTTAATGTTTCACTTACTACTATTCTATTCATTTTTAATTGTTAATACATGAAAAAGTTGAGCGTCAATTATTAAAACTTTGCTACTTGTAACCTCTTTTCATTCTCCTAAGTAATTGTAATTATTTTTATTTTCTAAATTTTTTCAATGTTGGTGCCCTTCCGAATAACAAATGTGTAACTTTGTTTATTCATAATTATTTAGTTGTTATATGTTGTCAAAAATAATGTATTTCCAAATATTTTTTGATTTTACATACAATTGAAAATATTTTTAAAAACATAATGTGATTTTTCAATGATTTATGAGATATATTCTGATTTTCATCTTTATAAAGATGAGAAAGGTATAATGATATACGTAAATATAAGAACTCATCCCGTTGTTGATTCTAAATGTGATGACATGAATGGAAAGTGGCTTCGAAAGAGATAAATCCTGAGCAAAATTCATCGTTGTAGCCACTGATGACATCCAATGTTTAGATTCTAAAAGTTCTATTGAATTGAGAACTAGTACATCCGATGTTGGTCAAGAGAAGGCCAATGATGTCACGACCCAAAACTGAGCCGCGACTGGCACCCACACTTATCCTAGTATGTGAGCGAACCAACCAATCTAAACCCAAACATATTGAACAAAATACAATGCGGAAGACTTAAACTCATTAACAAAACCAATTAAATAACTTCTAAAATTTATAACTCATTATCCCCAAAATCTGGAAGTCATCATCACAAGAACATCTATCCTCAAATTACTAATCTAAGAGTATCTAAGAAACTAAAATACATAAAAAGCTAGTCCATGCCGGAAATTCAAGGCATCAAGACTTCAAGAAGAAGATCCAGTCCAAGCTAGAAGCATTAGCTCACCCTGAAGTCCGGTGTAATGAAGACTGGCTAGAGTTGCGATTGGTTTGAAGACGACGGCGTGTTTGCTGCACTCCACAAATAACAAAGAAAGAAACATACAAGTAGGGGTGAGTACAAAACACGAGTACTGAGTAGATATCATCGGCCAACTCAAAATAGAAAACAGTATATATCATATAATATCATAAATCAACTACAATACTCAACATGTAGCAACAACAAGTACTAAATCATTAATAAGTACCACCAAGTTCATCCATGAGGACTCAAGCCTCAATACCATACTCATTTGGGAATTAGGTTCATTACATTGAGTATATTAACATATTTCAAGATTCATTATCATAGCATATCCAGGAGCCGAACTACCAACTTGTGCCACACTATTTGTGGACTCGGTTGTTATATCCTTGAAGATCTATTAATTTTGTCCATTATACTCACCTCTGTTTCTACGCACAATAGCTCTAGGAGATTAGTGTGCATGCCCCTTTGGTTTCTGAAATTATGGCCGATTTGATCCACCTTTCTGCCGTCCAAACTCATTCTGTGTCTTGGATTTCTTATTCTTGTACTCGTCCTTATCCCTCATCTTCTCATCTTAAACTTGTTGCACATACATCATCAACTAGGATATGTCCATCTCATTATGAGAATTGTATTTCTACCCTCTCTACTAGATGCACGACATAAACCAACGACAAACAAACTCATTCTGGACCTCATATCCTTAACAATCCTTGGATAATAGCGAGATAGTTGGGTGAACTTCAACCCATACTCATGAACACTTAAGGAGTCTTGCTTAAGAGTAAAAAACTCCCATACCATTTCCTATTCTAGCTCCTTGTGAATGAAATGCCCCAAGAAAGCCTCTTCGAAACAAGCCCAACTTGGTCCGTCCTCCTTCCATTGGTCAAACCAAGTCCTAGTAACAACCTTTAGTTGGTATGATTATAGATCGACCCTCTCAACATCAATGACATGCGTCACATAGAAAACATTCTTCAACTCTTTAACATAGTTCTCTGGATCCTCAATATTGCTTGAACCAAAAAATCATGGGGGTTTCATCCTCAAGAACTACAGAATTCTCCAAGTGTCAGCCTCTTCTTGTCGAGATCCTCTCTGTTGCCCAATTTAGTTAGTCACTGCTTGGCTTACCATCCATATAGCCCCCCGAAACTCAACATTGGTAACTTCCCCTTGAGGTTGCAATTCAAATGCATTGGGTAACTTTTGTTCCTGAGGTTCAACATTTCTTCTAGCAGTGACACCTCGTGCTGCTCTTCGTGGAGGCATAGTTATCTCAAACACGCGCAAGCACGAATCAGAGAGAGACCTTTAGAGATAAACTCTAATGCACAAATAGGGAATATGTAAGAAGTGAAAAACTCCCAAAGTAGCCTCCTAATTAAAGATGTGACACGCTTCAAACCGATGACTAAAACTCTATAGACACAACTTCATAGGCTCCATAGGAATCTTGAAACCTGGCTCTAATACCAAGTTTGTCACTCCCCGAGCCTACATCCTAGACGTGTCCGGCAAGTGGCACTCAATGACCATTGCTGGTCTTGAGCAAACCATTGTCACGGCTCACTTAACTCAGCGGAAAACCTAACTCAAATAAAACAATCTCATGATATAATTTAAAGAAATAATAGTTTGTCCAAACTAGCACTTAAGTCTCATAACAAAATAATCAGAATACAAAATTAAGAGACTCAAACTGACTATCTTACTATCAATGAAGCCTCTATAATACAAAGACGGATGTTGGGACAAACTCCACAACATCCTATAAATGAAATACTAGAAAGATAATAAAAGTGTCCTTCAAAATGCAAGGACGCTCACCACTGACTATGGATGCTCAACTGTATTAACGAGGCCCTGGAAGATGCTTATCCTTATTACCTGCGTCTGCATCATAAGACGATAAAGATCAGTTTTCACCAATACATTGAACGTACGAGTATGATATTTTGAATGTTAAATAACAACTTACAAGTTGAAAATAATAAGATTAACTTACCTTGGTTCTGCTCAACTCATGAGCACTCAACTTGATGTAGAT
Organism: Solanum chilense; assembly: GCA_032847665.1. Classification (NCBI taxonomy): domain Eukaryota; kingdom Viridiplantae; phylum Streptophyta; class Magnoliopsida; order Solanales; family Solanaceae; genus Solanum; species Solanum chilense. Next base: position 57,519,983 of record CM064968.1, on the reverse strand, counting down.
ATATAAGGAAATCAAAACACATGCGATATATTTAAAGCTTTCTAAAACGGTAAAAATAATTTAGTCCGTTAAAGAAAGTACAATAACAAACTCAACTTTACTTATATATTAAATAATTATAGTTCTGTAACAACCATCACTATCATCCTAAGCGATGGTACAACGTGTTACCTCACATTGTAAGATGACCGTCCTATACCTTGCTGTCAGTATCAAACCAAAACGAATAAGTTGATCCACTAGTGTATGCTAAAGATCATTAAGGAATAATCTAAAGTGTATGACACTTCATCTATCCATGCAGGCTACATGTTTTTTTAGGGCTTCAGTTAAAATGATTTCGCGTCCCCGTATCGGTGCTTAATACTACTCCCAAATACTTAGATGATATGTTTTAAAAAAGACTTATTCTCTTGTTTGAGGTAATTTTCTCAAACATAGCTTTTAAAAGCTCTCTTAGAAATCGTAGTTTTCTCTTACCTTAAACTAGCCAAAGGCTCTGTTGGAAGTCTAGCCTCCTTTCATGCTAAAAATGTGAAAACATTTGTAACTTTTAGGGATTAGTTCCCTTGTAACTTTTGAGTAATGAACTAAACTCTTTACTCAATGCTTAACTTGCAACTTAAATCTTAGGGAATACTTAGTTCCGTTAGAACTTTAGAGAATTTTACTCAACTCATTAATCTATGTTCAACTTGTACCTTGAGTCTTAAAATAAAGTTAAAATGTTTCTTTAAGACTTTCAAAAACTTTTAAGAACTTACTTTTACATTCTTCTTGACTCTTAATTTCTTTGATTTGAATCTTAACTTTCCTTGAATTGAATTATGGATTCTAGGTTCATGATCCCGTGTTTATGGATGATTTCATGATGTTTAGATGTACCTTAGAGTGTAGGAATTAACTATGAAATGTGGGTATATCACTTAGGAACTAGTATGAAAAGATGGGGAAAGAACGGGGTCTCCAGGGATCCTTGGCGCTCTAAGAGGCCTGGAGCGCTAGAGCCTGACAGACAAAGGATCTACTGAGGGGCTTTGGCAAGCGCGGTGCCCCAGGGCCTGGTAGAAGGGAGTTTCAACTTTTCTTATCCGTTTTTTATCTCCAAACCTTATAAACTAACATGAATGTTTCTACAATCACTTAGGGTCACAAATAACCTTAATACCCAATAAAATAGATACGAAAAACAACCTGGTAACCAAATCAAAATCAACCTAACGCATATAACAACTCAACCAACAATACTTCAATAGTGTTCTTCAAGAATTTCACTTTTCATTATTAAATCTACTCAACATTCGCTGAATTAAACAATTTATTGTGTGAGCGAACTAACCCAACACAAAAAGATCTCACATACCTTAATAGGAATCACCCCCGACGAATTCTACTCGAAGATCTTGGCATTCTTGATGATCTGTTGATCTTTTATTTCTTATTATCTATTCTGTTCTCCAAGCTCTAAGAATAACCTTTCTATTCTTAACCCTTACTTATTTTTACCCCAAATAAATCGTTAAAACAAATTAGGAAATAGATGGGTGAAAAGACAAGTTTAGCCTTACTAAAATCAGGAAATGGACTTTCCTCACTACAATAGCAAAACTTTCGAAAGGTATATCTCCCTTATACGATATCAAAATCCTACAAACTTAGAGGATTCATAAAGATCTTTACAACATCTTTCCAACCCTGAAAAGAACTGGCTCTAACTTATTCTGAGCTAAATTTATGGTATTTGAAAATGATCAAAACTTACGTCTGAAACATAGGAAATTACCTGATATTTCCTATTCTTTCCAAAAATGATAAATTTTTGTTTCTTAGATTATTCTTGGCTATACGGATATACGGGATGTTATAACTACCCACATGATTTAATTTAACCCAGGCTCGTGACTACCCATAAACTTAAGTGTCCAAGCAATTGTTTATTGAAATGGGTATGGTTTAATCTCTCATGTTAGGCCACGACCTTTACGGTTATGTATATTGAACTATGGCAGCGCCTTCTAATACTGTCCAAGAGAATTATTCAGAGGTACCTAACCCTAATTACAAAATATGGTTACGACAGGACCAGCTGATTGGGAATGCATTGATGGCATCAGTGAACCAAACAATCACCTCTGCAATAACAAACACTTCAACCTCCATGTAAGACTGGGACGAACTACATCACATGTATTCTAAAAAATCTCATACATGGAATTTCGGTATTCACAACCCCTTATCCACAATTATAAAAACTATCGTGGTATGACTGCATATGTGCAAGAGTTAAATAATGTTACGGATAAACTTACAACTATATGATCTCTTATTCTATAAGATAATCTTAGAGAAAAAATCGTAGTGTTTTGGAACATGTGTATGATTGAATTTAAGCTTCTCTCCCAGCATGAAATTCACCTATTTAATATGAAGACCTGTATAAGAATCTTCTAAACAAAGATCTCTTTCAACATAAAGAGCCTCAACAAGATACGTCGACCATAAGTGTTGATATGGCGCAACAGTATTCCCCAACAAATTCTACACCAATCAACCATAAGCGAGGTCAACCATTGTATGTTCAAAGCTCTAGACGACAACATGCATCACCCACTCACACAAATTGGCGCACACGTACACCTCCTTCATGCATCATCCAGTATAATAGTTATGTGGTTGTATTGGGCATATTGTCAATGTATGTCGTTCTTTCTCTCATAACAACTTGGAAGATAAAGCAAACTATGCTTAAATGCAATGGATTCTTGATTTTCGAGTGTAACCTCATATGATTACTGACTCACAACAACTTGATAGTTCAGATGACTACACTAGAACTTTGAAAATCACCATAGGTAACGGTAACGAAATTCATGTAACTCCCACTAGTAATATTCAATTGGATGCTTTCAAAACAATTTCACCTTTCAAATACCTTTTGTTCCCACGATATTAATGGTAATATTATATTTGTGTCTACATTTTTATATAAATCCATACATCCATTGAATTGTTTTGTCTTCTTTTCTTTTGCAGGATTTAAGCACAGTGCCAGTGTTTGCACGCAACCAGAATAGTGATGGAATATATGAATGGGTCTTTTGTGGAGGCCGATTCAATTTGAGCTACAAAAAACTAAAGTGGAATATCAAGAATCATGGCATAGACTATCATGACTGTGGAGAACCTCCTAGACGTTAACGGTGTTGTTGTCCTCAGGGAGGACTATGACTAGACTCTTAGAATTCTTCATTACATTTCATAGGTATTAAAACGCAGAAAAATTAAAAGTTTTTATGCACATTGTGGAATACATAGACCTATCTTTTATAAATCATATATACATACACTTAGACTACTTGCATATGAAGCTTACATAGGATTCTCATTCAGACAATGTACATAAAATATAGGAATTTAGTCTAATATATCGTCTCAGATTAAACCATCTAAACCGAAGTACTGCATTTGGGCATACACCATACTTCATTCCAACATAAGCCACATATAGGCTTATACAATTATAGTCTTCAAAGGAAAGAGAAGGAAATTGAATGTCTTTAGACAATCACAACATCAAGTATCTAGATAGTGGCATCATCCTCAAATGGTAATGATCTATAAAACACTTGGGGAATATCAAAGTAGCCTTGCAATCATCCTTCTAACTTCAATGGCTCGAACCCATATTGTTGTATAAATATAAAGGAAATGGGTTAGTACATCCACTTGTACTAAGGATGGAAACATATGCACGTATAATTTTTGATATCATGCTTAAAGGGACATATGTTCAAAACCATGCTAAGTTACTTTGGAAAGTATTATGCACAAGCAAGAACACATATAAGACAATGATCATATATCCTTTATTACAAGACCATATACAACACAAGACCAACATCATCAAATAGAGTCAATTTAACATGTGTAGTAGAATATTAGAACCCATAACCAACGCACCTCCAACATCAAGTTATAACAACAAAGCATGTATTTAAGTTCATAGCATTACAACATATACAAAACCCTTATTCATAACCACAAGCTTACAAGTGCAGTTACCAAGTGAAGTCCCATATCCGCACTCAACCAAGTAAACCAAACAAAGGATTACAAGTAATGTCTAACTTCATATAAATTAGCATCATGAGTAATCATCATCATATTTATCAAAATAGACCAATAACATTTTCATAAGTGAAACTAACAACATATGAGTTCATTAACATGTGAAGTCAACATATGCATATCATTACTGCATAAGAAAACAGAAATATCCTCCTAGGACTTTCCTCACGGCCAACTAGTGAAATGTATAGGTAGAGTCTCATACCCTTACCTAGACTAAGTAAAACCCTCAAGTCAATCTATTTAGTGTTCACTTTATTACTTCATTTTAAATTTCTGCAGCAATTACCTTAACCGACATAGACCACATGATCTAAATATGGAATCCATTGTCATGAAACCCTAGACTTAAAAAAAGGTTGACTACTTGCCAAGGTAGTAACAAAACATGGACATAACATTCTAGGTTGATCCACTAGCTAGTATGCCTATGGGGGCAACATAGTTCAAGAACTAGGACACATGCTCGAGACCTTTTCTATGCACCATGGCATTGTAATCTCTATCTCATGAGAACCATTGTGAACCTACCTTCCCACATTGGGTAAGGACACTCTCTCATAACTAGTTCACTCGCTGCTAAGCTAAAGTCCGTTTTTTAAATGTCTTTAAGCCTTTATAAATCATCATAGATTAGTATAGGTCATAAAGGACTATCCCCTTGTATATCATAATCATTAGATCATTTTGAATTTCATTTGAACTTCCTTTCAAAACAATACTCATATGTGAAATTAGCACATTATCATAATCATGTCATAGTAAGACATATAAGTGATTCACAATCAACCTTATATCATCATACCTTAATCATAATCTCACAAACCATATAGTCAACACATTTCAATTACATTCATCATACCATCACCTATATAATCTAATCACAACCAATACTTCAATTGAATACCATCATCAAGTATAAGCCATCACAATTGAGATTAGGTACACCACATTAGTCATTAATTAACTTCATTATACAGGACATAATCTTAACATGATTTCTTGACATTAGATATTAAATCACATGTCTTCACTTTCATTTCATTATGACACATTCATTGATTACATATAAAGACACACCAAGTCTCCCCTTTCAAGTGGCTACTTGTGTAATGAATAAATAGGTTCCTATACCATGACATACCATAAGTAATACACTCTTTAGGAGACTTATTTCGTTACATTCTTTTGTGGGGGATGACTTTAACTGACATAGATCATGAGATCTAGACACCGAATCCTTATATTAGCCCCTATCAGATGAGGGATCCCCACTTCCTTATGATAGGGTCAATCTTTTAGCAGAACACATAATTAATGGATAAGGAGATTGCTTCTAAGTAACTTACTCTCTACTCACGAGAAGTACTCATATCAAGAGGTACATTATGTACAATATAACTACTCACAACCAGTAATCACCTCTGCTTCATATCCTCTCGGTTCTAAACATAAATCCCTCACTAAGTCTTGAACATTCATTTACTATAGGTTAAGGGATAGGTAATTAACACCACATCTCAACACATGAAGGGTACTTATCCCTAAAGGTTACATTGGAACACCAAATCTCAACTCACGAAGGGTATCCAACCTCCACCCTATCTTAGAATGCTCTTATAAATAGTTAGGTTGCTACTTAAAAGTAGGCCTAGGCGTTCGGTCGGTTCGGTTCGGTTCGTAAATATCGGTTCGGTTATTTCGGTTTTCGGTTTGGCCAAATATGAAACCAAACAAGACCAAAATAAATTCAGTTTGGTTCGGTTATTATAAATTCGGTTCGGTTTATTTCGGTTCGGTTTCGGTTTAACCAAATTTAATAAAAAATAGTAAAACGGCCATTGTGATAACTAAATATCGACTCAATCGATAATAATAAAAAAACTATGAAAAGTCAAGACCCAAGTCTAAGTGTTTTGGAACAAGACACCCTCTACGGTCCGTCGTGCCCATGACAGTCCGTCGTGGGATCCGTCGTCTCAGCCAGTTTTTCCAGAAATAAAATCTGCTGCTCAAAACGACTAAACAGGTCGTTACACTTGTTGTGTCTTTATCTATAATGAATGAATGTGTCATAATGAAATTAAAGTGAAGATATGTGATTTAATGTATAATGTTAAGAAACAATGTTAAGATTATGTCTTGTATAATGATATTTATGAATGATGAATATGGTGTACCTAATCTCAATTGTGATGGCTTATACTTGATGATGGTATTCAATTGAAGTGTTGGTTGTGATTATATTATATAGATTATGATATGATGAGTGTAATTGAAATGTCTTGAATATATTGTTTGTGAGAATATAATTAAGGTATGATGATATAAGGTTGATTGTGAAGCACTTATATGCCTTACTATGAAATGATTATGATAATGTGCTAATCTCACATATGAGGATTGTTATGAAAGGAACTTCTCAATGTGGGAAGGTAGGTGCACAATGGTTCTCATGAGATTGAGATTACAATTCCATGGTGCATAAAGAGGGTCTAAAGCATGTGTTTGAGTTCTTGAACTATGTTTCCTCCATAGGCATATGAGCTAGTGGATCTACCATGAATGCTATGATCATGTTTTTGTACTACCTTGGAAAATAGTCCACCTTCTTTCGGTGTAGGTTTTCATGACACCGAATTTTACATTTAGCTCATGTGGTCTATATAGGTTAAGGCAATTGTTCGCGAAAGTAAAATAAAGCAATACAGTGAACACTAACTAGGTAGACTTGAGGGGTCTGACTTAGTCTAGGTAAGGGTATGAGACTATACCTACACAATGCACTAGTTGGCATTGAAGGAAGTCCTAGGAGTATTTTCTTATTTTCTTATGAAGTAATGATATGCATGTGTTGACTTTACATGTTGATGAACTCATATGATGTTAGTTTCACTTATGAACATGTTATTAATCTATATTGCTAAATATGATGATGATTACTTCTGATTCTAAGTTATATGAAGTTAGACATTACTTGTAATCCGTTATTTGGTTTTCTTAGTTGATTGGGGTTATGGGACTTCACCTTGTCATTGCACTTGTAAGCTTTGATTATGAGTAAGGGTCTTGCATATGTTGTAATGATATGAAATCTAATACATGCTTTGTTGTTATAACATGATATTGGAGGTGCTTTGGTTATGGGTTCGAATATTCTACTACACATTTAACTCGACTGTCTTTGATGATGTTGGTCTTGTGTTGTATATGGTCTTGTGTTAGGGGATATATGATCATTGTATTATATGTGTTCTTGGTTGTGCATAAGACTTTTTAAAGTAACTTGGCATGGTTTTAAACAAATGTCCCTTTAAGCATGATTTCAAATATCATATGTGCATATGTTTCCATACTTATTACAAGTGGAAGTAATAACCCATTTCCTTTATATTTCTACAACTATGTAAGTTTGTGTAACGACCTGTTTAGTCGTTTTGAGCAGCAGATGTTATTTTTGGAAAAACTGTCTGAGTCGATGGAACCCACGACAGACCGTCATGGGCACGACGGACCGTCGAGGGTGTCTCGTTCCAAAGCACTTGGGAATTCTGAAATCTGAGTACTGAAATCGACTCTCTGAACTCTGTGACGGACCTGCAGGATGGACCATCACAGGTACGACGAACCGTCGTGAGCCCCCATTTCAAAACACTTCAACTCTTGAGAATTTGGTACAGGGAACGATTCTCTGAACGTCGTGACGGAAGTGCAAGACGGACCGTCGTAGGTACGACGTCACAGACTCCTTAAGGAAATCGAGTCTCTGACGAACCTGCATGACAGACCGTCGCAGGCACAACAGGCCGTCACAGGTTGCGTAAATCCCAGGCTGGGTTGGATTTCTGTTAAGTTTTAAAGGGGCGTTTTGGACTATTCCTGCTATAATTATAAAATTCGTGGGTTTATATTAATAACTCAATTTCATGTGGGATAAAAGAGGTAACCTTGAGTTAATTAGTGGGTTATTATTGTCATCTTTTACACTTAATTATATGTTAATTAGGGTAAAAGAAAGAGGGTTTGAATAAGAAAAATAGAAAGAACAAAGAGAGAGAGGGAGGATCGAACGAGAGAGAAGAAGAAAACGCTGCTTTGGGAAGATAGCTTGTTGATTCCAATTCTTCGGTGGAGGTAGGTTATGGTTTTGTTTCTATGATATTCGTAGTAAACTCTTAATAGCGAATGATATGTATTGGTAGTATTGTAAACCCTTCTATATGCTTAATTGTATGCTTGCATGAATATGATTATGTGATTGTGATAAAATAAGCATGATGAAGCTATTGAATCCCAAATCTTGAAAGAAACCCTAATTCACATTGTTAATGATGATGCCTTGGTATAAAAGAAGGCTTGATGAATTAGGGGATCGGGTGCCACGTTCCGGTACCAGGATAGAAATAGAGGATCGGGTGCCACATTCCGGTACCAGGATAGAATGAGGATCAGAGTGTCACGTTCCGACACCAGGATAGTGTATGGATCGGGTGCCACGTTCTGGTACCAGGATAGAATGAGGATCGGAGTGTCACGTTCCGACACCAGGATAGTATATGGATCGGGTGCCACGTTCCAGTACCAGGATAGAATGAGGATCGGAGTGCCACGTTCCGGCACCAGGATAGAATATGGATCGGAGTGTCACATACCGACACAAGAGGAAGAAAGATAATGAATCTTGAAAGATGTTAATATACTCAATGTAATGAACCTAATTCCCAAATGAGTATGGTATTGAGGCTTGAGTCTTCATGAATGAACTTGGTGGTACTTATTAATGATTTAGTACTTGTTGTTGCTACATGTTGAGTATTGTAGTTGATTTTATGATATTATTTGATATATATATACTATTTTCTATTTTGAGTTGGCCGATGATACCTACTCAGTACTCGTGTTTTGTACTGACCCCTACTTGTATGTTTCTTTCTTTTTTATTTGTGGAGTGCAGCAAACGTACCGTCGTCTTCAACTCAACCGCAACTCTAGCCAGTCTTCATTACACCAGATTTTAGGGTGAGCTAACGCTTCTAGCTTGACTGGAGCTTCTTCTTCAAGTCTTGATGCCTTGAATTTCCGGCATGGGCTAGCTTTTACTTATTTTAGCTTTCTTAGATACTCTTAGTTTTAGTAATTTGAGGATAGATGTTCTTGTGATGATGACTTCCAGATTTTGGGGAATAATAATAGTTGTTGAGTTTTAAGTCTTCCGCATTATATTTTGTTCATTATGTTTAATTGTTGGGTTTTGTATTGGTTTGTTCGCTCACATAGGAGGGTAAGTGTGGGTGCCAGTCGCGGCCCCGATTTGGGCCGTGACAGTTTGAGCCGTTGAAGTTAGAAGGCCGATTGCAAGACTACTTGGATATTCCCCAAGTGTTTTTTAGGTCGTTACGATTCAAGGATGATATCACTATATAGCTACTTGATTTTGTTATTGTCTAATAACATTTCATTTCCATATCTTTCACTTGAAGAATATTATTTTATAAGCCTATATGTGGCTTTTCTTGTAATGAAGTATCGGCTATGCACAAATGTTGTACTCCTGTTAAGATGCTTTAATGTGTGACGATATATTAGACTAAATTTCTATATGTTCTGTACATTGTCTAAACGAGAAGACTATGTAATCTTCCTTTGTTAGGAGAAAAAGTGAACTCGATATGTATATAAATTTGTAAGCGAGAGATCTGCGTATACCTCAATGTGTATAAAAAGTTCTATTTTTTCTGTATTTTAAAACCTATGAAATGCAATGAAAAATGCTAAGAGACTAGTCTTACTCCTCTCCGAGGACAACGATGCCGATTACGTCTAAGGGGTGCTCCCGGTCGTGACAGTCTATTACATGATTCTTGAGATTCCACTTTAGTTTCTGGTAGCTCAGATTGGATTGTCCTCCACAAAAGGGCCATTCATATAGTCCATCTCTATTCTGGCCGCATGCAAACACTGCCCTGTGCTCAAATTTTGGACAAGAAAAGAGGACAAAAAAAATTCCATGGATGTCTGGATTTCCTGAAAAATGTTGACACAAATATAAGATTCCATTTAATATCGGGGGCACAAAAGGTATTAGAAATGTGAATTTTTTTAAAGCATCTCATTGAATATTACCAGTGTGAGTTACATGAATTTTGTTATATTTACCCATGGTGATTTTCTATGTCCTGGTGTAGTGATCTCAACTGTCAAGTTTTTGTTAGTCAGTGGTCAGATGATCTGACACTGTAGAATCAACAATGCGTGGCATTTAAGCATAGTTTAATTTAGCTTCCAAGTTGTTATGAGAGAAAGAACGACATACATTGACAATATGCCCAATACATCGACATATCTAGCAAACTGGATGATGCACTGAGAGATGTACGTGTGCGCCAATTTGTGAGGGTGGGTGATGCAGATTGTTGTCTACACACAATGGTTGACCTCGCTTATGGTTGCGTGGTGTAGAATTTCTTGGGGAAGACCGTTGCGCCATAGCAACACTTATGGTCAACGTTTCTTGTTGAGGCTCTTTATGTTGAAAGAGCTCTTTGTTAAGAAGCTTTATATACATGTCATTATATTAAATAGGCGCATTTTGATCTTGGATAGCAACATAAATTGAATCATACACATGTCCTAAGACACTAAATATTTTTACCCTAGTTTATCATATAGAATAGTAGCTCATGTAGTTGCAAGTTCGTCCTCAACATTATTTAACTCTTGTAGATGTGCAGTCATACCACAATATTTTTTTTTTTTGTAATTGTGGATAAGGGGTTGTACATACTGAAATTCCATGTATGAGATTTTCTGGCATAAAAGTGATGTAACTCGTCCCACTCTTTCATGAAGGTCGAAGTGTTTGTGATTACAGAGGTGATTGTTTTGTTTATAGATGCCAACAACGCATTCCCAATCAGCTGGTCCTGTCGTAACCATATTTTGTACTTAGGATTAGTTCCCTATGAATAAATCTCTTGGATAGTCTTAGAAGGCTGTAACGACCTGTTTAGTCGTTTTGAGCAGCAGATTTTATTTCTGGAAAAACTGTCGGAGTCGACGAAACCTACGACAGACCGTCATGGGCACGACGGACCGTCGAGGTTGTCTCGTTCCAAAACACTTAGAATTCTGAAATTTGAGTGCTGAAATCGACTCTCTGAACTCTGTGACGGACCTGCAGGACGGACCATCACGGATACGACGAACCATTGTGAGGTGTCGTTTCAAAACACTTCAACTCTTAAAAATTTGGTACTGGGAACTATTCTCTGAACGTCGTGACGGAAGTGCAGGACGGACCGTCGTGGGTACGACGGACCGTCACAGACTCTTCAAGGAAATTGAGTCTCTGAACTTTACGACGGACCTGCAGGACGGACCGTCACAGCCATGACAGACCGTCACAGGTTGCGTAATCCAAGGCATGGTCGGATTTCTATTTAAATTTTAAAGGGGCGTTTTGGACTATTCCTGCTATAATTATAAATTTCGTGGGTTAATATTAATAACTCAATTTCTTGGGGGATAAAATAGGTAACCTTGAGCTAATTAGTGGGTTATTATTGTCATCTTTTATACTTAATTATATGTTAATTAGAGTAAAAGAAAGAGGGTTTGAAAAAAAAATAAAAATAAAAAGAACAAAGAGAGAGAGAGGATCGATAGAGAGAGACGAACGAAGGGAAAAACCAAGCTTTGGGGAATTTGCTTGCTTGATCACGAATCTTCGGTGGAGGTAGGTTATGGTTTTATGCTATTCGTAGTAAACTCTTAATAGCGAATGATATGTATTGGTAGTATTGTAAACTCTTCTATATGCTTAGTTGTATGCTTGCATGAATATGATCATATAATTGTGATAAACTAAGCATGATGAAGTTATTGAATCCAAAATCTTGAAAGAAACCCTAATTCACTTTGTTAATGATGATGCCTTGGTATAAAAGAAGGCTTGATGAATTAGGGGATTGGGTGCCACGTTCCGGTACCAGGATAGAAATAGAAGATCGGGTGCCACGTTCCGGTACCAGGATAGAATGAGGATCGGAGTGTCACGTTCCGACACCAGGATAGTATATGGATCGGGTGCCATGTTCCGGTACCAGGATACAATGAGGATCGGAGTGTCACGTTCCGACACCAGGATAGTATATGGATCGGGTGCCACGTTCTGGTACCAGGATAGAATGAGGATCGGAGTGCCACGTTCCGGCACCAGGATAGAATATGGATCAGAGTGTCACGTTCCGACACCAGGATAGAATATGGATCGGAGTGTCACGTACCGACACGAGAGGAATAAAGATAATGAATCTTGAAAGATGTTAAAATACTCAATGTTATGAACCTAATTCCCAAATGAGTATGGTATTGAGGCTTGAGTCCTCATGGATGAACTTGGTGGTACTTATTGATGATTATAGTACTTGTTTTTTCTACATGTTGAGTAGTGTAGTTGATTTATGATATTAACTGATATATACTATTTTCTATTTTGAGTTGGCCGATGATATCTACTCAGTACTTGTGTTTTGTACTGACCCCTACTTGTATGTTTCTTTCTTTGTTATATGTGGAGTGCAGCAAACGTACCGTCATCTTCAACTCAACCGCAACTCTAGCCAGTCTTCAATTCCCCGGATTTCAGGGTGAGCTAATGCTTCTAGCTTGGACTGGATCTTCTTCTTCAAGTCTTGATGCCTTGAATTTCCGGCATGGACTAGCTTTTTATATATTTTAGCTTCTTAGAATACTCTTAGTTTAGTAATTTGATCATAGATGTTCTTGTGATGATGACTTCCAGATTTTGGGGATAATAATAGTTATTGAGTTTTTAGAAGTTATTTAATTGATTTTCCTTAATGAGTTTAAGTCTTCCGCATTATATTTTGTTATTACATCGCAATGTTGGGTTTTGTATTGGTTGGTTCGCTCACATAGGAGGGTAAGTGTGGGTGCCAGTCGCGGCTCGGATTTGGGTCGTGACAAAGGCGCTGTCATAGTTCAATCTAAATAACCGTAAAGGTCGTGGCCTAACATGAGAGATTAAAACTGACCCATTTGAATAAAAATATTTCTTGGACATGTAAGTTTATGGGTAGTCAAGAGTCTATGTTAAATTAAACATGGTGGGTAGTTGTATCATCTCCTAGGTCCTAATATCTAAGAATAAGCTAAGAAACTAAAATTTCTCTATTTTGGAAAGAATAGGAAAATTCAGGAAAATTTCCTAAGTTTAAGAGGTGAGTTTTGGTCATTTTCAAATGGCTATAACATTTATCTCAGAGTAAGTTAGAGTCAGTTGTATTTATGGTTGGAAAGCTCTTGGAATGTTCTTTATAAAGCCGCTAAGTTTGTACGATTTTTATATCGTATGAGGGAGATATACCTTTCGAAAAGTTGGTTGTTGTAGTGAGGAAAGTCAAATTCCTGATTTTAGTAAGGGTAAACTTTTCTTTTCACCCATCTATATCCTAATTTGTATTAAGGGTCTATTTGGGGTAAAAATAAGTTAGGATTAAGAATATAAAGGTTATTTACACTTAGATCTTGGGAAGAAAAAATATAATAAGAAGGAAAAGATCAAAAGTTCATTAACAACACTAAGATCTTCGAGTGAAATTCATCGGGGGTGATTCCTATTAAGGTATGTGTGATCTTTATGTGTTCGGTTAGTACCCCCACACATCAACTTGTTTGTGAATTTTGAGTAAATTGAATGATTATAAGTGATTTTCTAGAAGAACATTATTGAAATATTTTTGGTGGAGTTGTTATATTCTTTTGGTTGATTCGATTTGTGTTTCCGGGTTGTTTTTTCTGTCTATTTTATTGCGTATTAAGGTTTTTAGTGACCCTAAGTTATTGGTGAAAGGTTCATGTATGTTTATAAGGTTTATAGATGAAAATGGAGAAGAAAATATGAAACTCCCATCTGACAGACCCTGGGGCACCGCGTTTTCCAAAGCCCCTCAGTAGAGCCTTTGTACGTTAGGCTCTAGCGCTCCACGCCTCTTAGAGAACCAAGGATGCCTGGAGACCCCATTCCTTCCCCATCTTTTCGTACTAGTTCCTAAGTGATGTACCTACCTTTCTTAGTTGATTCCAACACTCTAAGGTAAATCTAAAAATCATGAAATCATCCATAATCATGAGATCATGAACCTTGAATCCATAATTCAATTCAAGGAAAGTTAAAATCCAAATCAAAGAAGTTAAGAGTCAAGTGTAAGAGTTAAGAAGTAAGTCAAAGTAAGTTCTTAAAAGTTTTCAAAAGTCTTAAACAAACATTTTAACTTTATTTTAAGGCTCAAGCTACAAGTTGAGCATTGAGTAATGAGTTGAGTAAAATTACTCAAAAGTTATAAGGCAACTAATCCCTAAGAGTTACAAATATTTTCACATTTTGAGCAAGAAAGGAAGCTAGACTTCCAACAGAGCTAAGGAAAATATAATTAATTCAATTCTAGGGTCTTCTTCTTTTATATTTTCTAATTTTTGTGTAATTTTTTCACTGCCTTTAATCCATTCCGTTGTTTTTCTTCTTTTGTTACCTACTCTTCTTGCTCCTATTTTTGTTTACATGGCGTTGTGAACCACCAGTGTGTTTTTGTTATTATATGTGGATATAAATTTTCTAAAAATGGCGTTTCTAATAACATATCCTTTGTTGTTAGTTCAGAATTATATATTTCGTTTACAGTTAATATTTTATCCCATATTTGTATTTTTATATTTTTTGCTTTGTATGTGATCATACTTCCTTCATTATTAAATCCTGTTAGTACTATTGGTGTTTTTAACTTTTCCAATTTTTCTTCTAATTAACAATTATATTTACATATATTAGCCTCTGCTCATGTATCTATCATTGGTGTATAATATCGGTTATAATATCCTTCTATTATTATCTTCGCGAGTATATATATTTTCATATATTTATTATATTAAAGTCCTTTTTATTATGACATTTTTATTTTGATAATTTAGCATTAAAATCCTGATTTACAATCAAATTTACTAAAGTAATTATATCCTAGTACTTGTCTTATGATTAATATTTTATTTGGTATAGGATAGTTATATGTTTTAGTTTTTGCATTTAAATTTCTATAATCAATTACCATTCTACTTTTTTCCTCTTTTTTGTTCATTATATTTATTAACAATAAATGTCGGACTTGTATGTTTACTATTACTTTCTTGTATATACTCCCTCTTCAACTCCCTAACAGTATCTTCCTCTACTCAAAACATCACATTCTCCATCCCTTCCCATATTTTCTTTATCTTCCCCTCTTCCAATATCCCTGCTTCTTCTAGTAATCTGCCAGTCGGAGTCAAATGTGCTTGTGTTGATCACCAGAGTTGTGTGCCTTACTTTGTTTTCATCTTCTCCAAATATCATATATGTGGTTTCTGATCTTTAAATCATACTTATTTATTTCTTGTTTTCCCATGCTCCATGCTTGATTCTGAATGTTGGATCTTCAAAATTTGACCTCTAGTGGATGCCACGAACTCACCCAGTTAATCCTACATGCATAAGACCCTTCACATAGTAAACACAATGGGGGTGTTCTGTTAACTAAATCAAAAGGGGGTGTATGTTTCTGATAATTTTTTCTGACATAGGTTGGTAGTCGTCTAAATGGCATGCTAAAACTCGAGAAACTATTGCCTTATGATTGCTAGTATGCTAGGTAATTGGGTTAGAAATTATGGGTAGATAAGTATTCTTTCAATTAGAAGTTTAGGGGATGAGAGAGGCATCCCCAAATCTGTCACTGAAGGATAGAATGAGACCCCATCGACAGACCTTCATACCCTCGACGAACCGTCATGGGGTATGTCACACCAATTCCACTTTATTTTCTCTAAGTGTCCACCGATGACCTCTACGACAGACCATCGTGAGCTCGACGGTCCGTCCTTCATAAGGGTCTCACAATCTTTTCAAAGTGTCCAACGATGTACCTTCTTGGTCTCGACGGTTCGTCCTGAACAACCATCGTAATTGTCAGAGACTTTGTTTCCGAGAGTCCAATAAATTTTCTCAAGTATTTCATGAAAGACCGTCATCACGGTACGTAATGCGGATGATAGACCGTCAACTGGTCAGTCATCCTGTACAGAAACTACAACAATATTATTTCAGTTTTGGTTTTACTTTTTTTTCATGTCTTCTTTGTTTCTACTAGTACTAATTGTTGTTATTTTCATGTACTAAAACTTATGGCACCAAAGCTAGATCTCGTGTACACTCGAGGGCACTAAAATTCCATCGCCCCATCTGCCCGACTAGTCATTGGATCTAAGGATGAGTGTGACCCCGAATACGTGCCCGCAGGCACTGTCGCTCCTGCAAATGTTGTACGTACCACTATAGCCAGAGTTAATACCTCAGATGGTCACTCAACTATGCATTCTTCTCTCAGAAAGTCACTCAACATTCAATTTTCCCTCAAAAGTCAGTCAACTATGCACTTCCTTCTCAAAAATTCACTCAACTTTGAATTTTAACTCAAAAGTCACTTAACTATCCACTCTTTCCTCAAAAAGACACTCAATCTATTAAATTATTTTTTAATTAAAAATTATTGATATTAATTATTTATATAACAAACCAAAATTTTTAAAAAAATTAAAATACCATTTAAACACTTTATTGATCCACCCACCTAACTAGACCCATTAAAAAATATGATATGACCCATTTTATTTTATCTTTAATCCTAAATTAATCCCTCTATTTAAACCTTGGATTAGGATTAAAGAAAAATTAAAATGGGTCATATCATATTTTTTAATGGATCGGGTTAGGTGGGTGGTGCACTAAATGGTTTAAATGGTATTTTTATTTTTGTAAAATTTTGGTTTGATATATAAATAATTAATATCAATAAATTTTACTTAAAAAATAATTTAATAGATTGAGTGACTTTTTTAGGAAAGAGTAGATAGTTGAGGGACTTTTGAGTTAAAATTCAAAGTTGAGTGACTTTCTAAGAAAGAAGTGCATAGTTGAGTGACTTTTGAGTGAAAATTGAAAGTTGAGTGACTTTATGAGAGAAGAGTGCATAGTTGAGTGACCATCTGAGGTATTAACTCCTATAGCCACCCCAACGAAGGTGGCGTCCAGCGTATTCTTGCCTCCCGGTCTGAAGAGGAGCACATATTGACCGGCACACCTTCTGGGTCTGCTACACACTCCAGATGCTTTCGGTTCTCAGGAAGTATCGGGTTCAAAAAACATCTCTAGGTTTGAGGAGGCTTCTACTCTAGCTACTTCATCCCATTCCTCCTCGCTGATGAGGACGATAGTGCTGATTCTACTCCAGCACCACTAATTGGAATCCCTGCCTTGGTTACCGACCAGCCCAACTGGTGGTGTGTTGAGCGGCTGTTTCAGGTGTACTCCCACCCTAAGCTGCTTAATGATAAGGGCGTCATGACCCATACCGTTACCCTAGAGATTCGGGTCCTTACGGGGAGTGTCCCCACCATGCCAGATATCCATTCACTTTTCACTAGGAACCGGCTAGATTGGACTACTCATGCTTTGGGCCGATACAGTGAGGAGTTCGTCAGAGAGTTCTACGCCTCGTATGTGGAGACTCTCTGATCCCAAATTGATAGGTGGGCTGCCCCCACCAAATAGGCTCCACTAGATCACATCCGCGTCCGCGGTAAGCTGGTAGACATCTAAATGCAAGCCATCCACCGGTATCTATGCGGCGAGGATGTTGATTCCACTAGCACTCCTCTCAACTCCGAGTTCGACTACCGGTGGAAACTTATTAAAGATGGACAGTTCTTCCATGAGCTGGAGTTGAGAGACACTACCAAGAGGTGGTTGGACCAGTATTTGTCTATTGATGGAGAGGCTGCTAACAGGGTACTTGAGCGGAAGGGAGCCATCAAGAAGGCTAACCTGACCTTTACAGCCATGTTTATGTGGTTGATTATCCTCCACTGACTTTCCCCCACTGCTGTAGATAATATAGTTACATGAGATTGCGCAATTCTGATGGCACCGATGATAGCAGGGTTCAAGGTGGACTTTACGTGGCTTCTTCAGGCTGTCATGCATTAGAGGGCTTTCAAGGTCACTACTACTCACCCATTTCCGTGCATGGTGTTTGTGTTGTGTAGGTCCGCAAGTGTGCCTATTTGGCACATAAATTAGATCACGACCCCGCCAGTCACTGTTTATATAGGCTTTATCAGGGATGAGGGCCATGAGTTTGCAGACGGCCCCACCCAGAGGTACCTCTGCTTGGTGAGAACCTGGAAGATACATTAGATCAATCCCAAGCGGCTACCCAGGCTAGATTTGAGCCTACTGACACCACCCCAGTCGAGTCTATCCCGTATAGTAGCACCTATCTAAGCTCCTCTCGTTCAACTCCCTCCGCCACTCTAGTCCCACTTGCTAGTCTCCAGAAACATAAGGTCCAAATGTCCACTCTTTATCATCACATCCAGCCTTGAATGAAGAGGTCTGTTTGTGAGGCGGAGAAGCTCATGGAGCGAAAGATGGCCCAACACATAGAGAGGAAGACTAAGGAGGTTCATCAGCACCTGGACGCTTTCGAGTTTCTTGTGTTAGCACGGCCATCCCCTTCATTTAACGTGTCAACCCTTCAAGCAACTCTAGAGAGTGTGCGAACATACTTGGACACGATTTAGAGGCTAGGGTGCCCGAGTCTGAGGCCCATTCTACAAAGCCTGCCGAGGATACTATTTTGGCGACCTTATTCTCAACATTTGCAGTGCCACCACCTCCACCATGAGAGCATGCAAAGAGGCGTAGAGGTTGACATGACGATGAGTCTAGGGTACAGAAGAGGGATCACTGAGAGTTGTAGGCTGCGAGGAGATCCTCATTTTTTGATGAGGAGGCCCTCCCAGTTGAGGGCTATTTACTTGGCTGCTGGGCGTCTAGCTCCAGAGTTTTTAATGCAGAGAATAGCACTATTGATGGTGTTGTGATTGCTGAGAGTGGAACAACTGAGGGTGATGTTGATGCTGATGACACTACTAGGGTGTCCAGACTATAGAGGGAGTGGGTTCCGGGACACCGGACCCACCAGCTTGTTGATGGACGGAACTTTGCGCCTCAGGTTTGATTTACTTACCACTCTATTATATTGGATTCTATTATGCATTGGGGACAATTACATATGTTTTGGTTGGGGGTGGTGTAAAGTGAAAGTGAGTGCTAGGGTGAAGTCAGAGTAACCCAACTCACGATCCTTATTTGGGTTTTTCTTGCCTGTGTTCATTTTCCCCAAGATACTGATTATTTTTATTGTTGAACCGGCATGTCCATATCTTGTGTACATATTATAACTCTGAAGCATGATGGCTAAATCAGAAATGATATCCTGATGTAATGAAAATGATGCATGGCTAGGCATAGTAATTGATAAATGTGTGGATCTAAGCATGACGTAGAGATACACCACTGCATGACCCTAAGTCTAAGACTCAAACTAGGTGTCTGATAATCTTGTAGAGTAATGAGACGTCAAGTGAGTGTGAGGAAAATTTGAATTATCCACTATTTGTACTGATCTAGAATTTGTCTGGTTAGTCCTGCTAAAAGTAAGTTGTAATAGACAATTAGGAAAGGATCATAGGCCCTTGTTCAATATAGCCAATCTTAAGCCTAAGTAACAGAAAAACGAATGAAATTAATCCCTTTTTGATCCAAATGATTGATCTTAAAATAGACCTTTGTTTTTCACCCCAACTTTTCTTTTTTGGAAATAATGTGTTGGCGGTGGTCCCTCCTTGGACATGTGCACCTCAGCTTATGACAAAAGCATAAGTTGAGGGTGTTTAATGAAGTAAACATCATTGTCGTGTCCCTGACCCAACTTTAGGTATTGTGTACTTTGACTCCTGGCAAAGCCATGAGTTGAGGGTGGCTATTATGAGGAATATTATGCAAAGTTGGGTTAAAAGAACAAAGAGAGAGAAAGAACAAAGGAAAAGTGACTCAAGAACCAATTAAAATAAAAGTGAAATAAAAAAAATATAATAAGTACAAGCAAGAAAAGAAAAGAGTCACTTACACAATAAAAGAAAGAAGGGAAAATAGCAAGGTGAAAGAATATAAGAAAAAGGGCGGAATAAAATGATGAAAAGGTAGGAAACTTAATCGATATGACAACGAGGGAAACAAGTCACTAAAATATACCTAAATATACCCTACCTGATCCTGAGCCTATGTTACAAGCTACGAATGTCCTATCGTGATCCTAAGAGTTTTTATGAAAAACTTAAAGCAATGAAAATAAGGGCAAGCCTATGGCAATATGTATAAATGAGTTGTGAAGTTGTTCCGAGAGTGAGTGTTAAAAAGTAATCCTTATACTCAAACTGAAATCATTATGTGAAAAAAGAGGATATTATTTTGAAGTGAGGACACTAGTTGTAATACTTGAAAATTAGCACCTAGGTGAGAAATCAAAGAGGATAGGTGTCAAGTTGTGGTGAGTCTGTGTCATGGTCTTATCCACATTATTCAATCCTGATAGTGATAGTATGCATGAATATAATAAGAATAATCAAGATTGATAGTCAAATGATTGTGAAAGGTAAAAGACGGATACTCTTGTACAAAGATTTGTATTGAGTAATAGTGCATCGCATGAGGACAAAAATCAAATTTAAGTTGAGGGTGTTTATGTACTGGGGTTTCACAGTACTTTCAAAGCCTTTTCCTTAAGTTTTGTGTGTGTCTAAAGCCTTTTTGTATTGATTTTTGATGTAGGTTTCTCTTTATTGGCATGAAATCTTTCCAAAGGAGAAGTGACCACCTACGGAGCTCACGACGGTCTGTCGTGACTGTTACGGTCCGTAGGTGTCACCGTAGTAAGAAGAAAATGGATGTTGAAGGAAGTTGGAGAATTCATACCAAGTGTGGGACTACGGAAGCTCATGACGATCAGTCCTGCATATTCGTCATAGTTGTCAGAGAGTAGTTCAAGTACCCAATTTCAAGAAGTTTCTAATTATTGTGGAACAGAACCCCTCGACGAACCGTCGTGCTTCCAACGGACAATCTTATCTTTCCGTCGAGGGTAAGCAAATGAATAAAGCAGCAGAAAATTAGGACAAGTATGGAATGATGGAGCCCACGAAGGAATGTTGTGTCCATGAAAGTATGTCGCAGGGATCGTCGATTCAGACGCGTTTTGGACAGATTTGCCTTAAATAGAGTCCTTCTTTTATTAGGTTTTATTTTATTATAAATAGTTTGAAAAATCTCGGTTTTCGTATTAGACTTTTGGATATTTTTTAGTTCTCTCGTTTAATTATTGAAATCTTGATTTTTGTATTTGATCATACTTCTCTGGAATCAAATGTTGGTGTTTTTGTGAATTATTCAAGTGAATTTCTAGATTTTCTACATTTTCATAGAAGTAAACGCATGAATTCTTATATTATCCATATGAATTGTCTCATTACTAGCATGGGAAACTAAACTCCATAACTAGGGTTGTGGGAACCATGGGTAAATAACTAGGTAAAATCTAGATAAAATAACCATTCTAGAATGGTGTCTTGAATGTATTTCTAATTCTTTCGCTTAGGAGTCTTTTTAACGGATGACCAACATTAGAACTCGCCTTATTATTACTTGCCGGAACAAGGAGGTAGATAATAGGAAAATAATTATCAACAAAGATTTAGTGTATACTATCTAATAGGCTAGTGTTAGTTAATACGAAGTAACAACTTAGTCAAATATCGAATACGGTGCTTAATATAAGGTAAATATAAGGTTTAGTAAAGCAACACACGTAAACGAACCAAGGTGCAGAGTGAAATTCTCTAGATGCCGGACCAAGGATTTAGAGATACCTAACTTATCACTTTACATGCAAGATACTAGGAATGGATTATTATAGCTAGAAATATCGAGTTAGGAGCCAATGGAGAACACTTACACCCTTGTTACTCTCATTACTTGATTAAACTCTAATAATTGAACCTGTCTCTTGTTTACTTTAATTTAGCTAATTGTTTTTATTAATAGAAACTCCCTTTAGTTATTTTTTTTTGGGAAATAATTGACTAAATAGCAGTAATAATAGAATAAAGTTAAGTCTGAACAATTTTCATCTTGGGAACGATCTCAACCTCATTAGTTGGATTCTTTACTTGACATGACCACTTTTCCTTCTTTTCGAGAACTAAATTTGAGTGTATCATGCATAAATTTGGTTATTCAGGTAGGACTTACACTTTTTGTTGTTAGCATAGATATTCCTCTAGATAGTGCAATACATAGTTTTTCATGCGAGAAAGCATGCCAATGTAGGTATATTTGTACATTGGAAATCGTTTGACCTTTATCATTTGACCTTTAGAATATTTTAATTCTTTACTGTATTTGGTCCTAAAATGTTCGGCTTTCAGTTTAACCAATAAGAATAAACATATAACCAAATATATGACTTATCTAATAAATTAGACATTACAAGACAATATTGTAATTTTACAAAAGATCATTAAAATAAATATAATAACAATAAACATGAAAAAAACTATTCATGTGTAACACAAAGAAAATTAAGGAGGAATATAATTCTTAATTAAGGTTTGCCAATTTTTATAATATAAAGTTGTGATCTATAAGTCACAACAAAGTATGCATTGATGGATAAATGAAAATTACATAACTATTATGATATTGAGATTAATATTTACTAATATATATGTATTTTCAAAATATTAATTTACTATAGTCTAAACTCTTAATTGTTATCGATTTACCCAATAACTGAATATCTAAAACCAATACCGAACCCATAACATGATAATTCTTTTTAAAAAACCATTAAGAAATCGTTAACCCAATAATCCAATTACAATAAACTAGTAGTACTTTTTTCTATTCGGTTTATTGGTCGAATTAATTTTTACAGACCCCTAGAGGTGTGATAGTTGTATTGTTGAAGTAGACACCTGGTTTGTGGCATATTGACCTATAACATTCTCGTAAAAGCCTATAAAAATCAACCTTGTCCCATTGCATAAACCATTTAAGGGGTCCAATTTTCTTAGCAATATGATCGGCGCATTTTCTTTTAAAACAAATCTAATGTATAAAATGAAAGGTATCATCAATTGGTATGTATATGTCATCATGTAATTCTTTCTTGTATTTTGCATTATAAAGCATTACAATAAGATAAGTATAAAAGTTAGGATGAATAAGACAACAGACCTATGCGGTAGAGTCCATTGGGTGTTAGTGGTTTTAGGTATAAATAAAGAGTAAATCTTTAGTAAGATCTATTATTTATAGTCTTGCACGTTGAAGGCTAGTGAATTTTTGCCATTTTAAATAGTATAACTTTGGTACGTTGCTCTCTATCGTACATTTGAAGTCGTAAGCAATATCTGTTTAGAAAGGGGAAGGGGTTGTTATAGTTATATTGTTGTTATAAACATCTGGTTTGTAGCATATTGACATGTTGTTTTTTCTTCATGGATAAAATCTCGTCAAAGCCTCTATACACCAGCTATGTCATATTGTATAGGTCATTATAGGGGTACAGTTTTTTCAAAAGCATGATCGACACATTTAATCATAAAAATTATATTTCCCCCCAATACTCGAGGTTATGGAATAAACCATCTTAGGATAGAATGAATTATTTCAACAGAATAGTGGTACCACATTTTCATATAATCTTTGAACTCATTCAACAACAATAATTCATATAGAAAAAATTAAAACTCAACAATAATAAGAAATAGAAGAAGAGCAAAATATTAGAAAAATGTGGTTGAAAAATGAGAGGAAGCCCCTCTATTTGTAGAAAAAAATGTACTATGATGAAATATTTTTTGCGCCTTATGTGAAAAATCATGACCTTTTCAAGAAGTCACAACACGTTTAAAAAGTCAAAACTTTTTGAAAAAGTCACATTTTTGAAAAATTCACAACTCTTTTGAAAAGTCACAACCTAAGTTATGAATATTATTGTAATTTAACATTCAAGTAAAGAGTTTATGCTGTTAAGGTAATATGTATTTATAGAAGAGAATGTAGATATAAATAGATGTATTTAACTATAAATTCATATCCTATATTGGCATAGAGATGTAAGAGTGATATTTTGATTTCATAAATTATTAATTTTCATCTTATAATATTAGTTATTAAGTTAAAATCCCAAAAACAATTTAACAGAAGAAATAAAAATCTCATTTCCTCCCATTGCAACAGCCCACTCTCCTTCCAAATAAACCTAATATCATAAGATACTAGGCTCTAAGTGGAGCCGATGTTCCTTTTTTACTTCAGGCAAATTTTTCAAATGCTTTCTCCATTTTACAGATGCTTAAGCAACCATTTTTGTGCAAATTTTGGAGGCTACATATGTGTCTTCATCCCTTTTTTCCGATTTTATGTTTCAATGATGTCCAATATCAAATGAACAATAAAAGCTTTCCTATTTCACGTATAGTCTGAAGCATGTCTGGACTTCGAAAAAGATCATAAATCTCATTCAACTCTTATCTTATTTTCATCTATTAATACATATATATTCAGCTTTAGCAAAGCTTTTGAGACTATCGAAATACCCCATCTACACTCATTCATCTACTTTAGCTTTCAAGTCATAAGTCTCATTTTACTATCAATGGAAGAGCTGTAGAGTTGTTCAAGTCTCCTTAGAAGGTAATACCTCCTCCACCATTTACGTTTTATGTCGATTCCAAGTTGTATGTGTTGGACCTATTTTCGTCTTGATTTCCTCGGCTTCATTCTCATTTTCTTCTCTATTATTACTTCACTTCTTTTAATTGAAAGTTTGTTTGGTCTGAAGATGAGTTTTCCAGGATTATTTCTTTCACTATTTCAACCTCTAACTGATCCTCGTGTTATTCGCTTTATCTCCTTTAAAAAATATTTGGATTCAGATTTGTAATTGTTCAATCTCAACTTCCGTTTGTTCGTCTTTCTCTGATTTTCAGGCCTAATTTATCCTCAAGCATCAAAGAAATTCCTTTGACATTATATATTGATCGTCACATTACTCAACTCAATTTTATATCCATGATTCTAGTTAAATCTTTCTTATTATTTTTTTGAAATAGTCTAAGATTAAAAGAATGTGAAACGATCAATATCCGTAGACTCAATTTGTGGAACTACACCGGTATATTGTTGGTGTAGGAATTTTTTCTAAGCGGATATCTTACATTAGCATAACCAGTCATTTATACTTGCATTTGGTTAAACTGACTACATTACATATCTTGAGGTGCAACCCATTCCTGGACCAGCTAAATTTGAATTCTTTATGCATCAAACAGTCCTTTTTATATCTCAACTTAAAACTTGTTTTAAATTTCAGGGTTTCACGAAATGTTTGAAGAATAGAAAGCCAGAAAGACAAAGTGAAAATTAATGTTGGTCGAAAAATGTTTCAAATTACGGCCACAACTTTAGTGGCTACTAAAATGAATTCAATCTTCTAAGCCATGTTTCATAAGAATTGGAACATTCTTTATTATGGTGCGATCACTAAACATATAATCGATAGAAATCCCAACTATTTTGGTTTCCTTTGGGACTTAATTACAACATGAGAGATTTATATTCATCTGAAGACAGATAAAAAGTTTCATAATTGGGGGAATATCACCTCTCTTGATTGAGTAAGTTCAAAAGGACACAAAAATAATTGGTATTTCTATCAATGAAATGTTGAGTGATCGCTCCATCAGAATGCAGGTTCCAATTTTCATCAGACATGTCTTCAAATAACGAATTCCTTCCAGCACCGACTAAGGTTGTCACCGTAGTTTCAAACTTTCTTCCACCAACATTGAGTTTCACTCTGCCATACTGGCTTTCCATCTTAAAAAATGTGGTAGTACCATGAAATTGAAAATCAGTACTAAATTAAGACATTCAAAGGCCTGTTCAATTCACAAAGCATCCTACTTTACCAGGTTCGGGGATGGGCCGCACCTCCAGAGATGTAATGTAAACCATTTAACCTAATGCAAGCATTAGTGGCTGCTTATACTAATGTAAGAGATCCGCTCACCAAATAATTACTCCAACAACAAAATTCCTGTGTAATTTTACAAGTGTGGTCTAATGAATGTCGACTGACGTCACATGCTTATAATCCTTAGAAAATCAATAACTTTATTGAAGGTCCTTTGTTTCATGCCTTTAAATAGTTTTTTTAATGATCATATCATTCTTCTATTATATATATACATATATATATATATATATATAGATATATATATATATTTATTTATTTATTTATTCTACTCATTTTTATTTTAGTAACTTGTTTTCCTCTTTTCAGATTCATTGTTTTATTGTGTTTATATTTATGTGCTAGCAAATTTTGGTATAGTTTTAGCTTCATATAAAAAATAACAGGTAAGATGTTAATTAACCCTTTTTATTTAAGCATTTTTCCAATGTTTAGGTAGACTATTTATTCTGTTTTGGTTCTTGGATAATTTCATTCAAAAAAAATGTTTTCTTTCATAATGTTTTGAACGCATATGATGTTCAACGATCTTTAACTTTTCAATTCTTAAAAGGGAAAATTATGGTTTTTTCTTAGAAAATAGAATTTTTTGATATTTCAAATATAAGAAATTATTCGCTTTTGTTTCATATGGAAGCTGAACCAATTTCTTTTAATCACTTACCACATTAAGTTAAGTTTGTAAAACAGATTTTCATAAACTAAAAATGATGTTAAAATATATCATACATATTTCTGTCATACATATTTCTGTCATTGACTTATTTTACTTATAAAATTTTCTAACTTTTTTTAGCTTTAACAGCTTTACTTTTTAACTTAGATTTGACATGTGACCTTGTTTAACAAATCTTAAAAGTTGATTAACCTCTTCCCATTAATATAATTAGAACCCTTACTAAGAATCACACAAGTTAAATGAGCCTTTAAGTATCTAGGTGTCGTAATTAACCTTTTAAAATATTTAGCTGGCGACTCCTTAAGTTAATTATTTAGGAATCACCAATATGTTTCACACTATTTGAGGTGAGTTAAAGTGGGGTATAACAAAGGTAAATATATATATATATATACATACATATATATATATATATATATATATATATATATATATACATACATATATATATATATATATATATATCGTATTTTTCATATATTTCTTCTTAAACTGCCATAGTCTTTATTTAGAAAAGTTTTAATGTTTCACTTACTACTATTCTATTCATTTCTAATTGTTAATACATGAAAAAGTTGAGCGTCAATTATTAAAACTTTGCTACTTGTAACTTCTTTTCATTCTCCTAAGTACTAGTAATTTTTTTTATTTTCTAAATTTTTTCAATGTTGGTGCCCTTCCGAAGAAAAAATGTGTAACTTTGTTTATTCATAATTATTTAGTTGTTATATGTTGTAAAAAATAATGTATTTCCAAATATTTTTAGATTTTACATATAATTGAAAATATTTTTAAAAACATAATGTGATTTTTCAATGATTTATCAGATATATTCTGATTTTCATCTTTATAAAGATGAGAAAGGTATAATGATATACGTAAATATAAGAACTCATCCCGTTGTTGATTCTAAATGTGATGACATGAATGTAAAGTGGCTTCGAAAGAGATAAATCCTGAGCAAAATTCATCGTTGTAGCCACTGATGACATCCAATGTTTAGATTCTAAAAGTTCTATTGAATTGAGAACTAGTACATCAGATGTTGGTCAAGAGAAGGCCAATGATGTCACGACCCAAAACCGAGCCGCGACTGGCACCCACACTTATCCTAGTATGTGAGCGAACCAACTAATCTAAATCCAAACATATTGAACAAAATACAATGCGGAAGACTTAAACTCATTAACAAAATCAATTAAATAACTTCTAAAATTTATAACTCATTATCCCCAAAATCTGGAAGTCATCATCACAAGAACATCTATCCTCAAATTACTAATCTAAGAGTATCTAAGAAACTAAAATACATAAAAAGCTAGTCCATGCCGGAAATTCAAGGCATCAAGACTTGAAGAAGAAGATCCAGTCCAAGCTAGAAGCATTAGCTCACCCTGAAGTCCGGTGTAATGAAGACTGGCTAGAGTTGCGATTGGGTTGAAGACGACGGCGCGTTTGCTGCACTCCACAAATAACAAAGAAAGAAACATACAAGTAGGGGTCAGTACAAAACACGAGTACTGAGTAGATATCATCGGCCAACTCAAAATAGAAAACAGTATATATCAGATAATATCGTAAATCAACTACAATACTCAACATGTAGCAACAACAAGTACTAAATCATTAATAAGTACCACCAAGTTCATCCATGAGGACTCAAGCCTCAATACCATACTCATTTGGGAATTAGGTTCATTACATTGAGTATATTAACATCTTTCAAGATTCATTATCTTTATCCCTCTCGTGTCGATACGTGACACTCCGATCCATATTCTATTCTGGTGTCGGAACGTGACACTCCGATCCATATTCTATCCTGGTGCTGGAACGTGCCACTCCGATCCTCATTCTATCCTGGTACCGGAACGTGGCACCCGATCCATATACTATCCTGGTGTCGGAACGTGACACTCCGATCCTCATTCTATCCTGGTACCGGAACGTGGAACCCGATCCTCTATTTCTATCCTGGTACCGGAACATGGCACCCAATCCATATACTATCCTGGTGTCGGAACATGACACTCCGATCCTCATTCTATCCTGGTACCGGAACGTGACACCCGATCCTCTATTTCTATCCTGGTACCGGAACGTGGCACCCGATCCCCTAATTCATCAAGCCTTCTTTTATACCAAGGCATCATCAATCTCATTATGTAATTCATCAAGCCTTCTTTTATACCAAGGCATCATCAATCTCATTATGTAATTCATCAAGCCTTCTTTTATACCAAGGCATCATCATTTACAAGTGAATTAGGGTTTCTTTCAAGATTTTGGATTCAATAACTTCATCATGCTTAGTTTATCACAATTATATAATCATATTCATGCAAGCATACAATTAAGCATATAGAAGGGTTTACAATACTACCAATACATAACATTCGCTATTAAGAGTTTACTACGAATAGCATAAAAACCATAACCTACCTCCACCGAAGAATTGTGATCAACAAGCTATCTTCCCAAAGCAGCGTTTCTTCTTCTCTCTCGTTCGATCCTCTCTCTCTCTCTTTGTTCTTTCTATTTTTCTTATTCAAACCCTCTTTCTTTTACCCTAATTAGTATATAATTAAGTATAAAAGATGACAATAGTAACCAACTAATTAACTCAAGGTTACCTCTTTTATCCCCCAAGAAATTGAGTTATTAATATAAACCCACGAATTTTATAATTATAGCAGGAATAGTCCAAAACGCCCCTTTAAAACTTTAACAGAAATCCGACCCAGCCTGGGATTACGCAACCTGTGACGGCCCGTCGTGCCTGCGACGGTCCGTCCTGCAGGTTCGTCACAAACTTCTGAGACTCAATTTCCTTGAAGAGTCTGTGACGGTCCGTCGTACCCACGACGGTCCGTCCTGCACTTCCGTCACGACGTTCAGAGAATTGTTCCCAGTACCAAATTCTCAAGAGTTGAAGTGTTTTGAAACGGAACCTCACAATGGTTTGTCGTATCTATGACGGTCCGTCCTGCAGGTCCGTCACAGATTTCAGAGAGTCGATTTCAACACTCAAATTTCAGAATTCGAAGTGTTTTGGAACGAGACACCCTCGACGGTCCGTCGTGCCCATGACGGTCCGTCGTGGGTTCCGTCGACTCCGACAGTTTTTCCAGAAATAAAATCTGCTGCTCAAAACGACTAAACAGGTCGTTACAAATGAAGACTCTCCAGAAAATATTTCCAAGTACATGATTGTTTCTGTTTGGCAAATGTTGACCTTTGTCATCATTTTCATGAATGTATGTATTCAGGCGAGACAAAGGTTTTTGTTTTGCAAGGTTCGACAGTCATGCTGAAGAAATATGAGCTATTCAGTTGGGAAATTCCTGTATCCTTTTTGGTTTTCGTTTACCATGATTTGGGAAGTTATCAATAGAATAGATCGAGCTACTTCAACATGAATATAAACATATTCTTCAATGAGACCAACCCAAAGTTCATGAAATTTAGGATGTAGGTCAACTGTTGCCAACACATTAAGTCCCCTACTAGAGAAAATTTTGTGGAATGTCTTTATTTGAGTTCTCTTGGCCATCATCTGATCTTCCAGTTGTGACTTCAGCAACACTTTTAGTATATGTCATCACAAGCTCCAGCACCTAATTTGCTAAGGATTTGTCTGCTTCTAATCAACTTGTCATTCAAGTTATTAGGTTTAGAAGCAACATATAATGGGTTCTTATTCTTATATACCTCTTTATAAATTTCTCATCTTGACAACGACTCAAAGTCCTTCGTCTTGTTACAGGAAAAGGGATTAATTGTTGACTTTCAACAATTTGGAGGATATTATTGGCGCATATTCACTATAATAGTAATAGTCAGTTGTAATTGTTAGTTAGTTATTTACTAATTATAAGCTTAGTACTCCACGTTGTTTATTAAGAGTATGCTAGTAATAGAAATCCTTTTGTATAGAAGTTGTTGGTTGTCCTTACTTGTATTTATAAAGTTTCTTTTCTAATTCTTTAAGTATAATAAATTTCATCGTTTTCTATCCTGAATCATTATGGTATCATGGATCTTCGAAGCTACAACGAGTATCGATTAATTTGTTCATATATTTACAATAATTTCCCTATTCATCGATCATGCTGACTCCAAGAACTTCTTTAATTGTTGTTTATAACCCTAGTATCAGGCCTCGAGCCTACACACTCGACGTGGCCGATACCCAATGACCATTGCTGGTCTTGAGCCAACCTTTGATATGACTTACATAACTTAGAGAAAGACTTAACTCAAATAAATAAGTCTCATGATATAACTTTAAGATATAATAAGTTGGTCAAACTCACACTTAAGTCTCACAACAAGATAATCTCAATACAGAAATAACAGACTCGAAATGACTATCTCACTATTTATAAGCCTCTATAATACAAAGATGGATGTTGGGACAAACCCCACATAATCGTAAAAATGAAGTACTAGAAAGAGACTAAAAGTATCCTCCAAAATATAAGGAGTCTCACCAGTGACTACAAATGCTCAACTAGATCAATGAGGCGTTTGAAGATGCTGATTCTTGTTACCTGCGTCTGCATCATAAGATGATGCAAACAAACTAGCATCAGTACATTGAATTTATGAGTATGCGAGTTGGAATGCTAAACGACAACTTACAACTCGAAAAGAATAAGATAAACTTACCTTGGATCTATTCAACTAATGAATACTCAACTCAAAGTAGATATATAAGACAATCAAAAATCTGTGATGCATATAAAGCATTGTAAAACAGCATAAACAACTTAGTTCGTTAAAGAAAATGCTTTAAAAAAACTCAACCCTGATTATATATGAAAGTCATATAATTTTGTGGGAGATTCTCTAACCGAAAACCATCACTATGAGCCTAAGCGATGGTACAACGTCTTAGCTCACATTGCAAGAGGACCGTCCTATACCTTGCCATCAGAATAGAACCTGACCAACTAAGTGGATCCATTAGTCTATGCGAAAAAACAATGAGGAATCATCTTAAAAGTTTGATCCTTCATCTGTCCATGGGGGCCACATGGTTTATGGGGCCTTGAGTTAAAATTAACCGCGTCCCCATATCGGTGTTCAATACTAGTCCTAAAATACATAGTTCATATATTTTAAAAACAACTTATTCTCTGGTTTGAGGTAATTTTCTCAAACTTAGTTTTTAAAAGCTCTCTTGGTAATAATGGTTTTCTCTTTAGTAAGACTAGCCAAAGTCTTCGTTCGAAGTCTAAATTCCTTTCTTTCTCAAAATGAGAAAACATTGGTAACTCTTAGGGAATAGTTAGTTCCCTTATAACTTTTGAGAAATGAACTCAACTCTTTACTCTTTGATTAACTTGAAACATAACTCTTAGGGAATATTATAACTTTTAAGAATTTTAGTCAACTCATTTTGTTGTGCTCAACTTGTAGCTTGAGCCTTAAAACAAAGTTAATATGTTTGTTTAAAGCTCTTGAAAATTTTTAAGAACTTACTTTGAGTTGCTTCTTAACTTTTAGACAAGAATCTTATTTTCTTTGACTTTGATCTTAACTTTCCTTCAATTGAATTATGGATTCAAGGTTCATGATCTCATGTTTATTGATGATTTCATGATGTTTTGATAAACCTTAGAGAATTGGAATCAACTAAGAAATGGTGGGTACATCACTTAGGAACTAGTATGAAAAGATGGGGGAACAAGGTCTCCAGGAGTCCTTGGCGCTCTAAGAGACGTGGAGCGCCAGAGCCTGACGGAGAGAGGATGTCCTGAGGGGCTGTGTATTGTGAGGCGTGTCAGGGCTTGTCGGAAAAAGGCAGTCTTGAGGGGTTTTGGCAGGAGCGGAGCCCCTGGGCCTTTCTGACGGGAGTTTCGTCTTTTCTTGTCCGTTTTTCATATCTAAATCTTCTAAACTTCCAACAAGATTTTAATAATGTTCTTCAAGAACTTCAGTTTTAATCATTCAATTTACTCAAAAGTTTACTGAATTAAACAAGTTGGTGTGCACGTGAACTAATTCAACACAGAAAGATCTCACATACCTTAATACGTATCGCCCCCGACAAATTCCATTGGAAGATCTTGGCATTCTTGATTAATTCTTGATTTTTTTATCCCTTTTTCTTCTTCTCTTCTTTAATCCCTAAGTGTAAATAAACTTTCTATTCTGAATCCAACTTATTTTAACACTAATTAAATCCTTAAAATGAATTAGGAAGTAGATGAGTAAAAGACAAGTCTACCGTTACTAAAATCCAAAAATTTACTTTCCTCATTACAACAACCCAACTTGTGAAAAGCATATCTCCCTCATATGATATCTAAATCATGCAAACTCAGCGCCTTATTAAAGATCCTTCCATGGGTTTTCCAACCATATAAATAAAATATTCTAACATATCTTTAGCTAAAAGTTTTGACCGTTTGAAAATGACCAAAACTCACTTCTTAAACATAGGAAATTTTCCATATTTTTCCTATTCTTTCCAAAAATTATTAATCTTAGTTTCTTAGCTCATTCTTAGCTATTAGGAGCTACGGGGTATTACAATATCTCCACCTTGGTAACATTCGTCCTTGAATAATACTTTTTTCATAATGCTAAGAATGGTACATCAAGTTTAACCCTCAATAATCAAAAAACAAGGAACAGTCATGATTACTCATAGTTTATAAAGTACAAAGAAGAAAACTATTACCGTGATATGCATTTTCTCTTGATTCAAAGAGATGTGGATATGTCTTATTCATATCCTCTTCAATTTCCAAAGTTGCTTCTTCAACAAATTGGTTTCTTTAAAGGACCTTGACTAACGCAACCTCCTTAGTTCTCAACTTGCTAACTTTGCGATCTAAATTTGAACCGAAATCTGTTCATAGGATAAGTTATTTTTAATCCTAACATTCTCAGTCGGTACAATTATTTAAGGATCACCCATGCACTTCTTCAACATGGAGATATGAAATACAAAATGAATTGCTGCTAACTCATGTGGTAGCTCCAACTCATAGCATATTGTCAATTCTCTTGGATATTCTATAAGGTCCTATATACCGGGACTAAGTTCCCATTCTTACAAAACCTCATAACACCTTTCATGGATGAAACTTTTAAATATACCCAGTCATCCACTTTAAACTCCAATGGACTTCTCCTCACATGTATATAGGAGTTTTGATAACTCTGTGTTGTCCTTAATCTCTCTTCAATCACGTTAACTTTGTCCATGGCTTGGTGTACTAGATATGGTCCTACCAACCCTGCTTCACAAACTTTGAATAACCCAATATGAGATTTGCATCTTCTCCCATAAAGAGTTTCATATGGAGCCATTTGGATTCTCGAATGGTAGCTATTGTTGTCAGCAAACTCAATGAGAGGTAGATGATCATCCCAATTCCCCTTGAAAACTTTTCTCAAAAGTGTCAGACCATTGAAATTTAACTATCTTCTGGGTCATCTTGTTCAAAGGAGACGATATAGATGAAAACCCTTCAACAAATCTTCTATAGTAGCCAGTCAAACCCAAGAAACTCCTTATGTATGTTGGAGACGTGGGTCTAGGCCAACCCTGCACCGCTTCTATATTTTGGGTATCAACGCTAATCCTGTCACGGGAAACCATGTGGCCCAAGATCGCCCCAGACTTAACCAAAACTCAAACTCGGAGAACTAGGCATGTAACTCTTTATCTTTTCAAGCTTTAAGAACTTTCCTGAGTTAACTGGCATGATCTTCTTCATTCCCTCAATAAATTAGTATATCATCAATGAATATGATAACAAACATATCTAAATAAGGTTTGAAGACTCTATTCAGAAGATCCATGAGTGGTACAGGAACATTCGTCAATCCAAATGACATGAATAAAAACTATTTGGTTCTAAAGGTTGTCTTTATAATATCGCATTCTCTAACTTTCAACTGATGGTAGCCTGATCCGAGATCAATTTTTTAGAAGCAGGAAGCACCCTGAAGCTAGTTGAAAATATCATCTATCTTTGATAAAGGATACTTATTCTTTATGGTAATCTTATTCAATTGGCAGTAGTCTATACACATCCTAAGGAAACCATCCGTCTTTCTCACAAACAAGACCGAAGTGCCCAAAGAAGAGACACTTGGTCGTATAAAACCTTTATCAAATAGATGTTTTAGCTGTTCTTTCAACTCTTTTAAATCTGCAGGTAATATTCTGTATGGAGGAACAGAAATATTACGAGTATCTGGTTTGATATTTATGTCGTTGTATATTTCTCTCTAAGGAGGGACATACCATGTAGACCATCAGGAAAGACTTCAAGAAACTCTTTTACTATAGGAATTGACTTAACGGAGGGTAACTCAACACTATATTCCTTAAGGTACGAAATGAAATGCCCCTTGGGCACTATAGAACTAGTAGTCTACTCTATGACTGGATCATTAGAAATATGAAACCTTACAACTCGAGTTCTACAATCGATTGAGGAATAACACGCATGAAGCTATTCCATACCTCGAATGACATCAAAATATATCTTGTCTAACTCTACTAGATCATCCATGGTGCTATTGTGATTGATAGAAATAAGACAATATAAATTGATTCTCCGCTTGAATAGACTCTCCAACAGGGCTAGAAAATCAGAATGGTTCACGAAATTTCATAGGAAGAATCTCAAATGAATTTGCAACATAAGTACAAAAGATAAACTTACTCCTTGGTATAAATAAGCATGATCTTGGCGGCTAGTGATTGCATAGAGGCGATTTGCTCCCCTACCAATGACGGAAGTAGTTCCTCTAGGTGCAACACATTGTGGTGGAGGAGCTGATGAAGATTGGGCTCTTTTGCCTAGATTTCCACAATACCTACTTATTCACACTTTTTAATAAAATTACCCTCTTGGACACACTTTAAGAAACCCAACTGTCTATCAAGAACCTTACCAGCGTGGTTTCTACCACATCCAGCACATCTAGGAGCCGAACTACCAACTTGTGCCACACTATTTGTGGACTGGGTTGTTATATCCTTGAAGATCTATTAATTTTGTCCATTATACTCACCTCTGTTTCTACGCACAATAGCTCTAGGAGATTAGTGTGCATGCCCCTTTGGTTTCTGAAATTATGGCCGATTTGATCCACCTTTCTGCCGTCCAAACTCATTCTGTGTCTTGGATTTCTTATTCTTGTACTCGTCCTTATCCCTCATCTTCTCATCTTAAACTTGTTGCACATACATCATCAATTAGGATATGTCCATCTCATTATGAGAATTGCATTTCTACCCTCTCTACTAGATGCACGACATAAACCAACGACAAACAAACTCATTCTGGACCTCATATCCTTAACAATCCTTGGAGAATAGCGAGATAGTTGGGTGAACTTCAACCCATACTCATGAACACTTAAGGAGTCTTGCTTAAGAGTAAAAAACTCCCATACCATTTCCTATTCTAGTTCCTTGTGAATGAAATGCCCCAAGAAAGCCTCTTCGAAACAAGCCCAACTTGGATGTGGTGCACCCTTATCTCCGTCCTCCTTCCATTGGTCAAACCAAGTCCTAGTAACAACCTTTAGTTGGTATGATTATAGATCGACCCTCTCAACATCAATGACATGCATCACATAGAAAACATTCTTCAACTCTTTAACATAGTTCTCTGGATCCTCAATATTGCTTGATTCAAAAAATCATGGGGGTTTCATCCTCAAGAACTCCCGAATTCTCCAAGTGTAAGCCTCTTCTTGTCGAGATCCTCTCTGTTGCCCAATTTAGTTAGTCACTGCTTAGCTTACCATCCATATAGACCCCCGAAACTCAACATTGGTAACTTCCCCTTGAGGTTGCAATTCAAATGCATTGGGTAACTTTTGTTCCTGAGGTTCAACAATTCTTCTAGCAGGGACACCTCGTGCTGCTCTTCGTGGAGGCATAGTTATCTCAAACACGCGCAAGCACGAATTAGAGAGAGACCTTTAGATATAAACTCTAATGCACGAATAGGGAATATGTAAGAAGTGAAAAACTCCCAAAGTAGCCTCCTAATTAAAGATGTGACACGCTTCAAACCGATGACTAAAACTCTATAGACACAACTTCATAGACTCCCTAGGAATCTTGAAATCTGGCTCTAATACCAAGTTTGTCACTCCCCGAGCCTACATCCTAGACGTGGCCGGCAAGTGGTACTCAATGACCATTGCTGGTTTTGAGCAAACCATTGTCACGACTCACTTAACTCAGCGGACCTAACTCAAATAAAACAATCTCATGATATAATTTAAAGAAATAATAGTTTGTCCAAACTAGCACTTAAGTCTCATAACAAAATAATCTGAATACAAAAATAAGAGACTCAAACTGACTATCTTACTATCAATGAAGCCTCTACAATACAAAGACGGATGTTGGGACAAACTCCACAACATCCTATAAATGAAATACTAGAAAGATAATAAAAGTGTCCTTCAAAATGCAAGGACGCTCACCACTGACTATGAATGCTCAACTGTATTAACGAGGCCCTGGAAGATGCTTATCCTTATTACCTGCGTCTGCATCATAAGACGATAAAGATCAGTTTTCACCAATACATTAAACGTACGAGTATGATATTTTGAATGTTAAATAACAACTTACAAGTTGAAAATAATAAGATTAACTTACCTTGGTTCTGCTCAACTCATGAGCACTCAACTTGATGTAGATATATAAGGAAATCAAAACACATGCGATATATTTAAAGCTTTCTAAAATGGTAAAAATAATTTAGTTCGTTAAAGAAAGTACAATAACAAACTCAACTTTACTTATATATTAAATAATTATAGTTCTGTAACAACCATCACTATCATCCTAAGCGATGGTACAACGTCTTACCTCACATTGTAAGATGACCGTCCTATACCTTGCTGTCAGTATCAAACCAAAACTAATAAGTTGATCCACTAGTGTTTGCTAAAGATCATTAAGGAATAATCTAAAGTGTATGACACTTCATCTATCCATGCAGGCTACATTTTTTTTTTAGGGCTTCAGTTAAAATGATTTAGCGTCCCCGTATCGGTGCTCAATACTACTCCCAAATACATAGATGATATGTTTTAAAAAAGACTTATTCTCTTGTTTGAGGTAATTTTCTCAAACATAGCTTTTAAAAGCTCTCTTACAAATCATAGTTTTCTCTTACCTTAAACTAGCCAAAAGCTCAGTTGGAAGTCTAGCCTCCTTTCATGCTAAAAATGTGAAAACATTTGTAACTTTTAGGGATTAGTTCCCTTGTAACTTTTGAGTAATGAAATAAACTCTTTACTCAATGCTTAACTTGCAACTTAAATCTTAGGGAATACTTAGTTCCATTAGAACTTTAGAGAATTTTACTCAACTCATTAATCTATGTTCAACTTGTACCTTGAGTCTTAAAATAAAGTTAAAATGTTTCTTTAAGACTTTCGAAAACTTTTAAGAACTTACTTTTACATTCTTCTTGACTCTTAATTTCTTTGATTTGAATCTTAACTTTCCTTGAATTGAATTATGGATTCTAGGTTCATGATCCCATGTTTATGGATGATTTCATGATGTTTAGATGTACCTTAGAGTGTAGGAATGAAATATGAAATGTGGGTATATCACTTAGGAACTAGTATGAAAAGATAGGGAAAGAACGGGGTCTCCAGGCATCCTTGGCGCTCTAAGAGGCCTTGTAACAACCTATTTAGTCGTTTTGAGCAGCAGATTTTATTTCTGGAAAAACTGGCTGAGAGGACGGACACCATGACGGACCGTCATGGGCACGACGGACCGTCGAGGGTGTCTCGTTCCAAAACACTTAGGAATTCAGAAATTTGAGTGCTGAAATCGACTCTCTGAACTCTGTGACGGACCTGCAGGACGGATCGTCACAGTTACGACGAACCGTCGTGAGCCCCCATTTCAAAACACTTCAACTCTTGAAAAGTTGGTTCTAGGAACAATTCTCTGAATGTCGTGATGAAGATGCAGGACGGAACGTCGTGGGTACGACGGACCGTCACGGACTCTTCGAGAAAAATGAGTCTCTGATCGTTACGACGGACCTGCAGGACGGACCGTCTCAGGCACGACGGGCCATCACAGGTTGCGTAATCCCAGGCTGGGTCGGATTTCTGTTTAAGTTTTAAAGGGTCGTTTTGGACTATTCCTGCTATAATTATAAAATTCATGGGTTTATATTAATAACTCAATTTCTTGGGGGATAAAAGAGGTAACCTTGAGTTAATTAGTGGGTTATTATTGTCATCTTTTATACTTAATTATATGTTAATTAGGGTAAAAGAAAGAGGGTTTGAATAAAGAAAATAAAAAGAACAAAGAAGAGAGAGGGGATCGTACGAGTGAAGAGGGAAACGAAGAGGATAGCAAAGATTTTGAGGAATTGCTTGCTTGATCACGAAATCTTCGGTGGAGGTAGGTTATGGTTGTTTTTACGTTATTCGTAGTAAACTCTTAATAGCGAATGATATGTATTGGTAGTATTGTAAACCCTTCTATATGCTTAATTGTATGCTTGCATGAATATGATTATGTGATTGTGATAAAATAAGCATGATGAAGCTATTGAATCCCAAATCTTGAAAGAAACCCTAATCTACTTTGTTAAAGGGATTGATGATGCCTTGGAATAAGAGAAGGCTTGATGAATTGATAGAATGATGTTAGTGGATCGGAGTGTCACGTTCTGACACATAGTATTAAGGTATCGGGTGTCACGAACCGACACGTAGAATTAGGGGATCGTAGTGTCACGTACCGAGACATAGTATTAAGGGATCGGGTGTCACGAACCGACACGTAGAATTAGGGGATCGGAGTGTCACGTACCGACACATAGTAGTAGGGGATCGGAGTGTCACGTACCGACACATAGTATTAAGGGATCGGGTGTCACGAACTGACACGTAGCATTAGGGGATCGGAGTGTCACGTACCGACACATAGTAGTAGGGGATCGGAGTGTCACGTACCGACACAAGAGGAAGAAAGATAATGAATCTTGAAAGATGTTAATATACTCAATATAATGAACCTAATTCCCAAACGAGTATGGCATTGAGGCTTGAGTCCTCATGGATGAACTTGGTGGTACTTATTGATGATTATAGTACTTGTTGTTGCTATATGTTGAGTATTGTAGTCGATTTATGATATTAACTGATATATACTGTTTTCTATTTTGAGTTGGCCGATGATACTTACACAGTACCCGTGTTTTGTACTGACCCCTATTTGTTTGTTTCTTTCTTTGTTACTTGTGGAGTGCAGTAAACGCGCCGTCGTCTTCAACACAACCGTAATTCTAGCCAGTCTTCAAATACGCCAGATTTCAGGGTGAGCTAATGCTTCTAGCTTGGACAAGATCTTCTTCTTTATGTCTTGATGCCTTGAAGTTCCGGCATGGACTAGCTTTTGTTTATTTTAGCATTCTTAGAATACTCTTAGTTTAGTAATTTGATCATAGATGTTCTTGTGATGATGACTTCCAGATTTTGGGGAATAATAGATGTTGAGTTTTTAGAAGTTATTGAATTGATTTTATTAATGAGTTTAAGTCTTCTGCATTACTTTCTGTTGATATTATATTGAAATGATGGGTTTTGTGTTGGTTGGTTCGCTCACATAGGAGGGTAAGTGTGGGTGCCAGTCGCGGCCAGGTTTTTGGTCGTGACAGGCCTGGAGCGCTAGAGCCTGACGGACAAAGGATCTACTGAGGGGCTTTGGCAAGCGCGGTGCCCCAGGGCCTGGTAGAAGGGAGTTTCAACTTTTCTTATCCGTTTTTTATCTCCAAACCTTATAAACTAACATGAATGTTTCTACAATCACTTAGGGTCACAAATAACCTTAATACCCAATAGAATAGATACGAAAAACAACCTGGTAACCAAATCAAAATCAACCTAAGGCATATAACAACTCAACCAACAATACTTCAATAGTGTTCTTTAAGAATTTACTTTTCATTATTAAATCTACTCAAAATTCGCTGAATTAAACAATTTATTGTGTGAGCGAACTAACCCAACACAAAAAGATCTCACATACCTTAATAGGAATCACCCCCGACGAATTCTACTCGAAGATCTTGGCATTCTTGATGATCTGTTGATCTTTTATTTGTTATTATCTATTCTGTTCTCCAAGCTCTAAGAATAACCTTTCTATTCTTAACCCTTACTTATTTTTACCCCAAATAAATCGTTAAAACAAATTAGGAAATAGATGGGTGAAAAGACAAGTTTAGCCTTACTAAAATCCGGAAATGGACTTTCCTCACTACAATAGCAAAACTTTCGAAAGGTATATCTCCCTTATACGATATCAAAATCCTACAAACTTAGAGGATTCATAAAGATCTTTACAACATCTTTCCAACCCTGAAAAGAACTGGCTCTAACTTATTCTGAGCTAAATTTATGGTATTTGAAAATGATCAAAACTTACGTCTGAAACATAGGAAATTACCTGATATTTCCTATTCTTTCCAAAAATGATAAATTTTTGTTTCTTAGATTATTCTTGGCTATACGGATATACGGGATGTTATAACTACCCACATGATTTAATTTAACCCAGGCTCGTGACTACCCATAAACTTAAGTGTCCAAGCAATTGTTTATTGAAATGGGTATGGTTTAATCTCTCATGTTAGGCCACGACCTTTACAGTTATGTATATTTAACTATGGCAGCGCCTTCTAATACTGTCCAAGAGAATTATTCAGAGGTACCTAACCCTAATTACAAAATATGGTTACGACAGGACCAGCTGATTGGGAATGCGTTGATGGCATCAGTGAACCAAACAATCACCTCTGCAATAACAAACACTTCAACCTCCATGTAAGACTGGGACGAACTACATCACATGTATTCCAAAAAATCTCATACATGGAATTTCGGTATTCACAACCCCTTATCCACAAT
Organism: Solanum chilense; assembly: GCA_032847665.1. Taxonomy (NCBI): domain Eukaryota; kingdom Viridiplantae; phylum Streptophyta; class Magnoliopsida; order Solanales; family Solanaceae; genus Solanum; species Solanum chilense. Next base: position 57,478,175 of record CM064968.1, on the reverse strand, counting down.
TATAAAAACTATCGTGGTATGACTACATATGTGCAAGAGTTAAAGAATGTTACGGATAAACTTACAACTATATGATCTCTTATTTTATAAGATAATCTTAGAGAAAAAATAGTAGTGTTTTGGAACATGTGTATGATTGAATTTAAGCTTCTCTCCCAGCATGAAATTCACCTATTTAATATGAAGACCTGTATAAGAAGCTTCTAAACAAAGAGCTCTTTCAAAATAAAGAGCCTCAACAAGATACGTCGACCATAAGTGTTGATATGGCGCAACAGTATTCCCCAACAAATTCTACACCAATCAACCATAAGCGAGGTCAACCATTGTGTGTTCAAAGCTCTAGACGACAACATGCATCACCCACTCACACAAATTGGCGCACACGTACACCTCCTTCATGCATCATCCAGTATAATAGTTATGTGGTTGTATTGGGCATATTGTTAATATATGTCGTTCTTTCTCTCATAACAACTTGGAAGATAAAGCAAACTATGCTTAAATGCAATGGATTCTTGATTCTCGAGTGTAAACTCATATGATTAGTGACTCACAACAACTTGATAGTTCAGATGACTACACTAGGACTTTGAAAATCACCATAGGTAACGGTAACGAAATTCATGTAACTCCCACTAGTAATATTCAATTGGATGCTTTCAAAACAATTTCACCTTTCAAATACCTTTTGTTCCCACGATATTAATGGTAATATTATATTTGTGTCTACATTTTTAAAGAAATCCATACATCCATTGAATTGTTTTGTCTTCTTTTCTTTTGCAGGATTTAAGCACAGTGCCAGTGTTTGCACGCAACCAGAATAGAGATGGAATGTATGAATGGCTCTTTTGTGGAGGCCGATTCAATTTGAGCTACAAAAAACTAAAGTGGAATATCAAGAATCATGGCATAGACTATCATGACTGTGGAGAACCTCCTAGACGTTAACAGTGTTGTTGTCCTCAGGGAGGACTATGACTAGACTCTTAGAATTCTTCATTATATTTCATAGGTATTAAAACGCAGAAAAATTAAAAGTTTTTATGCACATTGTGGTATACATAGACCTATCTTTTATAAATCATATATACATACACTTAGACTACTTGCATATGAAGCTTACATAGGATTCTCATTCAGACAATGTACATAAAATATAGGAATTTAGTCTAATATATCGTCTCAGATTAAACCATCTAAACCGAAGTACTTCATTTGGGCATAGACCATACTTCATTCCAACATAAGCCACATATAGGCTTATACAATTATAGCCTTCAAAGGAAAGAGAAGGAAACTGAATGTCTTTAGACAATCACAACATCAAGTATCTAGATAGTGGCATCATCCTCAAATGGTAACGATCTATAAAACACTTGGGGAATATCAAAGTAGCCTTGCAATTGTCCTTCTAACTTCAATGGCCCGAACCTATATTGTTGTATAAATATAAAGGAAATGGGTTAGTACATCCACTTGTACTAAGGATGGAAACATATGCACGTATGATGTTTGATATCATGCTTAAAGGGACATCTGTTCAAAACCATGCTAAGTTACTTTGGAAAGTATTATGCACAAGCAAGAACACATATAAGACAATGATCATATATCCTTTATTACAAGACCATATACAACACAAGACCAACATCATCAAATAGAGTCAATTTAACATGTGTAGTAGAATATAAGAACCCATAACCAACGCACCTCCAACATCAAGTTATAACAACAAAGCATGTATTTAAGTTCATAGCATTACAACATATACAAAACCCTTATTCATAACCACAAGCTTACAAGTGCAGTTACCAAGTGAAGTCCCATATCCGCACTCAACCAAGTAAACCAAACAAAGGATTACAAGTAATGTCTAACTTCATATAAATTAGCATCATGAGTAATCATCATCATATTTATTAAAATAGACCAATAACATTTTCATAAGTGAAACTAACAACATATGAGTTCATTAACATGTGAAGTCAACATATGCATATCATTACTGCATAAGAAAA
>CM064968.1:57398052-57476051 GCA_032847665.1 Solanum chilense | reverse complement strand
ACTTTTATGTTTTCTTCTTTGTTATTTGTGGAGTGCAGCAAACGTTCCGTCATCTTCAACTCAGCAGTAATTCGAGCCAGTCTTTGTCACACCGGATCTTCAGGGTGAGCTAATGCTTCTAGCTTGGACTGGATCTTCTTCTTCAAGTCTTGATGCCTTGAACTTCCGGCATGGACTAGCTTTTATGTATTTTAGTTTCTTAGACATTTTTAGTTTAGTAATTTGAGGATAGATGTTCTTGTGATGATGACTTCCAGATTTTGGGGAAATAATAGATGTTGAATTTTAATAGTTATTGATTTGACTTTTAATAATGAGTTTAAGTCTTCCGCATTTCTTTCTGTTGATATTATAATCGAAATGTTAAGGTTTAGATTGGTTGGTTCGCTCACATAGGAGGGTAAATGTGGGTGCCAGTCGCGGCCCCGGTTTTGGGTCGTGACACTCCATGTGTTAGACCTTTACTCATACACAATCTCATGTCAATGCTTGTGCACAATATGATATTAAATGAAGGAGATGATGCAACATCTCAATAAACCAAATGTCGCAACGACATATAATCACCTCAATTATCACAATTATACGGGTTCAGTAAAGAACACAACCACACATAATAAATCAAATCAATAATATTTCAGTTAATGCCCATATGCTTTCTCATTCTCGGGTTACAATCCACATTCTATAGTAATAAACCTTCCCATTATAACACTGGAACTCGTACCATTCTCAACACATCACATACAAACAAATAATCACATCGTCTTTTATTACTCTTTTTCATTATTAGAATTAATCAATGTGGATAATAAAATCCATCACCAAGTCCCATTACTCAAAAGAATATACCACAAGGAAATAAACGCATTTAATAGACTTAGCAAGGGTTTAGAAATCCACTTGCCTCAATCAATCAAGAATTTAATCCAAAACTTGAGTCTTCCATTTTGTTTAACTTCAAACTCAAAGAAATGTATTCACATTAAATCACAAAAATAAGATTTTGAAATTAACAACATCCACATTATTAACTGTGTAGCCTTGACCTAAGAACCCACCCAACTCTATAACAAGTTTCTAAATCGTATGCCAACCAATAAGTCAATCTCATATTTTCTAAAATTCAAGCCTAGAGTAAAGTTCTAATAGCTCCAAATATCATGTGTATAATGATATTCATATGGTAAAATACACCTACCTATTCAATTATATGCCTTAAAATATCAAAACTTTAATTATAATGTGATAATAAAATAAAAATTTATAAATACGAAAACCATTGGTTACGAAACCAATGGTGGAACCGCATAAGCCAAGGGACCAACTCTCATGTAACCTACCTGCGAATCAGAACCCCATTTTCAAAAATATGCTGCCAACGATAAGCCAAATCTTATCCTTATTACCCCTTCATAAATAACCTTAACTTTCCAATCCGAAGCTAATATATATATATATATATATATATATATATATATATATATATATATATATATATATATATATATATATATATATATATATATATATATATATATGCAGCAATTAATGGAAACATATGCAGGGCAATTAATTAAAGCATATGCATATGATAAATAGAAAAAAAATTAGTTGAATTTTCCTTACACTAAGCAGTTCCTCCATCTCTAGTTCGTGCTCACGCCGCGCGAAGACAGGTTAATTTCCTACTCCTCTTGATTTTTTTTATATATTGATTAGGTACTAAAAGTGACAAACCCTAATAACTTATTTTAATATATGGTAAAGTAGTATATGTATTAAATAAATTATGGTATTGCTTATTGACCACCAAATAATAAATTATTTAATATATACCTATTAATTAAATAACTGCAGTTATCGAATACTTTAAAAATTTTAAAATCAACTTCAACGACTAATTATAAATTACTTGGACAACTATCGGGAGGGTTAATACTATAAGTTTTTATGAAAATTTCTAAAGATGATTTTTTGGGTCATTACATTATCCACCACTAAAAATCATGTTCGTCCTCGAACACAAGGAAGAAGACGGAAGAATAACCAACACGACCAAAAGCCTTAGGTATGATTTTTCAAACTCGTGTTCATCTCTCCGAGGGATGATCTCATCTTTTGGACCATTCCATCAAGACCAACTATCAAGAACTGAATTTTGAATTCTACAAATAAGAAGTGATTGTCAAACCACAAACTAACTCAAGAACCCAATATATATCCATTGGACCATAACACAACCATCATGACAAATCTTTTCTCATATAACAAACATAACACTCTATTGATACCGGATACAATCTAAAGTGAATTTTAACCAACCACCGCACACTCATAGTGCACAAACCATTACAGATCCCCTCAAGATTTCCCTTTCACAACAGAATCTTTTAAACAACTTACGTTATAAAATAAAATCACTCCTATACTTCAACTATCCAAACAACGTCAAATTTTCCATAATTGAAATGATCAATTTTGATCAAAGATCTCATCATATCAAGGGACATAAGAGGATTTGTTCATCCGATCCACCATCAAGAATTCACCTGTAGATGTGGAAATACGCGTAATATAAGTAGGGATCATACTCCAAATAGTGCCCAATACGAAAAATATGGTTACATAAGAATATACAGAAGCAAAGTCGTATAAAACAAGATATTCCTTCCATAGGGACCATATAAATAGAATTCCATTCATCAGACTCCATCTCTCAATGTTTAACCACCCACAATCAACCAGTTTGATCCCCCACCACAACATAACAAATACTCGATTCATCAAACTCCACATAATTCTCCCAATACTCCATTGAAGCTAACACTCTTTATACCAAAATAATCATGATAACTACACAAACCATTTACGTTACTATCAAACTATCACTTATATCAAAGTCTTTTTAGAAAACATATTGTATACTCTAAAAATTTCAAAATATAGCCCCTTTTTTGTATATAAGCATTACATGACATATATGAGTCACAACTAAAATTGATAGAACTAATTTCAAATTTAAATACTTTTCCATCGAGGTAAAATAACATAATCACATCCAATGTCAATGTCACACAAACTTTCACATGTCATTTTGAACCATCATTGTCACGACCCAAAACGAGCCGCGAGTGGCACCCACACTTATCCTACTATGTGAGCGAACCAACCAATCTAAACCCCAACATTTCAACCATAATAAATAGAATATAATGCGGAAGACTTAAAACTCATTAATGAAAATCGATTAAATAACTTCTAAAACTCAATACTTATTATTCCCAAAATCTGGAAGTCATCACCACAAGAACATCTATCCTCAAATTTACTAAATCTAAGAGTATCTAAGAAGCTAACATAAATAAACAGCTAGTCCATGCCGGAATTTCAAGGCATCAAGACATGAAGAGGAAGATCCAGTCCAAGCTAGAAGCAATTGCTCACCCTGAAATCTGGCGTGATGAAGACTGGCTAGAGTTGCGGTTGAGTTGAAGACGATGGCACGTTTGCTGCACTCCACAATTAATCAAAGAAAAACAAATACAAGTAGGGGTCAGTACAAGGCACAAGTACTGAGTAGGTATCATCGGCCAACTCAAAATAGAAAACAGTATATATCAAATAATAATATAAAATCAGCTACATACTCAAAAGGTGATAACAACAAATACCATAACCATTGGCCACAACTCCAAGCACATCTATGAGGACTCAAGCCTCCACACCATACTCATTTGGGAAACAGGTTCTTTAGATTGAGTATATTAACATATTTCAAGATTCATTCTCTTTACTATCCTGGTGTCGGAATGTGACACTCCGATCTATCTACTATCCTGGTGTCGGAACGTGACACTCCGATCCATATACTATCTTGGTGTCGGAACGTGACACCCGATCCATATACTATTCTGGTGTCGCAACGTGACACTCCGAACCATATACTATCCTGGTGTCGGAACGTGACACCCGATCCATATACTATCCTGGTGTCGGAATGTGACACCCCGATCCATATACTATCCTGGTGTCGGAACGTGACACCCGATCCTGTATTACTTTAGTTCATCAAGCCTTCTTTTATACAAAGGCATCATCATTAACAAAGTAAACTTAAGATTTAAGATTCACAGCCTCATCATGCTAATTCATCACAATTATATAATCACATCATGCTAGCACACAATTAAGCATATAGAAGACTTTATAATGCTACCCAATACATATCATTCGCTATTTAGAGTTTACTATAAGATAGTATAAACCATAACCTACCTCCACCGAAGAATCGCGATCAAACAAGCTATCTTCCCAAAACCTTTGCTTTCCTTGCGTTCTCTCTTCTTGATCGTTCGTTTCTCCCTCTCCTTGTTCTTTCTATTTTTCTTATTCAAACCCTTTTTCTTTTACCCTAATTGTCATATAATTAAGTATAAAAGATGATAAAAATAACCCACTATTTATTTCAAGGTTATCTCCTTTAACCCCCAAGTAATTGAATTATTAACATTAACCCACTAACTTTATAATTATAAGCATGAATAGTCCAAAACGCCCCTTAAAAACATTTAACAGAAATCCGACCCAGTCAGGGTTACGCAACCTGTGATGGTCCGTCATGGCTGTGACGGTCCGTCCTGCAGGTCCGTCACAAAGTTCAGAGATTTAATTCTGTGGAAAGATTTGTGACGGTCCGTCGTGCCAACGACGGTCCGTCGTGCCATTCCGTCACGAAGTTCAGAGAGTCGATCTCAGTACCCAAATTTCAGAATTCTAAGTGTTTTGGAACGATACCCCCTCGACGGTCCGTCGTGCCCATGACGATCCGTCGTGGGATCCGTCGACCCAGACAGTGATTTCCAGAAATAAACTCTCCTGCTCAAAACGACTAAACAGGTCGTTACAATCATGCCCCTCATGCCAAAAATCAAAGAAATATACTTGATCACTCGAATAATTCGGTATACTATAAGCTAGCTCATCAACTCTACTCACTAACAATTGCCTATGTAACACATCATACCAATCTATATTGTCCATCAATAAATTAGTTTTAATCCCCTCTAAATCCTCATTAACCTTGTATGATAGTAGGTTCATACTATTGTGTATCCATAAGTCACCTACCTTAATTTGAATAAATTAGCCCCACATAACAACAAAAATCTTACACACCTCACTGTTTTCGTTTTATTTTTTACTCAAATCAAAACCCTATATTCATAAAAATCGCTGAAAATTTCTGGTACGTCTATACCGAACAAATTCACATCTATAGTCATATTAGATATTATATATGAAAATTCGTACATCCTTCAACTACGAAAATTCTATATGGGAGGTCTTATTCCTTTGTTTCTCTTACATTCTTCTTATGACACAAATTTTTTAGTATCTTTAACTCTTCAATACATCAACTCTTGTTTCTTTGGTTGACTCGCTGTTGACACCCAATTTTGACCGACCTTTGACCATTTTTTAGGAATACTATTAGATTAAATACGTATTTTAAATTTTAAAATTTTTAGTCGACTTTGTTTGAAAATTATATATTTTAGTATGTTCTACTTTATAAAATTATCGTAGATATTTTGAAAATATTTTAAAATTATTAATGAATTTCAAATGTTTAAAATTTAATTAATTTTTACACTTTCCTTAAAATTATTTTAATTCTAGCCTATTCTATTCCAATTTCTTTCAATTCTAGCCACTCCAATTAAATTTTATTACAATCATAGCCACCTCTTCCTTTCAATTCTAGCTAATTTTAATTGCAATTTTAGCCATTCCGTATCTAATTCATCTAATTTCAAGAAATCATCTTTTGATCTCATCCGTCTATTTAATTAATAAATCCTAGATCGAATCCTAACCCTTCATCTCTATCTAAACCGACGGTTGTGATTAAATCTCCCATTCTCTTTCTTCAACACCAAAAGACCCTAAAACCTAAAAGATTTTTTTCATTCTCTTCCTCCCCCCTCTCCAAGCCGCCTCTCCTCTCCCTTCTCCCTTCCCTCTCCCTCTCCTCCATTTTTCCGGCGAGGGAGACAGCCGGACAAGACACCATCAGCTGCCGGAAGCAGCAGTTTCCAAGCGCACCTCTCTCTCCCGTCGCTCTCCATCTCTTCTTCTTCCTCCCTTCTCTAGCCGCCATTCCCCTCCCTCTTCTCCTCTCTTCTCTCTTTCTCTGGCAGCGAGCAGCACTGCCGGCAGCCCACGCAGCAGCGCCTGGAGAGGCACACGACGCAGCAGCGACAACAGCCAGCCAGCCGCCGCAGCCCCCCTCCTCTCCAATTTTTCCAGCCACCCTTTTTCTCCCTCTCCCGTCGTCCCCTTTCTCCCTCTTTCTCTCCTCTTCCCCTCTCTTCTCCTCCCGTCTCTCCTCTTCCCTCTCCTCTTCTCTTTGCAGGTAGCAGCAGCTAGCAACTTCGAAAAGCGATGGAGGTGGCCAGCAGCAGCCTAGCGAGACAGCAATAGCTGCTCCGGCCAGCAACACAGGACGAACAACAGCTTTAACCAGTGGCGACAACAACGGCAGTCAGCAACATCACATGAAGTGCTGGAGCTTTTGTTTGAGATGGATCTCGACAGATCCTTCTTGGTTAGTTTCTGTTTTAGTTTTTTTTATTATTATTATTATTCATTTAGACGTTTAATTTCCTAATGTTCTTCATGTTTTCAGAAATATTTTGTTATGAATATGAAAATATATTGTGATTTGCTTGATCTTATGGACTGTTCTTGTTGATTTTCTTTTGAAAATTTGCAAAGTACATGTGTTTTAGCCATGTTGAAAATAATATTGTATGATAATAAGTTCCTGTAAGTCTGCTAAATGTGATTTGGGTATTGACATGCTAAGTGTATATTGGTTTCACTTTGATTATTATTTGTTATGATAAGTCTTGTAATTTTCAATAGTAGTTGCACATTTCTTATATCTTTTAAAATATTATTGTGTTTTAATTGATTTGCAAAGTACATGTGTTTAATTGATTATTTTATTTTTACCTTGATTGACTTCAAATATATTCTTAGTTGTTATATTTTTAGAAAAGTGATATTTAATTAAGGTAAAAAGGATTGTACTGATTTTACTCTCTACTAGTTAAGGAAAATAAGTTTAATTGATTTTCTTATTTTTAAATTTACTAATTTATTCTTACTTGTTTATATTTGGTAATGAAATATATTAACATATTTTCTGATTTGGATATCCTTTAAAATAAGGAAAATTGTATTATAATTGATTCCTTGAAATATTTATTTCCCTTATTTGTTCCCCCCTCCTCTACTATATAAAGAGACTCCTTTTATTCATTCAGACACTCATTCACTCTCAACCAAAAAAAATTCTCTCATCACTCTCCCTTCTCTCACTGCTCTCTTGCTACTTTAACAACACATTAATATTCCGGTAAATATTCAAGTGTTTTTCTTCGCTATTTCCTACTTTGTTCGAGTAAAAGGTGAATCAATTTGTTTTGCTTAACAGGTTAGTATTCTTAACATTTATACTATCTTCACATTCGCATATTTGTGTAAACCATTGTCCTTTTTTTGTAGAATGCGTCATTAAATAATTGCATATTGTCTCACCTTGACTAATAAGTGTGATTACTTGTGTAGTTATTTGATTACTTTGACAGGTTTCATACTTGAAGTTCAAGTTGAAGATTAACTGAAGAAGGATTTATTTATTTGTCTGAATGTATATATATATCTATATATTTTTATTTTTTTTATTTTATTTATTCGAAATGTTGTAACAATTGTAACCCTAAAGATCATATAATAAATTTATTTGGGAGTCGCCTAGGGGAGGGGATGTATATGCTTATTTGTTCATTATAAATTTTTTAGAAATCATGCCTATAGGTTTATCTTTAACCACCTAGATTTAATGTTTGTAGGTTTTATAATATAATCAATTTTCAATTTGTTTGATGTTTTGTTAATAAGTCTAAAATATAAACTAGATTCCATTAATTTTTAATGCAATCATATTAATTCAGTAGGCTGATTAGGTGTTTCAACAATGTTATAATTTAGCATCATCTTGTCATATAGAAACCGTGTCTAAGGTTTAATTTATTCATATCATTTAGATTCACAAAGGCATGCATATGTGTTACTCCTTTTAAACATCTAGAAATTCATGTCTATAGGTTTGAAAATGACTTTTAACATATCCATAAAAATGAAGATTTCCGCATTCCTTGCAATATGTTATTCTCGTAAAATTATAATGATACTAAAATCATTTCATGCATTTAACAAATTATTTGGCTTTAAATATATTTCGTCGTAAAACCTTTGCATTTAATAAATTTACCACCTTAATGTTCTACTAGTTTTTAGTACTTACAAAGTTTTGCATATTTTTCTTAAAAGTCATCATTCAATCTTCCTTTGAAATTTTGGATTGATTATGACATTATTTTTGAAATAAATCACAAGTACTGTCTCCTAACCTATCGTTAGTGGGAAAGTCAAAGGAACTATGAGGTCTAGTTCCAAATTTTAAACCGACGCATCCTCGGAAGTATCACCTACCCATGAATTTCAAAAAGAATTATGTGCATTTATGTGTAAATGTTTATGTGCCTACATGTGAACTAAAACTTTTAAATCATTTTTTTTAAAAAAAAACATAAACTATTTTTTAGACTGACCTCAAATCAAAATTGTTTCTATGGTGGAGGAGCACGATCAACAATATCGTGGCATCATCCCTATAAAGAAACAAACATTTTTATAAAAATTCATATTCAAAATTTGCTCAAATTTCAAAACTTACTTCCTCACATATTAATTGTTTAATATTTATAAAAATTTGTTTATAGCATAGTCTCCCATACTTAAATATAATTAAAATTTGATTGTTTATTTATTACCAGCACCTAGCCTTGCATGCTTAAATTAATGAGAAATAGTATTAATTGTTTGTTATCACTTAGTAAGATTAAATAAATTAATAAATTAAATGACCTTGATTGCTACTTGTAATCCCCATATAGATTGCATGAGACACGGCCGGGACCCACACTTGTGGACCTCGAGGGATGCCTAACACCTTCCCCTCGAGGTAATTTGAACCCTTACCCTAATCTCTGGCCCGTTGACCTTAGTCAGACTTAATTAGGTTAGATAGGTGCCCTAACGCGCCTTAATTCGTTAGGTGGCGACTCCAAAAAACTCAAAAATCCGAAAAGAGTTGTTAGGTCGTGCACAAAACCCATTTTCTGCGAAAATGGGGCGCGACAGAATGGCGACTCCGCTGGGGATGTTAGGTTCTTACCACTACGTGTTAATTGCTTATTTATGTGGGGTTTATTTTATTTTTGGTCATTTCATTATTTGTTAGGTGCTTACCATATTTAGTTTATTTTGTTGCCTTATTTATTGTCTTTCTCCATGTTCCACCCTTCTGCTTTTCCTTAATTGTTTATTATCATGTTTCACCTCTTCCCTTTTCCCTTATTTGCTTACATGTTTATTCTCGTATCCTCTTGATTTATTTGCGTAGTTTTCATATCTTTATATGTTTACTTTCCTTTATTTATGTTTATTTATTTATTGTTTATATACTGCCTATATGTTACCGTTTTCCAATTTAAATGCTAAATGTTTACTGCTTTGATAATTGGCATCCCGCTCATACTTCCCCCAATTGGTACCCTCTTCCTTTTTTATTTTGTTCTCGTGATGTTTTGCCTTTGCACCTCTCACAACTACTCCAATCTTATACAAATACCCATTATAGAGAGTCGGCATATGCGTGGACATAGTGGATAGTTTTACTACCGCGAAGCCACGAGCCTCTCACATAGAATCCTTTCAAGTCCGTGTCAAGCCAACTCTTAGAAGTCCTGGTTAAGTCATACATGCTGCATAAGCCCTAGGAGGTTTGACCCTTGGTGTCAATCTATGTAATTAGTAGCCACCCTCTCGTCTAAAGGTCCCCAACACCCTTAGACAAATTGCATATTTATGTGTCAACGTGATCATAATAATTAAATCAAGCCAACATTGTCAAGATGGAGTTTAGAAGTCGTTTGTTACTTTGTTTGCAGAGTCATGGCTCACCCTCACTTTCCCAACACGCAGATGGTGGTCAAAGTTAATCCCATCTTGAAGACTTGGTGGAAGGATATTCAAAAAAATCGAGAGTTAGAAGCAAATGAACTGTTAGGCGGCCTCACTGCTTTAATCTCCGTAGAGTCAGATCGTCACTTAATCAAGGCATTGTTGAAATTCTGGGACACTGAGAGGTTAGTCTTCAAATTCAAGGATTTCGAGTTAACCCCAACAATTGAAGAAGTTTGAGGATTCATGGGTCTCGCATACAAAGAGCTGGAAATGATTGTTCCACATAAGCCAAGCCCAAGATCTTTTCTGAAGCAAATGGGCATGTGTCATAATCCAAATCTGCTTTGTCTGAAAGAAGGTTGGATTTCTTTAGAGTTCTTATATTCGCGCTTTGGGGATGAGGAAGGTCATCAAAATTTTCATAGAGAATTTGCTTGCTCTTCTGCGAAATGGGAAAGGTATCGTCTTAATGCATTCGCCGTCGCCCTATTAGGCTCATTGGTTTTTCCTAGAGAAGGAGGAAAGATCCACACCGGCTTGTGTTATGTGGTTCGTATGTTGGCTCGAGGTGGAAAGACCTTGGTCCCCATGATACTTGCAGAAATTCTAAGAGCTTTGACTGCATGCACCAAAGGCAAAAGATACTTTGAGGGGTGCAACTTTCTGTTGCAACTTTGGGCCGTCGAACATTTCTACCAAAGAGCTAATAAAGTAGACATTGTTAGAGGGACTATGGGGAACAAAATTATCAACCATCCCCTAAGGATGAAACATTTTATCTCCCCTGTGGGAACGGAGGACTGGTTCACATACTTAAAGGAGCGCTCAGCCGTTGAAATCCAATGGAAGTATTATTGGTTGAAGCCACGACGTGCCATCATAAGAGGAAATGAACTTTACTTCATTGAGCTTATCGGTTTGAATGGTGTGCAACCATACGCACCACTTCGAGTCCTTCGACAATTCGGACAGATCCAAATGATACCTCTGCGATCCCACATGAGCCACTATGGATACGACTTTGGGTCAGAATTACCGCAAGTGAACACTATACTGCGAAGATGGAAGAATGTGGTAACTATCGATGTTCAAGAGCACCGACCATTCTGCACACCTGAATATTATGTATGGCTTTTAGAAGATGCAGAGCATAGAGATTTGAGTGAAGGAGGTCTTCCTGGTTTTGGCGATGAAAAAGAGAGAAGATGGGCTCGCAACCTCCTCAACACAGATTATGACATAACCCCAGAAATGAGGAAGCAGATTGTGCCTAACATTGGAGAGCAGCATAATTAAAGTTTTTTTTTCTTTGTTTTTTTTATTTCCCCATATGTTATCCCTAGCCCTTTAGTTATCTTTAGATTGATGTAATAAATAGAAATTATTTCTATAATTGAAAGTCGTTTTATTGTCTAACTCTAAACTCCAAATTGGCAAACATGGCTTGAATTAATTATTATGCATCACTTATGTGTCGCTTAGGCCTACCTCTGGCTCAATGAGGTTCCGTGCATTTAGGGCGTTTATCTCAAAACAACGTGTTGATATTATGATATTATCCTCACCCCCAACTCTTTTGTTTTGATTCTATTGTTTACCCATTTCCCAAGGTTGATCTGTCCTTCATCCTGGCACATACACGATCAAAAGGGACCCCCCCTTCTCCTTCTTCTCAAAGAGCAAGCTCCAAAGACAAAGGTAAAATGGTTGACGACAACAGCACCACTGAAAGGGTAGAAGCTTCTGAGGGAGGACAACTTCAAAATAATCTTGTCCTAAGACTCGAGCGCAAGATTTCGCAATTGGAAGAAGAGGTAGCCAGCATGCGTGAATTGGCCAAGTTGTCTATCTCTCTTGGAACCCAATTTGGAGAAAACATAGACAATCCTCCTAACCAAACAGCCACGCCAAACAATCCTCCAATCCACATATCCCCACCTGAGCCCACTCATCCAAATACCTTTCCACCACCCCACGCCCAAAATTCCCAAGTTCCATCTCACCACTATTACCAACATACCAAACCAACCTTCCCAGAAACAACCCCAAACACAAATATCCCATATACTCTTGGAAACAACAATCTCATTCCCATATACGTTGAAACTACCCCTCTGACCCATGACCACCATGAATCAGAGTCCCATCAAAAAGACATCCTAATAAAAACCCTGACTGAGAGATTAGACAACTTGACCAACAGGGTACAGCATGTTGAAGGAAGCAAGAAGTTGGGAGGATTGAGCTATGAGGATCTGTGCATGCATCCTGATGTAGAACTGCCCGAGGGGTACAAGCTCCCAAAATTTGAGACGTTTAATGGCATTGGGGATCCCAAAGCCCACCTACGAATGTATTGTGACAAACTTGTAGGGGTGGGGAGATATGAGAGGATACTCATGAAGTTGTTCATGAGGAGTGTTACTGGGGAGGCCTTGTCATGGTACATTGAGCAAGACTCGCGAAAATGGATAAAATGGGTTGATATGGCAACTAATTTCATGAATAGGTTCGGTTTTAATATTGAAAACGCACCTGATTGGTTTTACATTCAAAATCTGAAGAAGAAACCAAGTGAATCCTTCAGAGAATATGCCATAAGATGGAGGTCTGAGGCAGCTAGGGCCAGACCCCCTATGGAAGAATTTCAAATGAAAGACTATTTCATCCGTGCCCAAGAACCGCAATATTATGACCGAATGATGCTGGTGGCTGAAAAGAGTTTCGCCGAAATCATCAAACTAGGCGAAAGAATTGAAGAAGGTATAAAGAATGGGACTATCATCAACTTGGAGGCTTTACAAGCAACCAACAAGGCTCTCCAATCTGGTGGAATGGCAGAGAGTCGAAAGAAAACAGGTTCTTTAATGATGGCCCATGGAACTAGGACCCCTTTGAGGCACAAGACAATAAACCCACCACCATCCCCATACTCTCACACCCCATACCCTCAATATCCCTCAGCTCCACCCCCTATATCTCCCCAACCCATGCCAATGTATTACCAAAACGCTCCTCCTCAATACTTGCATGCCTCATATCCTGTCTATAATGTTCAACCAACACACTTCCAAACTCCACCACCCACTCAAACACCGAATTACCGAAACAGACCTTCCTATGAAAGAATACCTACAAAAACCTATACCCCTTTGGCTGAACCCATAGCACAACTTTTTGAGAGACTAAAACAGGCTGGGTACGTCTCTTCAATTCCTGCATTACCCGTGGACGTTCGTGCAAAATGGTACGACCCTAACAAGGTCTGCGCCTACCATTCTGGGATGAAGGGCCACACCACCGAAGTTTGCAGAGCCCTTAAGGATAAGGTTCAGATGTTGATTGATACAAAAACCATCCAACTCAAGGATCCTACACCGAATGTTGCAAATAATCCTCTTCCTAACCATCAAGTCAACATGGTGGAAGCTGGTGATGTCTGGGATTGGGAAGAATCTACTGGGCCGTCGAAACAGAAGAAGCCATGTCTACCACTGCCCAAGCACCACTAGTAGTGCAAGGACTCGCCCCATTTGAAGTAGAAGTTGTTGCACCCAGACCACCGTTCACTGTCTATAAGGCATCCTCCCCAATACAATGTGATATGCATGTTGTACCTTGTGATTACAACAAAAGAGAAATGAATGTGGAAGAGACAGATGTTGCAACAGGGGTCACCAGATCTGGAAGAATTTACACTTCTGAAAATTTGGTTCAGGGAAGCTCTAGCAAATCCAAAGCACCAGTCGTAGAGCTTGAGGATCAAAGTATTTGGAAAAAGGCTAAAGCTAAAGAATACTCTGTCATTGAGCAGCTGAGTAAAACCCCTTCCAAAATATCAATTCTGGAGTTACTGCAATCTTCCGAAACTCATCGAGATGCCCTTCTGAAGATCCTTGGTGAAGCTTATTTCCCATCTAACATCACTCATGGAGAGGTATCCCAAATGGTGGGGCAGGTCTTTGAGGCTTACAAAATATCTTTTCACAAAGATGAGCTGCCAATCGAAGGAACAACTCACAATAAAGCTTTGTACATTTCGGTTCAGTATCAGGATAAGGTGATAAACAAAGCATTAGTTGATGCAGGTTCAGGTTTAAACATTTGCCCTCTGAGCACACTGACAAGGCTGGGTGTGGATAGTGCAAAAATTCAGACATGGAAGATGAATGTGAGGGCATTTGACGGCTCTCAGAGAGGCACTATTGGGGAGATAACCTTGGACATGCTCATTGGTCCTGTCACTTTCCCCATAGCTTTCCAAATTTTGGACATCCCTTCATCGTACAACTTATTGTTGGGTCGTCCATGGATTCATATGGCTGGAGCGGTTCCATCTACTCTTCACCAATGCCTGAAGTTTGAATGGTATTACGAAGAGGTTGTAGTCCATGGGGAAAAGGGGCATCCTGTATACACGATTGAAGGAAGAGACAATATGGATGGCGAAATGTACCATACAGTGGAGCTTGTTGGTAATATTGAGTTGCAACCTTGGTTCAGCCAAAAAATCATAGATATGATGGCCTGGTTCGGTTTCGAGCTTGGGAAAGGTTTGGGGGCTGAATTACAAGGGATAGTTGAACCTATACAACCTGTTCGACATTCCACCACTTTTGGTTTGGGGTATAAGTACACCACCAAAGAATGGCTCGATTGGCAACCACCTAGAGATGGGTACTACTATCCATTGAAGAAACCCATACCGCCATTGTATCAATCATTTCGATCAGCAGGTTTCATGGGAGGCAGTATTGATGAGATCTCAGATGACTTGAAGGGGTTATCGCTAACCAAAGAAGAGGGGAAAGTTTGCAACGTCGTGATCAACGAGGAGGAGAAAGGGGGCCCTAGTGGAAGCAAGGAAGCAAAGATCAGCGTCAGCAACTGGACCTCGACTCCATCCAGACCTCGTCGAGCATCTGGGTAGCCTTGGAAGATGTTTTTCTATCAAGTTTTAATTCAAATAAAAGAGTTTTTAATAAACGTTTTAATTCCCGTCCCCTGTATTGCTTTCGAATGAGGACTTATGAAATTTTCAAATCTTTATCAATAAAGTTCTTTTCCCCATTTTTTGTCTTGTATTTATTTATTTTTTTCTCACCAGCAAAATTCATTATAAAAATGTCGAATCTGAGACTATGGCATACAATGAGACTGCTCAACTTAACATTAATGACTTAGAAGAAGTCGAAGACAATGAGGTTCCCGAGGAGTTAATCAAAAGGGTTGAGGAATTCGAGGAAAAACCCAATCCAAATTTGGTAGAGACAGAAGTGGTGAATTTGGGAAATGCAGAGGTGATACAAGAAACCCGAGTAAGCATCCATATGACAAAAGAAGACAAGAAAGAGTACACCGAGTTTCTCATAGAGAATAAGGATATTTTCGCGTGGTCATACGCAGACATGACAGGGCTAAGTACTTCAATCGTAGCCCATCGACTGCCCACTGATCCAGCATGTCCTCCGGTAAAACAGAAGCTGAGAAAATACAAGCCCGAGATGAGTTTGAAAATCAAAGAAGAAGTATCAAAGCAATTAGATGCTGGGATACTCCAGGTGACAGAATACCCAACTTGGCTTGCAAATGTCGTTCCAGTGCCCAAGAAGGACGGCAAGGTCAGAGTTTGCGTGGATTACCGAGATCTCAATAAATCTAGCCCTAAAGATAACTTTCCCTTACCAAACATACACATACTGATTGACAATTATGCTAAGCATGAAACTCAATCATTTGTGGATTGCTTTGCCGGCTATCATCAAATCGAGATGCACAAAGACAACGCTGAGAAAACTACCTTCATCACGCCGTGGGGCGTCTATAACTACAAGGTGATGCCTTTTTGATTAAAGAACGCTGGGGCTACGTACATGAGAGCGATGACTACTTTGTTTCATGACATGATCCATAAGGAAATTGAAGTTTATGTGGATGATGTCATCATCAATTCAAAGGAAAGTTTAAATCATTTGGAGGATTTACGGAAATTCTTTGCCAGGCTACGCAAGTACAATCTGAAACTGAATCCGGCAAAATGTGTCTTTGGTGTGCCTGCTGGAAAGCTTTTAGGTTTCATTTTCAGTCGTCGAGGTATAGAATTGGACCCGTCGAAGATCAAAGCCATTCGTGATCTTCCCCCACCAAAGAGCAAGAAGGAGGTAATGAGTTTCTTAGGGCGACTTAACTACATCAGTCGTTTCATTGCTCAGTCTACTGTCATCTGTGAACCTATCTTCAAGCTGTTAAAAAAGGATGCTGCAGTGAAATGGACAATTGAATGTCAACAGGCATTTGACAAGATCAAAGACTATCTATCCAATCCTTCTGTATTGGTGCCACCAGAGTCAGGTAGACCATTACTTTTGTATATTTCAGTATTGGATAATGCTTTCAGTTGCATCTTGGGACAATACGATGAAACAGGGAGGAAGGAGCAAGCAATATATTATATGAGCAAGAAGTTCACATCGTGCGAAGCCCGATACTCTCTATTAGAGCGTACCTGTTGTGCTCTAACATGGGTTGCCCAAAAGTTATGAAATTACCTCTCATCGCATACTACTTATCTGATTTCAAGGATGGATCCTTTGAAGTATATCTTTCAAAAGCCCATGCCCACAGGTAAACTGGCAAAATGGCAGATATTGTTGAGCGAATTTGACATAGTGTATGTCACACAAAAAGCAGTGAAAGCACAGGCGTTAGCAGACCACATGGCAGAGAATCCCGTGGACGATGATTACAGGCCGTTGAAGACTTACTTCCCAGATGAAGAGGTGGCCTTTCTGGGAGAGGACATTTCTGAAGAATATGATGGATGGAGAATGTTCTTTGATGGAGCTAAAAATCTGAATGGATCCGGCATCGGGGCTGTTTTGATCTCACCCACTGGGCAACATTATCCAGTATCAGCAAAACTCAGATTCCTTTGCTCAAATAATATGGCTGAATACGAAGCCTGCATACTAGGTCTCCGACGGGCGATTGACTTGGATGTCCAGGAAATGCTAATAATAGGGGATTCAGACCTATTGATCCATCAGGTTCGAGGTGATTGGGCAACAAAAAATCGAAAGTTGTTACCATATTTGGAGTGCGTGCACAGGCTATGTAAAAGGTTTGTCAAAACAGAATTTAGACATGTACCAAGGGTCCAAAATGAATTCGCAGACGCCTTAGCCACTCTGTCTTCTATGATTCGACACCCTGATCACAATTACATAGATCCTATTCACATTCATATACATAAACAACCAGCTTATTGTTTCCATGTTGAGGAAGAGCCTGATGGAAAGCCCTGGTACGATGACATTAGAAGATATTTGAAGAGTGGTGAATACACAGAAGATGCAACAAGTGTACAAAAGCGTACAATTAGAAGGTTAGCAACCCAACTCTTCTTAAGTGGGGAAATCCTTTACAGGAGAACTCCCAATTTGGGGCTGCTAAGATGCGTCGAAGCAAAAGAGGCTCGCAGGCTGGTCGAAGAGATACATGCAGGCACCTGTGGCCCTCACATGAACGGTTTTACATTAGCAAAGAAGATTCTGAGATTAGGATATTATTGGCTAACTATGGAGACAGACTGCATTCGCTACGTCCAGAAATGTCATCAATGTCAGACTCACGCAGATATGATTCGAGTACCTCCTAACGAACTCCATGTCACTAGTTCACCTTGGCCGTTCGCAGCATGGGGCATGGATGTCATTGGTCCAATCGAGCCAACAGCATCCAACGGGCCCAGATTCATTCTTGTCGCAATTGACTATTTCACCAAGTGGGTTGAGGCCACCTCCCATAAATCAGTGACAAAGAAAGTTGTGGATGACTTTGTCAAAAACAACATTATTTGTAGGTTTGGAATTCCTGAGTCAATCATCACCGACAACGGCACCAACCTAAACAGTGACCTGATGAGATCAATGTGTGAGAAGTTCAAGATCAGTCATCGAAACTCTACAGCATACAGGCCACAGATGAATGGGGCTGTTGAGGCGGCAAACAAAAACATCAAAAGGATATTGCGCAAGATGATCGATAATCACAAACACTGGCAGGAAAAGCTACCTTTCGCATTGCTGGGGTATCGTACCACAATCAGAACTTCTACAGGGGCCACACCTTACTTCTTAGTATACGGCACTGAAGTTGTGATACCCGCCGAAGTTGAGATACCTTCCCTAAGGATCATCCAAGAAGCAAAGTTGAGTGATGCTGATTGGATACAAGGTCGGGCAGAGAATCTGGCATTAATAGATGGAAGAAGAATTAACGCCATTTGTCATGGTCAGCTCTATCAGAATAGAATGGCCAGAGCTTTCAACAAGAAGGTTAAACCCAGACATTTCTCACCTGGGCAACTAGTTTTTAAGCGGATTTTTCCAAATCAAGACAAGGCAAAGGGTAAATTTTCACCAAACAGGCAAGGTCCGTACATAGTCTCTCGAGTACTGACAGGCGGAGCCCTCATACTTGCAGAAATGGATGGAGAAGTTTGGCCAAAACCTATCAATTCAGATTCTGTGAAAAAGTATTACATCTAGAGATTGATTCATGCTTTTTGTAATTTGGAACTACGTCAGACCTGATTCCCGTTTAAGAGGGGATACGTAGGCGCTCCTATGGGGTTCGGTCTTATTATAAATAAAACTTTCATTTCCCCCTTTTCTATTGATAACTGGGCAGAATTTTTGAGAGGATCTCAAAAATTCCATCAAGATTTCTCCTGGCACATCTTCCTACTGGGGCAGAAATTTTGAGTAAACTCAAAATTTCACCAAAAGTTTCTTCTCAACAAGCAGTCAGCTTACAACGAAGATTAAATGATGGCTCCACTTTTGAGTCAGACGTTGTAAAGTCTCAACCTATGCCATGGTCAAAGATTTGACATCAGCTTTTATTAAATGATAATTTCAAAATCTTTCAAAGTTTTTTATTTATTTTATTTTATTTTTATTTTTATTATTTTTTTTCTTTCATTTCCCCCTTTTTATGAAAAAAAACAGACGCTCGAAGAGGTGGGGATGGCAAGCCAAAGGAGCATGCTGCGCCAAATCACGGATACAGATCAACCTCCCCCCCTTTAAACTAACTATTTTTCTTTGAATGTAGAAAATACAGGTATATATACAAAGGCAACTGCAACAATCAACATCACCCGACATATGACACTCGATCCTTCCAATAAGGCGGACGCCCAAGCTACTGTATGCCCTCAAGCAACTGCTGTGCTGACAAATTACATTATGCCCGATATTGCTCAAAGAACTACATCATTATGTTATGCCCGAGAATGCCGAAATGCATCATTTCATGTGCTTGATATCGCATGAGCCCGAAGAAACACATTATTGCACGTGCTCGATATTTCATATGCCCGAGGAAATACATCATCGCATATGCCCAATATTGACTTATGCTCGAAGAACCGCATTATTGCATGCGCTCGATATTTTATGTGCCCGAAGAAATGCATCGTTGCATGTGCTCGATATTTCATGTGCCCGAGGAAACACATCATCGCATATGCCCAATATTGACTTATGCTCGAAGAATTGCATTATTGCATGCGCTCGATATTTTATGTGCCCGAAGAAATGCACCATTACATATGCTCGATACTGCATGTGCCCGATATTACATTGTGCCCGAGGAAGTGCATCATTGCATTGTGCTCGATATTGCATGTGCCCGAAGAAATGCATCATTGCATGTGCTCGATATTGCATGTGCCCGAAGAAATGCATCATCGCATTGTGCCTGAGACTGCATTGTGCCCGAAGTTTGCATAAGCTCAAGATTGCATCGTGCTCGAAGTTTACATGCGCCCGAATCAAATCAAGTCACAAGAGTATCAACAGATGTCAAAAAACAGATACGCTCTCTTTACTCATTATTTATATTCCAAAGGCGTCATCCTCCAAAGGCGTCATCTTTCATGGCCTGCGGACTTCATGTCATGGCCTGAGGACTTATTTTATGCATATCATGTTCCTAAGGCGTCATAGTCTAAAGGCATCATCCTCATGGCCTGCGGACATCATATCATGGCCTAAGGGTTTAATTTCTATCTATCATAATCCGAAGGTGTCATAGTCTAAAGGCGTCATTTTCATGGCCTACAGACAACATTTTCATGACCAGAGGATACACCCTGCATATCATGGCCCTAGACATCATAGCCTAAGACATCATTTTGCATGGTCTTAAGGCAAACATTCATGGTCAATATGGGGAATTGCAACATGTTTACATTTACCATTTATTTTGATGTGTATGTTCTAATTACTCTACTTAGGCTATATTACAAGTTACAGATGTGCAGATTACAGACAAAGTCGCCTTTTGAACGGCTGTTCACTTGTTTACAAGCAAAGGCTCCGACAAATTCTTGACTACTCGCACAATCGTTTTGCTACTCATCTATCATTCAGGCTACCATGAAGATATCTTCGGATTCAACTCGCCACTGTGACCTGCTGTCTCTTCATCTAGGCTCGTCCGCCTTACAATGCGACATCTAGGTTCGTCCGCCTTACAATGTGACATCTAGGTTCGTCCGCCTTACAATGTGACATCCAGGCTTGTCCGCCTTACAATGCGACATCTAGGCTCGTCCGCCTTACAATGCGACATCTAGGCTTGTCCGCCTTACAATACGACATCTAGGCTCGTCTGCCTTACAATACGACATTTGGGCTCGTCCGCCTTAAAACGACATTTAGGTTTGTCCATCTTATAGGACATTTAGGGCGTCCACCTTAAAGGGACATTTAGGCTTGTCCGCCTCATAGGACATTTATTCGTCCGCTTTATACGATATTTAGGCTGTCCGCCTTAAAACGACACTTAGGCTCGTCCGCCTTAAAATGACGTTTAGACTCTCCTTATAACTAGATATTTTCGTCTATATTATTATATCTTTATAGTATCAAATCTATTGGAGTTTGACGTTATTCTTCAAAGATGGGTTCAATCCTTCAAGAAGTTACAAACTATCAAGGCTTGCAGTACGTCTCAAACAGATACGCTTTTTATCACCTCTTGTTTATTTAATAGAACTCATATTCTATTATTATTGGTCATACTTTATCTATTTATAAGCTAACATTTTTATCTAGAATTTGCAGATATGATCGATCGCCCTTGATTACAATTATCACGCTATCCTCTATCACAACAATGACTCTATAAATTCTTTGCTACTCATACTCCGAGCCGCGCTCCAAAAGTTGATTGCCTTACTCTATCATGCTCTTCTCGCTTCTCTGTCACGCTCTTTTAGCCTCTCAATCTCTCTCTTCTCGCTACTCTAATCTTATCCATTCAAGCCGATATCGTGCCTTCCGAATACCTTACCGCTCTTTCAACTTTTAAGAGTTTCATTTGCTCTTGAATCTAGAACTACACACGACCTGATTCTCGTATAACCAGAGATATGAAGGCGGCTTAATACCAAAGTCTCGGTCGTACCCTTTTCAACTCTATATCTTTTCAATTGATCCAACTGACATCTTTCGCCGGTCGGACAAAATCGGCTACTAAGTCAACGTTGGTTGCCTGACAATTCATTCTTCATTTTCAATCAACCAAGGGGCAGCTGTTGACACCCAATTTTGACCGACCTTTGACCATTTTTTAGGAATACTATTAGATTAAATACGTATTTTAAATTTTAAAATTTTTAGTCGACTTTGTTTGAAAATTATATATTTTAGTATGTTCTACTTTATAAAATTATCGTAGATATTTTGAAAATATTTTAAAATTATTAATGAATTTCAAATGTTTAAAATTTAATTAATTTCTACACTTTCCTTAAAATTAATTAAATTCTAGCCTTTTCTATTCCAATTTCTTTCAATTCTAGCCACTCCAATTAAATTTTATTACAATCATAGCCACCTCTTCCTTTCAATTCTAGCTAATTTTAATTGAAATTTTAGCCATTCCGTATCTAATTCATCTAATTTCAAGAAATCATCTTTTGATCTCATCCGTCTATTTAATTAATAAATCCTAGATCGAATCCTAACCCTTCATCTCTATCTAAACCGACGGTTGTGATTAAATCTCCCATTCTCTTTCTTCAACACCAAAAGACCCTAAAACCTAAAAGATTTTTTTTCATTCTCTTCCTCCCCCCTCTCCAAGCCGCCTCTCCTCTCCCTTCTCCCTTCCCTCTCCCTCTCCTCCATTTTTCCGGCGAGGGAGACAGCCGGACAAGACACCATCAGCTGCCGGAAGCAGCAGTTTCGAAGCGCACCTCTCTCTCCCGTCGCTCTCCCTCTCTTCTTCTTCCTCCCTTCTCTAGCCTCCATTCCCCTCCCTCTTCTCCTCTCTTCTCTCTTTCTCTGGCAGCGAGCAGCACTGCCGGCAGCCCACGCAGCAGCGCCTGGAGAGGCACACGACGCAGCAGCGACAACAGCCAGCCAGCCGCCGCAGCCCCCCTCCTCTCCAATTTTTCCAGCCACCCTTTTTCTCCCTCTCCCGTCGTCCCCTTTCTCCCTCTTTCTCTCCTCTTCCCCTCTCTTCTCCTCCCGTCTCTCCTCTTCCCTCTCCTCTTCTCTTTGCAGGTAGCAGCAGCCAGCAACTCCGGAAAGCGAGGGAGGTGGCCAGCAGCAGCCTAGCGAGACAGCAATAGCTGCTTCGGCCAGCAACACAGGACGAACAACAGCTTTAACCAGTGGCGACAACAACGGCAGTCAGCAACATCACATGAAGTGCTGGAGCTTTTGTTTGAGATGGATGTCGACAGATCCGTCTGGGTTAGTTTCTGTTTTAGTTTTTTTTATTATTATTATTATTCATTTAGACGTTTAATTTCCTAATGTTCTGCATGTTTTCAGAAATATTTTGTTATGAATATGAAAATATATTGTGATTTGCTTGATCTTATGGACTGTTCTTGTTGATTTTCTTTTGAAAATTTGCAAAGTACATGTGTTTTAGCCATGTTGAAAATAATATTGTATGATAATAAGTTCCTGTAAGTCTGCTAAATGTGATTTGGGTATTGACATGCTAAGTGTATATTGGTTTCACTTTGATTATTATTTGTTATGATAAGTCTTGTAATTTTCAATAGTAGTTGCAGATTTCTTATATCTTTTAAAATATTATTGTGTTTTAATTGATTTGCAAAGTACATGTGTTTAATTGATTATTTTATTTTTACCTTGATTGACTTCAAATATATTCTTAGTTGTTATATTTTTAGAAAAGTGATATTTAATTAAGGTAAAAAGGAGTGTACTGATTTTACTCTCTACTAGTTAAGGAAAATAAGTTTAATAGATTTTCTTATTTTTAAATTTACTAATTTATTCTTACTTGTTTATATTTGGTAATGAAATATATTAACATATTTTCTGATTTGGATATCCTTTAAAATAAGGAAAATTGTATTATAATTGATTCCTTGAAATATTTATTTCCCTTTTTTGTTCCCCCCTCCTCTACTATATAAAGAGACTCCTTTTATTCATTCAGACACTCATTCACTCTCAACCAAAAAAAATTCTCTCATTACTCTCCCTTCTCTCATTGCTCTCTTGCTACTTTAACAACACATTAATATTCCGGTAAATATTCAAGTGTTTTTCTTCGCTATTTTCCTACTTTGTTCGAGTAAAAGGTGATCAATTTGTTTTGCTTAACAGGTTAGTATTCTTAACATTTATACTATCTTCACATTCGCATATTTGTGTAAACCATTGTCCTTTTTTTGTAGAATTCGTCATTAAATAATTGCATATTGTCTCACCTTGACTAATAAGTGTGATTACTTGTGTAGTTATTTGATTACTTTGACAGGTTTCATACTTGAAGTTCAAGTTGAAGATTAACTGAAGAAGGATTTATTTATTTGTCTGAATGTATATATATATCTATATATTTTTATTTTTTTTATTTTATTTATTCGAAATGTTGTAACAATTGTAACCCTAAAGATCATATAATAAATTTATTTGGGAGTCGCCTAGGGGAGGGGGATGTATATGCTTATTTGTTCATTATAATTTTTTTAGAAATCATGCCTATAGGTTTGTCTTTAACCACCTAGATTTAATGTTTGTAGGTTTTATAATATAATCAATTTTCAATTTGTTTGATTTTTTGTTAATAAGTCTAAAATATAAACTAGATTCCATTAATTTTTAATGCTAAAAACAAATCATATTAATTCAGTAGGCTGATTAGGTGTTTCAACAATGTTATAATTTAGCATCATCTTGTCATATAGAAACCGTGTCTAAGGTTTAATTTATTCATATCATTTAGATTCACAAAGGCATGCATATGTGTTAATCCTTTTAAACATCTAGAAATTCATGTCTATATGTTTGAAAATGACTTTTAACATATCCATAAAAATGAAGATTTCCGCATTCCTTGCAATATGTTATTCTCGTAAAATTATAATGATACTAAAATCATTTTATGCATTTAACAAATTATTTGGCTTTAAATATATTTCGTCGTAAAACCTTTGCATTTAATAAATTTACCACCTTAATGTTCTACTAGTTTTTAGTACTTACAAAGTTTTGCATATTTTTCTTAAAAGTCATCATTCAATCTTCCTTTGAAATTTTGGATTGATTATGACATTATTTTTGAAATAAATCACAAGTACTGTCTCCTAACCTATCGTTAGTGGGAAAGTCAAAGGAACTATGAGGTCTAGTTCCAAATTTTAAATCGACGCATCCTCGGAAGTATCACCTACCCATGAATTTCAAAAAGAATTACGTGCATTTATGTGTAAATGTTTATGTGCCTACATGTGAACTAAAACTTTTAAATCATTTTTTTTAAAAAAAAAATATAAACTATTTTTTAGACTGACCTCAAATCAAAATTGTTTCTATGGTGGAGGAGCACGATCAACAATATCGTGGCATCATCCCTATAAAGAAACAAACATTTTTATAAAAATTCATATTCAAAATTTGCTCAAATTTCAAAACTTACTTCCTCACATATTAATTGTTTAATATTTATAAAAAATTGTTTATAGCATAGTCTCCCATACTTAAATATAATTAAAATTTGATTGTTTATTTATTACCAGCACCTAGCCTTGCATGCTTAAATTAATGAGAAATAGTATTAATTGTTTGTTATCACTTAGTAAGATTAAATAAATTAATAAATTAAATGACCTTGATTGCTACTTGTAACCCCCATATAGATTGCATGAGACACGGCCGGGACCCACACTTGTGGACCTCGAGGGATGCCTAACACCTTCCCCTCGAGGTAATTTGAACCCTTACCCTAATCTCTGGCCCGTTGACCTTAGTCAGACTTAATTAGGTTAGATAGGTGCCCTAACGCGCCTTAATTCGTTAGGTGGCGACTCCAAAAAACTCAAAAATCCCAAAAGAGTTGTTAGGTCGTGCACAAAACTCGTTTTCTGCGAAAATGGGGCGCGACACTCGCTTACCAATCTTATCCTTTGATCAACAACCCATAGTATAGTTTATCTTATACTCGAAATCAAAAAATTACGTGAAATCCCATTTAGGTATAACAATAAAAAGTAACTAAATTTACTACTCAAATTATTTTGATGTCCTTCAAAAATCCTTCATACTCAATATGATCAATCATTTCTTACCTCTTACCTTTTTATGCCTTGATAAAACACACTACCACAAATCTAAACTCATAATGGAAAACTTGAATTTTGAATTCAATTATGTAACTCAATCATTTTATCTATTGACATTAGCTCATACATTGAAAATATTTACAAATTCACACATCTTAGCTTATTATTGATCGCCTATTAATCGACCTTGCCACATTCTTTCTTAAATATCCAATGGTACCTGTTACAAAACTCGAAACTATAAAAGAACTAATCACCACAATCGAGTCGAACTGTGTAGGACCTTTCTCAATTCTTACCCAATGTTTTTTTGATCAATCTGTTGAACATGTGACACTATTACCATAACGAAAGTGAAATAGATGAAATCAAGTGTCCTTGAACTAAATTCTCAACTCTCTAAATATATCTTTGTCCTTTATAGTTATAGTAAATATTCCTTTATTCTATTGCATCCTTCCAATGACTAAAATAGATCCCACTAATTATTTTCCATTTATGACTCTAGCTCTTTTCAATTCTATTCAAGCGGAATTTCTAACACATCCTACAACATTTCATAAATTCACATTACTCATCAAATAGTGGAAAACCACAATCTTAGATGCTCGCAGGTCGTTATTACCATAAAAATTTGTTTAACGATCAATTCTTATTATATGATTTTATCTCAGTCACAATCTATCACAAACTTCTATTACCATCATGCTTAGTTAGCTCTTCTTATCACCACGAAGTCAAACTATTTCATCAATATAATACCTTAAACACAGTTATACCAATCAAATCCAAATAACTAACCCACTTTTGTCCACACTTCCTTACTAAAACTCTGAATTGTCTTCACATAAATATACTTTTTAGAACTTCCTTTACCCACAAGCTTGTCATTAAAATATTGATCCACTTTCTTGGACCGTACGATGAAATCACCAATCCTCATTAAAACCTTCGAAATACACTTCACCTAAATATATTTATACTATGCCAAAGATCCACCACTAAGATTCCCCTTACAAACAATGCTTAACTTATTTGCCCGTAGTAGCAAGCTAGTTGTCTTTTCAAATTAAGTATGAATGCAATATCAAATATCATTATACGATCATGTGGTACAATTGATAAGTCCTTAAGTAGTTTTTATTCACGCTTAACAATCAATATATCCGTTTTCATATACCAGTAGTATCACATCATGAAAGTTTGTTACATCCACCACTAGAACACATCATACTTACCGAGAAGATTGAACCCAAATAGCCTACACATTTCTTCCGATTAAGTAACTAACATACACTACCAAATTTGCTTTGTCTATCGTTTACAATGATATGCATCCCTCCATAGATTAGGTCAATAACATGAGCAACACACTTTATAACTCTATACAAGTAAGCATCCACACTATTGTAGTAGTCGTTATATGATCCTTCTTAACTTTCACGCGATTTATGAAATTGCAATAGTGATTTCTAACTAAATTGGTCCAACATCATTCTCCTTATTCGGTATAAATTCATACATGTTATGACAACTTTACTTACTATATTTTTAATAGTTACTATATTTATTATCTAGTCATCTTTCTAATTATTCACTTTCAATTGTCGAACTACTAGAGATATTATATATACCACACAAGTACGTTTTCTCAGTTGGGGAAACTAACCTGAAAGGATAGCACATTCATGAAGCCCATTAGACCATTGTTCAACCTCATCATTTAGATGTTCTAAGAAAATCATCGCCAAGCCATCACCTAACTCAATCCTTTCAAATTGAACATTTCAAATCTGACAAGACATCTTTTTCATCTTAGTATCAGGTCTAACCTCTAAGCCATATAAAAAAACACCAACTTCTAACTTAAGGAACCATAGATGACAAATGAGAGAGAATGAAATGAGGCAATAACAATAAGGACAGACAATGATGCACTATAGGGATTCAAGAGCTGAATTTTTTTTCTTAAAAGTCATTACAGCCTCTCAAAGATAAGTATAGACGTCTCCGTACCGATTCTCGAGACTCTATTTAGACACGGCTTGGCACGTGAGACCTATGAACCTGGGGATCTAATACCATGTTTTCATGACCCAAAAAATGACGTGATAGAACTCATCTTATCCCACCAAGACAAGTCAGTCTAAAACTCGATCATTGCAATAAGATGAGGAAATTTCATAAGTTACTCAAAAGTATCCCCAGAATCTGGTTGTCACGTGTACAAGCATCTAAAGTATTACAATTGATTCAAAAGAAATGCTAGTCTCAAATGAACTTGTTTCTAGAATATAACAAGTTCATAACTAAGGAGAAAGAAAGTATGATGAGACGACAAACAGCTACCTCACAAGTCTCCAAGAAACCTCAGACAAGGAGAAGAGAGATATCACAAAATCCGAGCTAGCAACCTACAAAAAAAATTATAGTAGCAAGGGGTAAGTACCAAATCACACGGTACCCAGCAAGTAAACACCTAAACACAAGCTAAGTGTATAAAGTTCGATTACTCCTTACGCACCAACCGAACCTCCACAACTACAACCTGCATAAAAATCATCCCAACCTACATTTCACAATGTTCATAGCATTCAACTCATCAAAATCATTTTAACAAATTATACATCCTCAACTACAAACCCAATATTCAACAGTCATAACTTTACACAAAAAGGCACTCACAATATCAGAAACACACAAGATCAAGTTCGTCAAATAGAGGTAATCAAATATCAAATAATTCTGAACCACCAATAAAACACATAATCATCAAGAATGAAGAATGTCATGAGATGCGATGCAATATGACACCATGAGGTGATATGCCTCAGAATACCAATTTCGCTCTTAAATTTATATACGTGATACTCCTCGAAATACATCGAGAGTTCATGACCCATGGGGGACTCGCGTGGTCCATATACCGACAGGGACAATCTCCACGTGTCTGTGCGGATGATCTCAACGCACTAACATACTAAAAAAAATCGCACCGACGATCTCCACGTGCCCAAATAATCATAACTCAATCTCAACACGGACGATCTCCATGTGTTAGACCTTTACTCATACCTAATCTCATGTCAATGCTTGTGCACAATATGATATCAAATGAAGGAGATGATGCAACATCTCAATAAACCAAATGTCGCTATGACATATAATCACCTCAATTATCACAATTATACAGGTTCAATAAATAACACAACCACACATAATAAATCAAATCAATAATATTTAAGTTAATTCCCATATACTTTCTCATTCTCGGGTTATAATCCACATTCTATTGTAATAAACTTTTTCATTATAACACCGGAACTCGTACCATTCTTAACACATCATATATAAACGAATAATCACATCGTCTTTTATTACCCATTTTCGTCATTAGAATTAATCAATGTGGACATGAAATCCATTACCAAGTTCCATTACTCCCAAACATATATCACAAGTAAATACACGCATTTCATACACTTATCAAGGGTTTAGAAATCTACTTGACTCAATCCATCAAGAATTCACTCCGAAACATGAGTCTTCCCTTTTGGTGAATTACCAACTCAAAGCAATCTATTCACATTAAATCGCAAAAATAAGATTTTCAAAGTAACAACACCCACATTATTAAGTGTTTAGCCTTGACCTAAGAACCCACCGAATTCTATAACAAGTTTCTAAATCATGATGCCAACCAAGAAGTCAATTTCATATTTTCTAAATTTCAAGGCAAGGGTCAAGTTTTAATATCTCCAAATATCATGTGTATAATGATATTCATATTGTAAAATACACCTAATTATTTAATTATATGCCTTTAAAATATTAAAACTTGAATTATAATGTGATAATAAAATAAGAATTTATAAATATGAAAACCATTGGTTCAACACCAATGATGGAGCTGCCTAAGCCAATGGATCAACCTTCATGCAACCTACGTGCGAATCAGAACCCCATTTTAAAACATATGCTGCCAACGATAAGCCAAATCTTATCCTTATAACCCTTTCATAAATAACCTTAACTTTTCAATTCAAAGCTAATATAATATCTCTCTCTCTCTCTCTCTCTCTCTCTCTCTCTCTCTCTCTCTCTATATATATATATATATATATATATATATATATATATATATATATATATATATATATATATATATATATATATATATATATATATGCAGAAATCAATGGAAACAAATGCAGGGCATATAATGAAAGCATATGCATATGATAAATTGGAAAAAAATTTAGTTTAATTTTCCTTACACTAAGCAGTTCCTCAATCTCTAGTTTATATTCACGCCGCGCGGAGACAAGTTAATTTCCTACACCTCCTTACTTTTTTTTAATATATAAATTAGGTACCAAAAGTGACAAATCCTAATAACGTATTTTAATATATGGGTAAAGTAGTATATATATTAAATAAATTATGGTATTGCTTATTAACCACCATATAATAAATTATTTAATATATACCTAATAATTAAATAACCGCAGTTATCGAATAATTTAAAATTTTCAAAATCAACTTCATCGACTAATTATAAATGACTTGGAAAAACTATCAGGAGAGTTAAAACTATAATTTTTTATGAAAATTTGTAAAGATAATTTTTTGGGTCATTACAAGAAAGCCAGAAAGACAAAGTGAAAATTAATGTTGGTGGAAAAAATATTTTAAATTATGGCCACAACCTTAGTGGCTGCTAGAACGAATTCAATCTTTAGAGCCATGTTTGATAAGAATTGGAACCTTCATTTTGATAGTGCGATTATTAAACATATAATCGATAGAAATTTCGATTATTTTGGTTCCCTTTGGGACTTACTCAAAATAGGAGTGCTTTATATTCATCCGAAGACAAATAAAAAATCCATAATTGGGGGAATATTAAGCTTTCATGTTCTTAGTAAGTTTAAAAGGACACCAAAATAATAGGGATTTCTATCGATGAAATTTTCAGTGATCCCTCCATCAGAATGTAGGTTCCAATTCTCATTTGACATGGCTTCAAAGAACGAATTCCTTCCTGCACTGACTAAGGTTGTGGCCATTGTTTCAAACTTTCTTCCACCAACAGTGAGTTTCATTGTATCATTCTAGCTTTCCATTCTTCAAAAATGTAGTCGTACCGTAAAATTGAAAATTAGTACTAAGTTAAGACATAAAAAGAGTTGTTCGATTCACAAAGCATCCCACTTTAGTAGGTCCAAGGATGGGCTGCAACTCTAGAAATGTAATGTAAATTGTTTAACCTAATGGAAGCATTAGTGGCTGCTTATACTAATGTAAGAGATCCGTTTACCAAATAATTCCTACAATAACAATATACATGTGTAATTATACAAGTGGGGTCTAATGAAGGTAGAGTGACGTAAAACCTACCCCTACCACATAAAGATAGGCCATATGCTTCTAATCCATAAAAGATCAATAACATTATTGAAGGTCCTTCATTTCATGCGTTAAAACAGTTTTTCTAATGGAGATCATATCATGCTTCTAGTATATATATTTATCTTTTTTTGCTACTCATTTTTATTTTAGTAACTTGTTTTCTTCTATTCAGATTCATCATTTTATTGTGTTTATAATTATGTGTTTGACAAATTTGGGTATAGTTTTAGCTTCATATAAAAAATAACAGGTAAGATGTTAATATTTTTAGGATTAACCCTTTTTATTTAAGATTTTTTGGTGGTTTCTGGAATCAAAATAGGTAGACTAATTAAATTCTCTTTTGGTTCTTTGATAATTTCATTCAAAAAAATATTTTCTTTCATAGAGTTTTGAACGTTTCTGGTGTTTAACTATCTTTAACTTTTTAATTCTTAAAAGGGAAAATAATGGCTTTTTTCTTAGAAAATAGAATTTTTTTGATATTTCAAATATAAAAAATTATTCGCTTTAATTTCAAGTGGAAGCTGAACCAATTTCTTTTAATCACTTACCACATTAATTTATGCTTGTAAAATGGATTTTCATAAACTAAAAATGATGTTAAAATAAGTACCATTTTCTTATTCAATGACTTATTTTCACACTCCCATGTGCAACTTTACTAAATACTGTCTATCTTTAGAAATCAAATTCTATTTTTCTTAAAAATATCAACTTAATGCTGGTATGTCCTACAAAATCTATCTTATTTTTTTGCAATTATATCATACATATTTTTGTCATTGACTTATTTTCCTTATAAAATTTTCTAACTTTTTTTACCTTTAAGACCATAATTATCTAACATAGCTTTGACTGGTGATCTTGTTTAACAAATCTTAAAGGATGCTTAACCTCTTCCCATTAAGATAATTAGAATCATTACTAAGAATCACATAAGTTAAGTGAGCCTTTAAGTATTTTGGTTTCATAATTAACCTTTTAAAATAATTAGGTGGCGACTCCTTAAGTTAATTATTTAGGAATCACCAATATCTTTTACACTATTTGAGGTGAGTTAAAATGGGGTATAACAAAGGTAAGTGTGTGTGTGTGTGTGTGTATATATATATATATATATATATATATATATATATATATATATATATATATATATATATATATATATATATATATATATATATATATATATATATGTATGTATGTATGTATATATATATGTATATATATATATATATATATATATAGAGAGAGAGAGAGAGAGAGATGTTATTACGTATTTTTCATATATTTCTTCTTAACCTGCCCTAGTCTTTATTTAGAAAAGTTTTCATGTTTCACTTACTATTATTCTATTCATTTCTAATTTTTAATACCTGAAAAAGTTGTGCGTCAATTATTAAAACTATTGCTACCTGTAACCTCTTTTGATTCTCCTAACTACTTGTAATTATTTTTATTTGCTAAGTTTTTTCAAGGTTGGTTCCCTTCAGAATAACAAATGTGTGACTTTGTTTATTCATAATTATTTAGTTATTATATTTGTAAAAAATAATGTATTTCAAAATATTAGTTTTTAAATATGATTGAAAAGATTTTTAAAAAAATAATGTGATTTTTCAATGATTTAGCAGATATATTCTGATTTTCATTGTTGTAAAGATGAGAAAGTTATAATGAGATATGTAAATACCAGAACTCATCACGTTGTTGATTCTAAACGTGATAACATGAGTCGCAAGTGGCGTAGAAAGATATAAATCCTCAGCAAAATTCGTTGTTGTAAACACTAATGACATCCAATGTTTAGATTCTAAATGTTCTATTGAATTGAGAACTGGTACATCAGATATTGGTCAAGAGAAGGCCAATAAAGACTCTCTAGAAAATATTTCCAAGTACATGATTATTTCTGTTGGCAAATGTTGACCTCCACCGTCATTTTCATAAACATGGGGCTGGTGTCATTGAAAAAGATGTATGTATTCAGGAGGGAAAAAGGTTTTGATTTTGCAAGATTCGTCGGTCTTGATGAAGAAACATGAGCTATTTGGTTGGGAAATGCATGTATCCTTTTTGGTGTTCGCTTAACAAGATTCAGGCAATTATCAATTGAAAAGATCGAGCTACTTCAACATGATTGTTGTATTTTACAAAATCAAAACTTTTGCCTCGCTGAATATAAACATAATCTTCAATGACACCAGCCCAAAGTTAATGAAAATGACGATGAAAGTCAACTGTTGCCAACACATTATGTCATCTACTAGGGATTATTTTCTGGAGTGCTCCATTTGAGTTCTCGTGTATGTCATCACAAGCTCCAGCACCTAATTTGCTAAGGATTTGTCCTCTTCTAAGCCACCTGTCATTCTAGTCATTAGGTTTAGACGCAACAACATAATTGGTTCTTATTTTCATAGACCTCATTATAAATTTCTCATCTTGACAGAGACAAAAAGTCCTTTGTCTTGTTACAGGAAAAGGGGTTAATTGTTGACTTTCAACAATTTGGAGGATATTATTGGCGCATCTTCCGTATAATAGTAGTAGTCAGTTGTAATTGTTAGTTCTTTAAAACTTATAGGCTTAGTACTCCATGTTGATTATTAAGAGTATGCTAGTAATACAAATCCTTTGGTATAGAAGTTGTTGGTTGTCTTCACTTGTATTTAAAAAGTTTCTTTTCTCATTGTTAAATTATAATAGATTTCATAGTTTTCCATCCCGAATCATTATGGTATCAGGTATCTTCGAAGCTACAATGAGTATCAATCAAATTGTTCATATTTTTTAAAAAAAAATTCTCGTTCATCTATCATGCTGATGTAATGCCCCAAAACGAACTAAGGTGAACTAGAGTCTCGTGAGTGTTTCTTGAATTAAATTTGTTTTAAAATGAGTTACATTAGTGTTCTTAGGCAGTGTGTGAAGTTTGGAGGTCAAACGCCCAAGAATGTCCATGACGTTCGGAAGGTATGCCAATAATGTCCCCAAAACAGCCTATAAATGAAATACTACAAACCGAATAAAAGTGTCCACCAAAATACAAGGAGGCTCACCAGTGACTACGAATGCTCAACTAAATCAATCAGGCGTTTGAAGATGCTTATCCTTGTTACCTGTGTCAGCATCATAAGAGGATGCAGACAAATTGCCATTAATACTTTGAATATACGAGTATGCGAGTTGGAATACTAAACGACAACTTACAGCTTGAAAAAAATAAGATGAACTTACCTTGGCTCTACTCAACTCATGAATACTCAACTCAATGTCGATATATAAGTCAATCAAAACACATGCGATACATGTAAAGCATTGTAAAATTGTATAAAAAACTTAGATTGTTAAAGAAAATGCTATAAAAACTCAACTTTAAATATATATGAAATTCATATAGTTTGGTGGGAGACTCTCTAACCAAAAACCATCACTATAAGCCTAAGCGATGGTACAACGTCTTACCTCACATTTGTAACGACCTGTTTAGTCGTTTTGAGCAGCAGATTTTATTTCTGGATAAACTGGCTGAGACGACGGACCGTCATGGGCACGACGGACCGTCATGGGCACGACGGACCGTCGAGGGTGTCTCGTTCCAAAACACTTAGAATTCTGAAATTTGAGTGCTGAAATCGACTCTCTGAACTCAGTGACGGACCTGCAGGACGGACCGTCACAGACACGACGGACCGTCGTGAGCCTCCGTTTCAAAACACTTCAACTCTTGAAAATTGGGTACTGGGAGCAATTCTCTGAACTTCGTGACGGAAGTGCAGGACGGACCGTCGTAGGCACGACGGACCGTCACAGACCCTTAGTAAAAAGTTATTTTCTGAACTCTGTGACGGAAGCAACAGGACGGACCGTCGCAGGCACGACGGGCCGTCACAGGTTGCGTAATCCCAGGCTGGGTCGGATTTCTGTAAATATTTTAAGGGGCGTTTGGGACTATTCCTGCTTTAATTATAAAGTTAGTGGGTTAATGTTAAATAACTTAACTACTTGGGGGTTAAAAGAGATAACCTTGAATTAATTAATGGGTTAATTCATCATCTTTTATACTTAATTATATGCTAATTAGGGTAAAAGAAAGAGGGTTTGAATAAGAAAAATAGAAAGAACAAAAGAGGGAGAAACGAACGAGAAAGAGGAGAAACGAAGAGGGAAAGCAAGGCTTTGGGAATTTACTTGCTTGATCACGAATCTTCGGTGGAGGTAGGTTATGGTTTTTATGCTATTCATAGTAAACTCTTAATAGCGAATGATATGTGTTGGGTAGTATTATAAAACCTTCTATATGCTTAATTGTGTGCTTATATGATGTGATTATATAATTGTGATGAATAAGCATGATGAGACTATTGAATCTCTAATCCTAAATTTACTTTGTTAATAATGATGCCTTGGTATAAAAGAAGGCTTGATGAACTAAAGTAATGAGATTGATGATGCCTTGGTATAAAAGAAGGCTGGATGAACTAAAGTAATGAGATTGAGGATGCCTTGGTATAGAAGAAGGCTTGATGAATTGATAGAATGAGATTAGTGGAGCGGGTGTCACGAACCGACACGTAGAATTAGGGGATCGGAGTGTCACGTTCCGACACATAGAATTAGGGGATCGGGTGTCATGAACCGACACGTAGAATTAGGGAACCGGGTGTCACGAACCGACACGTAGAATTAGGGGATCGGGTGTCACGAACCGACACGTAGAATTAGGGGATCGGGTGTCACGAACAGACACGTAGAATTAGGGGATCGTAGTGCCAAGTACCGGCACCAGGATAGAATATGGATCGGAGTGTCACGTTCCGGCACCAGGATAGAATATGGATCAGAGTGTCACGTTCCGACACCAGGATAGTATATGAGGATCGGAGTGTCACGTTCCGACACCAGGATAGTATATGAGGATCGGAGTGTCACGTACCGACACGAGAGGAATAAAGATAATGAATCTTGAAATATGTTAACATACTCAATCTAATGAACCTATATCCCAAATGAGTATGGTGTGGAGACGTGAGTTCTCCTAGGTGTGTTTTGATGTTGATACACATGATTTGTGAACTTGTTGTTTCCACCTGTTGAGTTATATGGTTGATTTTATGTTATTATCTGATATATACTGTTTTCTATTTTGAGTTGGCAGATGATACCTACTCAGTACTTGTGCTTTGTACTGACCCCTACTTGTATGTTTCTTTCTTTGTTATTTGTGGAGTGCAGCAAACGTACCGTCATCTTCAACTCAACCGCAACTCTAGCCAGTCTTCATTACATCAGATTGCAGGGTGAGCTAATGCTCCTAGCTTGGACTGGATCTTCTTCCTCATGTCTTGATGCCTTGAAGTTCCGGCATGGACTAGATTTTTATTTATTTTAGCTTCTTAGAATACTCTTAGTTTAGTTATTTGATCATAGATGTTCTTGTGGTGATGACTTCCAGATTTTGGGGAATAATAGATGTTGAGTTTTTAGAAGTTATTGAATTGATTTTTATTAATGAGTTTAAGTCTTCCGCGTTACTTTCTGTTGATATTATATTGAAATGATGGGTTTTGTATTGGTTGGTTCGCTCACATAGGAGGGTAAGTGTGGGTGCCACTCGCGACCCGATTTGGGTCTTAACAACATTGCAAAAGGATCTTCCTATACCTTGCCATAAAAATAGAACCTGAACGACTAAGTGGATCCATTAGTCTATGCGAAAAAGCAATGAGGAATCATCTAAAAAGTTTGATCCTTCATATGTCCATGGGGGCTACATGGTTTATGGGACCTTGAGTTAAAATGATCTCGCGTCCCCATATCATTGTTCAATACTAGTCCTAAAATACATAGTTCATATATTATAAAAACAACTTCCTCTCTGGTTTGAAGTAATTTGCTCAAATTAGCTTTTAAAAGCTATGTTGGAAATCATGGTTTTCTCTTTACTAAAACTAGCCAAAAGCTCTGTTGGAAGTCTGACTTCCTTTCTTTCTCAATATGAGAAAACGTTTGTAACTCTTAGGTAATAGTTAGTTCCCTTATAACTTTTGAGAAATGAACTCAACTCTTTACACTTTGATTAACTTGAAACATGTTTGTTTAATATTTACTCTATGCTAGCTTGAGTCTTAAAACAATGTTAAGATATTTGTTTAAAGCTCTTGAAAACTTTTAAGAACTTACTTTGACTTGCTTCTTAACTTTTAGACAAGACATGTAACTTCTTTGACTTTTATCTTAACTTCCCTTCAATGGAATTATGGGTTGAAGGTTCATGATCTCATGTTTATTGATGATTTCATGATTTTAGGATATATCTAGTGTATTGGACTCAACTAAGAAAACGTGGGTACATCATATAGGAACTAGTATGAAAAGATGGGGAAAGAATAGGGTCTCCAGGCGTCCTTGGCGCTCTTAAAGGAGTGGACCGCCAGAACCTGATGGAGATAGGCTCTCCTAAGGGTCTCTGTCTGGTGCGGCGTGTTAGGGCTTGTCAGAAAAAGCATGTCTTGAGGGGGGTTTTCAAGCGCGGCGCCCCCGGGCCTTTTTGATGGGAGTTTCCATCTTTTCTTGTCCATTTTTCATCTCTAAATATTCTAAACTTCCATTGATCTTTCCTCAATTAATTAGGGTGAATAATAAAATCAATACCCTAGAGATTAGACCCGAAAACAACCTTAAAAACGAATCAAATCAACTTAAGGCATAAAATAACTCAACCAACAAGATTTCGATAATGTTCTTCAAGACCTTCACTTTTCATCATTCAATTTACTCTATAGCTTACTGAATTTAACAATTTGGTGTGTGGGTGAACTAACACAACACAGAAAGATCTCACATACCTTAATAGGGATCACCCCCGACGAATTCCACTAGAAGATCTTGGCATTCTTGATGAATTCTTGAATTTTTTCTTCCTTTTTTTTCTTCTTCTCTTTTCTCTTCTCTAAGACCTAAGCGTAAATACCTGTCTATTCTAAATCCCAGATTATTTTGACCCCAATTAAACCGTTAAAACAAATTAGGAAGTAGATGAGTTAAAAGAGAAGTTTACCCTTACTAAAATCCTGAATGACACATTCCTCACTACAACAACACAATTTCAGAAAATCATATCTCCCGCATATGATATCTAAGTCGTTCAAACTCAGTGTCCTATCAAAGATCATTCCAGGGGCTTTCGAACTATATAAAGAATTTATTCTAAATCATCTTTAGCTAAACGTTATGACCATTTGAAAATTACCAAAACTCACTTCTTAAACTTAGGAATTTTTCCATATTTTTCTTATTATTTCCAAAAATGATAAATCTTAGTTTCTTAGCATGTTCTTGGATATTACGAGCTACAGGATGTTACAATATCTCCCCCTTGGGAACATTTGTCCTCGAATAAGATTTCTTTCACTATGCTAAGAATGGTAACATCAGGTTTGACCCTCAATAATCCAAAAACAAGGAACAATCATGCTTACTCATAGTTTATAAAGTACTAAGAAGAAAATTCTTACAGTGATATGCATTCTCCGGATTCAAAGAGATTTGGATATCACTTCTTCATATCCTCTTCAGTTTCCCAAGTTGTTTCC
This sequence comes from Solanum chilense, assembly GCA_032847665.1. Taxonomy (NCBI): domain Eukaryota; kingdom Viridiplantae; phylum Streptophyta; class Magnoliopsida; order Solanales; family Solanaceae; genus Solanum; species Solanum chilense. Next base: position 57,437,312 of record CM064968.1, on the reverse strand, counting down.
TCAACAAATTGTTTCCTCTAAAGGACCTTGACTAACGCAACCTCCTTTGTTCTCAACTTGCAAACTTTGTGATCTAAAATCTTAACCAGAATCTCTTCATAGATTGTCACGACCCAAAACGAGCCGCGAGTGGCACCCACACTTATCGTACTATGTGAGCTAACCAACCAATCTAAACCCCAACATTTCAACCATAATAAAAAAAATATAATGCGGAAGACTTAAAACTCATTAATGAAAATTGATAAAATAACTTCTAAAAACTCAATACTTATTATTCCCAAAATCTGGAAGTCATCACCACAAGAACATCTATCCTCAAATTACAAAATCTAAGAGTGTCTAAGAAGCTAAAATAAATAAATAGCTAGTCCATGCCGGAATTTCAAGGCATCGAGACATGAAGAGGAAGATCCAGTCCAAGCTAGAAGCAATATCTCACCCTGAAATCTGGCTTGATGAAGACTGGCTAGAGTTGCGGTTGAGTTGAAGACGGTGGCACATTTGCTGCACTCCACAATTAACAAAGAAAAACAAATACAAGTAGGGGTCAGTACAAGGCACAAGTACTGAGTAAGTATCATCGGCCAACTCAAAATAGAAAGCAATATATGTCAGATAATAACATAAAATCAACTAATATTCTTAATAGATGACAACAACAATTTACCGTAACCCTTGGTCACAACACCAAGCACATCGATGAGGACTCAAGCCTCCCCATCATACTCATTTAGGAATTAGTTCTTTAAAATTTAGTATATTATCATAATTCAAGATTCATTATCTTTATTCCTCTTGTGTCGATACGTGACACTCTGCTCCACTACTACTATCCTGGTGTCGGAACGTGACACTCCGATCCATATACTATCCTGGTGTCGAAACGTGACACTCCATCCATATACTATCCTGGTGTCGGAACGTGACACTCCGATCCATATACTATCCTGGTGTCAGAACGTGACACTCCGATCCATATACTATCCTGGTGTCGGAACGTGACACCCGATCCTCTAATTCTATCCTGGTGTCGGAACGTGACACCCGATCCTCTAATTCTCATTACTTTAGTTCATCAAGCCTTCTTTTATTCCAAGGCATCATCATTAACAAAGTAAATTTAGGATTTAAGATTCAATAGCCTCATCATGCTAATTCGTCACAATTATATAATCACATCATGCAAGCACACAATTAAGCGTATAGAAGACTTTATAATACTACCCAATACATATCATTCGCTATTAAGAGTTTACTATAAGATAGTATAAACCATAACCACCTCCACCGAAGATTCGCGATCAAACAAGCTATCTTCCAAAAACCTTTGCTTTCCTTGCATTTATTTTCTTCTCTCTCGATCGTTTCTCTCTTTTCTCTCTGTTCTTTCAATTTTTCTTATTCAAACCCTTTTTCTTTTTACCCTACTTGTCATATAATTAAGTATAAAAGATGATAAAAATAACCCACTAATTATTTCAAGGTTATCTCCTTTAACCCCCAAGTAATTGAATTATTAACATTAATCCACTAACTTTATAATTATAAGCATGAATAGTCCAAAACGCCCCTTAAAAACTTTTAACAGAAATCTGACCCAGTCAGGGTTACGCAACCTTTGACGGTCCATCATGACTGTGACGGTCCGTCCTGCAGGTCCGTCACCAAGTTCAGAGAGTTAATTTTGTGGAAAGATTTGTGACGGACCGTCGTGCCAACGACAGTCCGTCCTGCCATTCCATCACAAAGTTCAGAGAGTCGATCTCAGTACCCAAATTTTAGAATTCTAAGTGTTTTGGAACGATACCCACTCGACGGTCCATCGTGCCCATGATGGTACGTCGTGGGATCCGTTGACTCAGACAGTTATTACCAGAATAAACTCTACTGCTCAAAATGACCAAACAGGTCGTTACAATAGATACCAATTTACCCATCGTTCGTACTCGAACGATCACAAGTAGAAAAACAAGGGCGAAAAGGAGTACCTGAATCTGTAAACAGGTGTGGGTATCTTTCTTGCATATCAGCCTCCTTCTCCCAAGTGGACTCTTCAACTGGTCAATTCTTCCATTGAACTTTGATGGATGCAATCTCCCTTGATCTCAACTTGCGAATTTCTCTGTCTAGAATGGCAACAGGCTCCTCCTCATACGACAAATTCTCATCAAGAAGAACTGAATCCCAACGAATAATGTAGTTTCCATCCCCATGGTATCTTTTCAGCATAGACACATGAAATACCGGGTGCACTCCTGAGAGTCCTGGAGGCAAGGCTAATTCATAAGCCACCTCCCCTACTCGCTTAAGTACTTCAAATGGTCCAATATACCTTGGGCTTAGCTTACCCCTTTTACCAAACCGCATCACCCCTTTCATGGGCGAAACCTTCAGCAAGACTTGCTCACCCTCCATAAACTTCAAGTCTCTAACCTTTCGATCTGCATATTCTTTCTGCCTACTTTGAGCCGCTAAAAGATTTTCTTGAATGCATTTCACTTTGTCTAGCGATTCCCTCAGAATGTCAGTAACCCAAGGTCTAACCTCAAATGCATCAAACCACCCAATGGGAGACCTTCATCTCCTCCCATACAGTGCCTCAAATGGGGCCATATCAATACTTGAGTGATAGCTATTGTTGTAGGAGAACTCTGCTAAGGGTAAGAAGTTGTCCCAATGGCCACCAAATTCTATCACACATGCACGAAGCATATCCTCCAACACTTGAATCGTTCGCTCAGACTGACCATCGGTCTAAAGGTGAAATGCAGTACTAAGATCCAACTTAGTACCTAATTCGGCATGCAATGTTCTCCAAAACTTAGAATTAAACTGCGTACCTCTATCTGATATGATGGAAAGTGGAACTCCATGCAATCGAACAATTTCTGAGATATAGAGTTTGCCTAACTTCTCTGCATTGTAAGTCACCTTGACCGGAATGAAGTGAGCAGACTTAGTTAATCTGTCCACAATTAGCCAAATAGAATCAAACTTACCCAATGTCTTTGGAAGACCAACCACGAAGTCCATTGCAATTCTCTCCCACTTCCATTCAGGAATGGGCATTCTCTGAAGTGTTCCTCCGGGCCTCTGGTGTTCATACTTTACTTGCTGACAGTTTGGACATTTGGCAACAAAATCAACAATGTCACGCTTCATTCTACTCCACCAAAAGTGTTGCTTTAGGTCACGGTATATCTTGGTTGCACCAGGATGTATAGAATATCCGGAACTATGAGCCTCTGTAAGAATAGTGTGGATGAAATCATCAACACGGGGCACACATACCCTTCCCTTAATTCTCAAAACACCTTCCTCATCAATTATTGCTTCTTTAGCCTCTCCTCGCAACACCATATCCCGAATTCGGCTTAGTTTCTCATCATCAAACTATTTTCCCTTGATCTTGTCAAGAAAAGAAGATCTTGCCTCCACACAGGCCAAAAATCCTCCTTTCTCTCATATTTCCAGTCTTATAAAGTCGTTAGCCAAGTTTTGGACTTCTCTAGCCAATGGGCGTCTAGAAACTTGTAAGTGGGCTAAACTACCCATGCTCCCTGCCTTTGTACTTAAGGCATCAGCCACCACATTTGCTTTTCCTGGGTGATACAGAATAGTAATATCATTGTCCTTCAACAGTTCCATCAACCTCCTCTGTCTCAAATTCAAGTCTTTCTGGGTAAAGACATACTGTAGACTACGATGATCCGTATAGACTTCACACTTAACCCCATATAGATAATGTCTCCATTGCTTTAATGCAAACACCACTGCAGCCAATTCCAAATCTTAGGTCGGATAGTTACGTTCGTGCACCTTTAGTTACCTTGAAGCATAAGCGATTACATTCCTCTCTTGCATTAGCACTGCACCCAACCCATAATAAGATGCATCGCGATAAACAATGAAATTCTTACCCTCTACTGGCAAGGTAAGGATAGGTGCCGTAGTCAGCAAGGTCTTGAGTTTCTGAACGCTTTCCTCACATTCATCCGACCATACAAATGGAACATTTTGCTTAGTCATGTTTGTCAATTGGGAAGCAATAGAGGAGAATCCCTTGACAAATCGACGGTAGTAGCTGGCTAAACCAACAAAGCTCCTTACTTCTGACACATTAGTGAGTCTTACCCAATTTCTCACTGTTTCAATCTTAGAAGGATCCACCATCACTCCATCCTTTGAAACCACGTGCCCCAAGAAGGACACTGAATCTAGCCAAAACTCACACTTGGAGAATTTGGCATAAAGCCTTTTCTCCCTTAATACTTCCAACACAATTCTCAAATGCTCCTCATGTTCCTTCTTACTCTTGGAGTATATCAGTATATCATCAATAAATACGATCACAAAGAGATCCAGATATGGCTTAAAAATCCCGTTCATCAAGCTCATGAAAGCAGCAGGGGTATTCGTAAGACCAAAAGACATTACTACGAATTCGTAATGCCCATACCTGGTTTGAAAAGCAGTCTTTGGCACATCTGTTGCCCGTATTCTCAATTGATGATAACCGGATCTCAAGTCAATCTTAGAGAAGACACAAGCGCCTTGTAACTGATCGAACAAGTCATCAATGAGAGGAATGGGGTACTTGTTCTCAATAGTTACCTTGTTCAACTGCTTGTAGTCTATGCACATCCGAAAACTCCCATCCTTCTTCTTCACAAATAACACCGGAGCACCCCAAGGGGAAGCACTTGGTCTAATGAAGACTTTACCTAACAACTCTTGAAGTTGGGCCTTTAATTCCCTTAACTCTGCTGGGGCCATCCTATAAGGGGGTATGGAAATGGGGCGAGTACCCGGCTCTAGATCAATGCAAAAGTCGATATCCCTATCCGGTGGCATACCAGGAAGGTCTGCAAGAAATACATCCAGAAACTCACGGACTATCGAAACCGACTCAATTGAAGGTACCTGGGTAGTATCATCCCTGAGATGTACCAAGAAAGCTAAACACCCTTTACTAACCATTCTCTTAGCACAAAGAAAGGAGATGATACGAACTGGAGTGGAAGTGTAGTCACCCTCCCACACTAACGGATCTGTCCCAGGCTTGGCCAACGTTACAGTTTTAGCATTACAATCTAAGATTGCAAAATTTGGAGAAAGCCAAGTCATACCCAGAATTACATCGAAGTCAACCATTTCTAGGATAACCAAGTCTACATGAGTATTTCTCCCCACAAAAGTCACAAGACAAGACCTATATATCTTTTCAACTATCACAGACTCACCCACCGGAGTAGAAACACGAATAGGCATGTCAAGAAATTCACAATGTAAATTAAGACCAGTAGCAAATGAGGAAGATACATATGAAAAGGTGGAGCCAGGATCAAACAATACAGAAGCCATGCAATCACAAACCAAAAGATTACCTGTGATAACAGCATCAGATGTCTCCGCTTCAGACCGTCCGGGGAAAGCATAACAATGGGCCCTATCACCTGTCTGCCCGTTGCCCCTACCATGTTGCGCTGTAGTAGCTCCAGTTTGCCCGTCACCCCAGCCGTTTTGGTGACCACCATTACCTCGGCCACCACGTCCTCCAGAATGATGGCCTCTTCCATGACCACCTCTACCTCTGACTATTGGAGGTCTGTAACTCTGTTTTGGACAATACCTCGTAATGTGTCCAGTCTCCCCACATCCATAACACTCTCTTGATTCAAGCATAGGTCTCTGTGAGAATGATGAAGTTTGGGGGTAACCTCCAAACTCAGAGGAATGTTGGCTGGTCTGCGATTGACCCCCAGCTACAGCCTGTAGTGAAGACTGAATAGGTCGGGCTGGGTAACATCCTGAACCCCGCCCTCTGGAGTAAGAACCATTAAACTCACCTCCCTTACAAAACTTCTTAGATGTCGATGCCATGGTGAAGTCGTCTGGCTTCACCCCCTCCACTTCTATCATAAAATCTACCACCTCCTGAAAGGATTTTGCTGTAGCGGCTACCTGTAAGGCTGAAATCTGCAAATCTGACCTCAACCCTTTCACGAAATGGTGAATCCGCTCTTATGGACTGAAGCAAAGTTGGGTGGCATACCTGGATAGCTCACGAAACTTAGCCTCATAAGTAGTAACCGACATCCTGCCTTGCTCTTGGCTTAGGAACTCATCTCTCCTCCTATCCCTCAAAGTCCGGGGTATATACTTCTCCATAAATAAGCTAGAGAATGACGCCCAAGTCATAGGTGGTGCCTGTGCTGGTTGGCACTCAACATGTGACCGCCACCACATTTTGGCGTTCCCTTGAAACTGATAGGTCACAAATTCAACACCAAATCGTTCCACTATGCCCATCTTATGTAGTAACTCATGACAATCAACCAGAAAATCATAGGCATCCTCAGATTCAGCACCCTTGAAAACTGTAGGTTTCAATTTCAAGAACTTACTGAAAAGTTCGTGCTGATCACTCGTCATTATAGGCCCTGTAGTCAATCGAGGAAACGTGCCTATTTCCAATGAGGCATCCATGCGGGGAGCCTCAGCAGCGGCATGTTGTACTCTCAGAACCTGAGGCGCCGGTGCAGAAAACACTGGAGGTGTCTGGCCTTGATCAGATAACCCGCTAAGATAAGAAAGAACCTGGTTAATCATCTCTGGGGTAGGTTGGGGTGGTAATTCCTCATTCTGCACTTGCTCATTTTCCCCTTCCTCACCCTCTCTTTCTACCTCATCAGTTGGTAGAGAAGTCACTGCCCTAGTACTATATGGGCCAGGTGCTTGTCCTCTTCCTCTAGAGGACGTCCTCCCGCGACCTCTACCATGGCCTATTGCCACTGCTCCTCTTCGAGCTACAGCCCTAGTGGCTGGCTCAGATGCATCTTGTCTTGCCGGTGTTGGTGTTGGCGCAGTTGTTGCTCTAGTTCTAACCATCTGCGAAATAGAGTGAAGATGGTCAGATACCAATTTGTATCACCTAGATACCAATTGGATCCAAGTAATAGCACGAAAGAAAGAAAGAATGGAATTTTCCTAAAGTCCTATTGCCTCTCAAAGAAAAGTAAAGGCATCCCCCTACCGTTCCTTAAGACTCTACTAGACTCGTTCTTGTGTGATGAGACCAACGAACCTAATGCTCTGATACCAAGTTTGTCACGACCTAAAATAAGCCGCGAGTGGCACCCACACTTATCCTACTATGTGAGCGAACCAACCAATCTAAACCCCAACATTTCAACCATAATAAACAAAATATAATGCGGAAGACTTAAAACTCATTAATGAAAATCGATTAAATAACTTCTAAAAACTCAATTCTTATTATTCCCAAAATCTGGAAGTCATCACCACAAGAACATCTATCCTCAAATTACTAAATCTAAGAGTGTCTAAGAAGCTAAAATAAATAAACAGCTAGTCCATGCCGGAATTTCAAGGCATCGAGACATGAAGAGGAAGATCCAGTCCAAGCTAGAAGCAATAGCTCACCCTGAAATCTGGCTTGATGAAGACTGGCTAGAGTTGTGGTTGAGTTGAAGAAGATGGCACGTTTGCTGCACTACGCAATTAACAAAGAAAAACAAATACAAGTAGGGGTCAGTACAACGCACAAGTACTGAGTAAGTATCATCGGCCAACTCAAAATAGAAAGCAATATATGTCAGATAATAACATAAAATCAACTAATATTCTTAATAGATGACAACAACAATTTACCGTAACCCTTGGTCACAACACCAAGCACATCGATGAGGACTCAAGCCTCCCCATCATACTCATTTCGGAATTATTTCTTTAAAATTTAGTATATTATCATAATTCAAGATTTATTATCTTTATTCCTCTTGTGTCAGTACGTGACACTCCGCTCCACTACTACTATCCTGGTGTCGGAACGTGACACTCCGATCCATATACTATCCTGGGGTCGGAACGTGACACTCCGATCCATATACTATCCTGGTGTCGGAACGTGACACTCCGATCCATATACTATCCTGGTGTCGGAACGTGACACTCCGATCCATATACTATCCTGGTGTCGGAACGTGACACCCGATCCTCTAATTCTATCCTGGTGTCGGAACGTGACACCCGATCCTCTAATTCTCATTACTTTAGTTCATCAAGCCTTCTTTTATTCCAAGGCATCATCATTAACAAAGTAAATTTAGGATTTAAGATTCAATAGCCTCATCATGCTAATTCGTCACAATTATATAAGCACATCATGCAAGCACACAATTAAGCGTATAGAAGACTTTATAATACTACCCAATACATATCATTCGCTATTAAGAGTTTACTATAAGATAGTATAAACCATAACCTACCTCCACCGAAGATTCGCGATCAAACAAGCTATCTTCCCAAAACCTTTGCTTTCCTTGCGTTTCTTTTCTTCTCTCTCGATCGTTTCTCTCTTTTCTCTCTGTTCTTTCTGTTTTTCTTATTCAAACCCTTTTTCTTTTTACCCTACTTGTCATATAATTAAGTATAAAAGATGATAAAAATAACCCACTAATTATTTCAAGGTTATCTCCTTTAACCCCCAAGTAATTGAATTATTAACATTAATCCACTAACTTTATAATTATAAGCATGAATAGTCCAAAACGCCCCTTAAAAACTTTTAACAGAAATCCGACCCAGTCAGGGTTACGCAACCTGTGACAGTCCATCATGACTGTGACGGTCCGTCCTACAGGTTTGTCACGAAGTTCAGAGAGTTAATTCTGTGGAAAGATTTGTGACGGTCCGTCGTGCCAATGACGGTCCGTCCTGCCATTCCATCACGAAGTTCAGAGAGTCGATCTCAGTACCCAAATTTCAGAATTCTAAGTGTTTTGGAACGAGACCCCCTCGATGGTCCGTCGTGCCCATGACGGTCCGTCGTGGGATCCGTCGACTCAGACAGTTATTACCAGAATAAACTCTAAAGCTCAAAACGACCAAACAGGTCGTTACAAGGATAAGCTATCCATAATCCCAACATTCTCAGTTGTTACAATCATTTAAGGATCACCAATGCACTTCTTCAACATGGAGATATGAAATACCAAATGAATTGCTTATAACTCATGTGGTAGCTCCAACTCATAAGCTACATTGTCAATTCTCTTGGATATTATATAAGGTCCAATATACTAAGGATTAAGTTTCCCCTTCTTACAAAACCTCATAACACCATTCATGGGAGAAACTTTCAGATAGACCCAGACATCCACTTCAAACTCAAATGCACTTCTCCTCACATCTATGTAGGAGCTTTGATTACTCTGTGTTGTGTTGATTCTCTCTTCAACCACGTTTACTTTCTCCATAGCATAGTGTACTATATATGGTCCTATCAACCCTGCTTCACAAACTTTGAATCACCCAATATGATATTTGCACCTTCTCCTATAAAGAGCTTCATATGGAGCCATTTGGATGCTCAAATGGTAGTTATTGTTGTAAGAGAACTCAATGAAGGGTAGGTGATCATCCCAATTCCCGTTGAAATCTTTTGTCACAAGTGTAAGACTATTGAAATTTAACTATGTTTTGAGCCATCTTGGTCAAAGGAGATGAGATAGATGAAAGCCCTTCAAAAAATATTCTAAAGTAGTCAGCCAAACCCAAAAAACTCCTTATGTATGTATGTTTGAGACGTGGGTCTATTCTAACTCTGAACCGCTTCAATCTATTGGGTATCAACGCTAATCCCATCACCAGAAACCATGAGTCCCAAGAATGACACATACTTAACCAAAACTCACACTTGCATAGCGTGGCATATAACTCTTTATCTTTCAAAGTTTGAAGAACTATCATGAGGTAACAAGCTGATCATCTTCATTTCTTGAATAAATTATTATGTCATCAATAAAGATGATAACTAACATATCTCAATAAGGTTTGAACACTGTATTCATGAGATCTATGAGTGGTGCAGGCGCATTAGTCAATCCAAAGGACATGACCAAAAACTAATAATGCCCATATTTGGTTCTAAAGGTTGTCTTTAGAATATCGCATTCTCTAACTTTCAATTGATGGTAGCCTGATCTGAGATCAATTTTCGAGAAGCAGGAAGCCTTGATAGAGGATACTAATTCTTTATGATAACCTTATTCAATTGTCGGTAGTCTATACACATCCTAAGGAAACTATCCTTCTTACTTACAAACAGGACCGAAGCGCCCCAAGAAGAGACACTTGGTCGTATAAAACCTTTATCTAATAGATGTTTCAGTTGTTCTTTTAACTCTTTTTAACTCTGCAGGTTCCATTCTACATGGAGGAATAGATATAGTACGAGTATCTGGTATGATATCTATGTCAAAGTCTATTTCTCTCTAAGGAGAGACTCTAGTAGATCATCAGGAAATATTTCTAGAAACTCTTTTACAATAGAAACTGACTGAAGGGAGGGTACCTCAGCACTCGATTCATTAAATCGGGGTAAGTGGCATATACATCTCTTTGAAACCAAATTTCTTGCCTTAAGGTATGAAATGAAACGCCCCTTAGGCACTACTTAACTACTACTCCACTCTATGACTAGCTAATTAGGAATATGAAACTTGACAACTCGACTTCTACAATCTATTGATGTATTACACGCATGAAGTCAGTCCATACCTAGAATGACATCAAAATCTACGATGTCTAACTCTACAAGATCAGTCATTGTGTTATAGGACAATCACAATTGAATCTTTCCACTAAAATAGACTCTCCAACAGCACTAGAAAGACAAAAAGGTTCACAAAGTTTCTTTGGAAGAGTCTCAAACTAATTCTCAACATAAGTAAAAAATATAAACTTGCTCCATGGTCTAACAAAGCATGCTCTTGGAGGCTAGTGATTGCATAGAGGAGATTTGCTCCTCCGCCAATGGAGGGGGAAGTTCCTCTAGGTGCAGCCCATTCTGGTGGAGCAGTTTATGATGATTGAGACCTCTTGCCTGGATTTCCACCACCCTACTTATTCTTAGGACACTCTTTCATAAAGCGACCCTCTTGGCCGCACTTGAAGCAACCTGACTGTCCATCACGACACTTACCAACGTGGTTTCTACCACATCCACCGTATCCTGGAGCCCAATTACCACCTTGTGCCACACTATTTGTGGACTGGGTTGTTCTATCCTTGAAATTCAATAAATTTTTGCCATTATACTCACCTCTATTTCTAGGAGTAGGTGCACTAGCAGATGATGGTACATGCCCCTTTTGTTTCTGAAATTAATGTTGATTCGATCCACCTTTATGATGCCCAAACTCATTCTATTTCATGGGTTTATTATTCATGTACCCCTCTCTATCCCTAAACTTCTCCTCTTCAACTTGTTGCACATAGACCATCAAGTAGAATATGTCCATGCCACTGTGAGCATTGCATCTCTACCCTCACTACTAGATGCACGACATAAACTAGTGACAACAAACCTATTCTGCACCTCATATCCTTAACCATCTTAGGAGAATAGTGAGACAGTTGGGTGAACTTCAACCCATACTTATGTACACTTAAGGAGTCCCGTTTCGGGGTAAGAAACTACCGTACCTTTTCCTCCTCTAGTTCTCGGTGAAAAAAATTCCTCAAGAAAGCCTTTTCGAAACAAGCCCAACTCCAATGTGGTGCACCCTAATCTATGCCCTCCATCTATTGGTCGAACAAAGTGCTAGTCATATTCTTCAATTGGTATGCTTCTAGCTTAACCCTCTCGACATCAATGACATGCATCACATTGAAAAAATTCATCAACTCTTCAACAAAGTTCTCCGGATTCTCAATATTTCTCGAACCAGAAAAACATAGGGGATTCATTCTCAAGAACTCCCGAATTCTCCAAGTGTTAGCCTCTTCTTGTCAAGATCTTCTCGATTGCCTGACTTGGTTAGTTACTTTTTGTCTAAGCATCCAAATAGCCTCGCGGAATTCAACATTGGTAATTTCCCGTTGAGGTTGCAATCAGGTGCATTGGGTAACTTTTGTTCCTGAGGTTTAACATTTTTGCTAGATGGGAGACCTCGTGCTACTCTTCGTGGATGCATAGTTATCTGAAACACGCGCAAGCATTAATTAGAGAGAGACCTTTAGAGATAAACTCTAACACATGAAAGGGAATATGTAAGAAGTTAAAAAATTCCCAAAGTAGCCTCCTCATAACAGATGTGAAACGCTTCACTCCGATGACTAAAACTCTATAGACACCACTTCATAGACTCTTTAGGACTCTTGCTCTGGCTGTGAATATTGCTGGTCTTGAGCAAACCGTTTTTCCGGCTTACTTATCTTAGCGGAAAACCTAACTCAAATAAAAAAATCTCATGATATAACTTAAATAATAATAGTTCGGCTAAACTAGCACTTAAGTCTCATAAGAAAATAATCTGAATACAGAAATAAGAGACTCAAACTGACTATCTTACTGTCTATGAAGCCTCAACAATACAAAGATGGATGTTGGGACGGACCACAAAACATCCTATAAATGAATACTAGAAAGCGAATAAAAGTGTCCTTCAAAATGCAACGACGCTCACCACTGACTACGAATGCTTAACTGGACTAACGAGTCCCTGGATGATGTTGATCCTTATTACTTGTGACTATATCATAAGACGATGCAGACAAGTTTTCATCAATATATTGAATGTACGAGTATGCTATTTTGAATACTAAATAGTAACTTACAATTTATAAAGAATAAGATTACCTTACGTTGCCTCTGCTCAACTTATGAATACTCAACTCAATGTAGATATATAAGGCAATAAAAATACATGCGATACATTTAAAGCTTTCAAAAACAGTAAAAACAACTTAGTTTGCTTAAGAAAATACAGAAACAAACTCAACTTTACTTATATATGAAAGAAGTATAGTATTGTGACATCCATTATTATCAGCCTAAGAAATGGTACAACGTCTTACCTCACATTGCAAGAGGACCGTCCTTTACCTTGCCATCAGTATAAAACCTAAACTACTAAGTGGATCCACTAGTGTATGCTAAAAAGCATTAAGGAATCATCTAAAATGTATGACCCTTCATCTGTCCATGAAGGCTACATGTTTTTGGGGGGCTTGAGTTAATATGAATTCGCGTCCCCATATCGGTGATCAATACTACAGCCAAATACTTAGCTCATCCGTTCTAAAATAACTTTTTCTCTAGTTGAAGTAATTTGCTCAAACATAGCTTTTAAAAGCTACCTTGGAAATCATAGTTTCTTCTTACCTAAAACTAGACAAAGGCTCTTCTGGAAGTCTAGCTTCCTTTCTTTCACAAAATGTGAAAACATTTGCTTCTCTTAGGGATTACATTCCTTATAACTTTTGAGTAATGAACTCAACTATTTACTCATTGCTTAAATTCCAACTTAACTCTTAGGGATTACTTAGTTCCCTTAGAACTTTTGAGAATTTTACTCAACTAATTACTCTATGATCAACTTGTATATTGAGACTTAAAATAAAGTTAAAATGTTTGTTTAACACTTTTGAAAACTTTTAAGAACTTACTTTGACTTGCTTCTTCACTCTTACACTTTTCTCTTAACTTTTTTGATTTGGATCTTAACTTTCCTTGAATTGAATTATGGGTTCAAGGTTCATGATCTCATGTTTATAGATTGTTTCATGATGTTTAGATGTACCTTAGAGTGTTGGAATCAACTAAGGAATAAGGGTACATCACATAGGAACTAGTATGAAAAGCTGGGGAAAGAACGGGGTCTCCAGAGGTCCTTGGCGCTCTAAGAGGCGTGGAGCTTTGGCAAGTGTGGTGCCACAGGGCATGTCAGGCGAGAGATTCGACTTTTCTTCTCCATTTTCCATCTCTTAACCTTATAAACTTCAATTAATCTTTCTCCAATCACTTAGGGTCACTAATAACCTTAATACCCAATAGAATAGACATGAAAAACAACCCGAAAACACGAATTCAATCAACTTAAGGATTATAACAACTCAACAAACAATATTTCAATAATGTTCTTCAAGAACATCAATTTTCATCATTGAATTTACTTAATATTAATGGAATTAAACAAGTTATTGTGTGGGTGAACTAACCCAACACAGAAAGGTCTCACATACCTTAATAGGAATCACCCCCAACGAATTCCACTTGAAGATCTTGGCATTCTTGATGAACTGTTGATCTTTTCTATCTATTCTCTTTTGTCTTCTCCAAGATCTTAGCATAAATAACGTTTATATTCTGAATCATAACTTATTTTTACCCAAATAAACCCTTTAAACAAATTAGGAAATAGATGGGTTAAAAGACAAGTTTACCCTTACTAAAATCCGGAATTGGACTTTGCTCACTACAACAGCCAAACTTTCGAATGGTATTTATCCATTATACGATATCAAAATAGTATAAACTTAGCGGCTTTAAAAAGATCTTTCCAAGAGCTTTCTAATCATAAAATGAACTGACTCTAACTCATTCTGAGCCAAATGTTATGGCAATTTTAAAATGACCAAAACTCACTTCTTAAACTTAGGAAATTTTCCTGATTTTTCCTGTTCTTTCAAAAAAAAAATAGTTTCTTAGATTATTCTTGGATATTATGAGCTACGATATGTTACAACTACCCACCTGGTTCAATTTAAACCAAGCTCGTGACTACCATAAACTTATGTGTCCAAGCAATTGTTTTATTTAAATGACTTTGGTTTTATTCTCTCATGTTTGGACACGACCTTTACAATTATGTAGATTGAACTATGACAGATCCTTCTAAGACGGTCCAACAGAATTCTTCAGAGGTACCCAACCCCAAGTACAAAATATGGTTACGACAGGACCAGCTGATTGGGAATGCGTTGATGGCATTTGTCAACCAAACAATCACCTCTGCAATAACAAACACTTCGACCTCCATGAAAGTCTGGGACTAACTACATCACTTTTATGCCAAAAAATCTCATACATGGAATTTCGGTATTCACAACACCTTGTCCACAATTACAAAAAACTATCGTGGTATGACAACATATCTACAAGAGTTAAAGAATGTTACGGACGAACTTGCAACTACATGAGCTCTTATTCTATATGAGAAACTTAGAGTAAAAAATAATCAGTGTCTTAGGACATGTGTATGATTCAATTTATGCTGCAATCCAAGAACGAAACACACCTATTTACTATAAACACCTTTATAACAAGCTACTCAACAAAGATCTCTTTCAACATAAAAAACCTCAACAAGAAACGTCGACCATAAGTGCTTCTATGGCGCAATGGTTTTCCCCATTAAATTCTACACCACACAACCATAAGCGAGGTCAACCTTTGTGTGTGCAAAGCTCTAGACAGCAACATGCATTACCCAGCCACACAAATTGGCGCACACGAACACCTCCTCAGCGCATCATCCATTTTGCTAGTTATAAGGTTGTATTAGGCATATTGCCAATGTATGTTGTTCTTTCTCTCATAACAACTTGGAAGCTAAAGCAAACTATGCTTAAATGCCATGGATTGTTGATTCTGGAGAATCACAACATGTGACCACTAACTCACACCAACTTGACACGTCAGATGACTACACTAGGACTGAGAAAATCACCATGGGTAACGATAACAAATTTCATGTAACTCACGTTGGTAATGTTCAGTTAGATTCTGTCAAAAAAATCACCTTTCAAAAAAATTTTGTGGCCCCGATATTAAACGTAATCTTATATTTGTGTTTACATTTTTTCAATAAATCTAGACATCCATGAAATCTTTTGTCTTCTTTTCTTGTGCAGGATTTGAGCAAAGTGGCAGTGTATGCACGCAACCAGAATAGATATTATACACCAATGATAGATACAAGAGAAGAGGCTAATATATGTAAATACAATTGTTTACCAGAAGAAAAATGGGAAAAGTTAAAAACACCAATAGTAGTAACAGGATTTAATAATGAGGGAAGTATGATCACGTAAAAGACAAAAGATATAAAAATACAAATATGGATAAAATATTAACTGTAAACGAAATATATAATTTTGAACTAACAACAAAGGATATGTTATTAGGAATGCCATTTTTAGAAAAATTATATTCACATATAATAACAAAAACACACTGGTGGTTCACAACACCATGTAAACAAAAGATAGGAGCAAGAAGAGTAGGTAACCAAAAGAAGAAAAACAACAGAATGGATTAAAGGCAATGAAAAAATTACACAAAAATTAGAAAATATAAAAGAAGAAGACCCTAGAATAGAATTAATTAGATTTTCCTTAGATAAAGTAAAAATAATCCAAGAAAAATTAGAACTATTGTATGACAGATATCCTTTACAAGGATGGGAAAAACATAAATCAGAAGTAAAAATTGAAATGATTGATGAAAATAGTATAATAACGCAAAAACCATTAAAATATAATTTTAATGAATTAAATGAATTTAAAATACATATAACTGAATTATTAAAAAATGGATATATACAAGAAAGTAATAGTAAACATACAAGTCCGGCATTTATTGTTAAAAAATATAGTGAACAAAAAAGAGGAAAAAGTAGAATGGTAATTGATTATAGAAATTTAAATGCAAAAACGAAAACAAATAATTATCCAATACCAAATAAAATATTAAAAATAAGACAAATACAAGAATATAATTATTTTAGTAAATTTGATTGTAAATCAGGATTTTATCATTTGAAATTAGAAGAAGAATCTAAAAAACTTACAGCATTCACAGTACCACAAGGATTTTACGAATGGAATGTATTACTATTTGAATATAAAAATGCACCAGGTAGATTTCAACATTTTATGGATAACTATTTTGAACAACTAGAAAATTGTGTAGTATACATTGATGATATATTATTATATTCTAAAACACAAGATGAACACATAAGATTACTAGAAAAATTTATACGTATAATACAACACTCAGGAATAAGTTTAAGCAAAAAGAAAGCAGAAATAATGAAAAAACAAATAGAATTCCTAGGAATACAAATAGATAAAAATGGAATAATGATGCAAACGCATATAGTACAAAAAATAATAACCTCAAATGAACAATTAGATACAAAAACGAAATTATAATCCTTTTTAGGATTAGTTAACCACGTAAGGAAAAATATATACAAAAATTAGCATAAAACTAAAAACCATTACAACAAAAACTAAAGAAAGACGTAAAATACCATTTTGATAATAGAGATCAAACACAAATACAAAAGATAAAATTATTATGTAAAACATTACCGAAATTATATTTTCTGGATGAAGATAAAAAATTTATTTATATAGTAGAAACTGATGCAAGTGAAAAGAGTTATGGAGGAGTATTTAAATATAAATATAATAATAGTAATATAGAATATCACTCTAGATATTATTCAGGCACATATACAAATACAGAAATAAAATGGGAAATAAATAGGAAAGAATTATTTTATGTATATAAATGGTTATTAGCATTTGAGCCATATATTGTATATAACAAATTTATTGTAAGAACAGATAATACACAAGTAAAATGGTGGTTAACAAGAAAAATACAAGATTCAGTAACAACAAAAGAAATTAGAAGATTGGTATTAAATATATTAAACTTTACATTTACAATTGAAGTAATAAAGACTAACAAGAATGGTGTTTGCCGACTACTTATCAAGACAAAGCTACTCAGACTGAGAAAAAAATGAAGATACAATCGAAAAGCTACTAAAAGCCATTACTACACTTTGTACCAAAGTGGAAAGAATGGACAATGAGATACAAAAGCTAAAGGCTAATGAAGATAACCTGAAGTCTAAAGCTAATATAAGTCAGCAGCATGACTATAAAAATGCGGAGCTACGTCGATCGGAAGACGATAAAATTCCAGAGATAAAAGGAGACGACGGGAAACTCCCTAAAACCCATAACATTTTATTTAAATACAGCTGCAGGTACAAGCAGGAAAGTTTGTGAGAAATCACTAAATACAAACTTAAACCAGTTATTTATAAAACCATTTACCCAAAACACACAAAAACGTATACCTACAGAACCGCAAACTTCTACATACGCAGTTAGTATACAGAGTGATAAAAAAAGATACAATTATATCACACAATCATACATTGAAAATATATATAAGATCTAACCTATTTAAATCTCAACCTGTCACTACCCAAAATTAGTCGTGAGTGGCACCCATACTTAACCTTTTAAGTGGGCGAACCAACCAATTTAATTTAACTTAAAAAAATATAAGCATAACGCGGAAACTCAAATGTTACTAAATATTATTTCCCAAAACCTGAAAGTCATCTCATCAAGGACATCTAATATCCAATACTAAGTCAAAGAATATCAAATACACCAAAATAAAAGAATAAAATGGTATGTGTCCGAAAGCATAGGACATCATGTCATGACCGAAAAAATCCAACACGATCTTGAATGGATAGCTCACCCTGGAACTTGTTATGCGGGAGGCTGGCTAGAGCTGAGGGAAATCAAAAGTCATAGGTACACTCGCTGCATTTCATAAAAGGGAAACAAAGAAAAACACAAGTAGGACTCAGTACAGGGGCAACATGTACTGAGTAGATATCATCGGCCAACCCAAAATAGGAACTAATATACAATAAGTAATAGTATGAACTCAACTATAGCACTTAACAGGTGATAAACAACAAACAACATGAACAAGTATCAACAACATTAAAGTAAGATCATAATAAGTCAATGATATCAAGATCACACATGAGGACTCATGCCTCCAAACCAACTATTTTGGGAGTTGAGTTCTTTGAGATTGAGTATCTTCCATTAATTCAACATGTTTTTCCTTTAATATTATCGTGTCGGAACGTGACACTCCGATCCAATAATACCGTGTCAGAATGTGACACTCCGATCCAAGAATATTGTGTCGGAACATGACACTCCGATCCAAGATATCATTAGTTTATCATTTAGTATCACCACTTTTCCATTTGTTAATAATTTTTCATCTAGCCTTCTTTATTCAAGGCATTACTTCGATAGAGATGGTTTAAGATATACATTCTACGGTCTCGGGATTTCAGACCAATCACAAAACACACGACCAAGCACACAATCACACAATCAAGTACATAGAAAACTTCTTAATATCATTCAATACATATCAATCACTATTAAGAGTTTACTATCAAATAGCATAAACCATAACCTACCTCCACTGAAGAACCAAAGTCAAGCAACTAATTCTTCAATGCTTTTCCTTTCCTCAATGCTTTGAACCTTTCAATCTATCAAATATATATACCTAATTTGTAAGTTAACAAGCCTATAACCATCCATATTATTCTACGTCTAGCCTAGACCCAAAACCTCCCTAAGTAAACCTTAATTCCTTCCATTAGCATAACTTTAATGTAATTCATATAATATACTACACTTTATATTTAATTACCTATCACAATATGTTAAAATTTAATTTCTAATATGATAGAAAAATATTAATTATTCAAGTTTTAAGTCACGGTAACCAGTGGCAGCAAACACATGATAAATGAAATTGATGGCTACCATTTTAATTCTAAAGTATCTTATGATTTTCAAATCATAACTCCTAATTATTGAATAATTAATGAATACTAATTACCTAACAATTGTCCATTCCACAATATCACAAGACAAATACACATTGCAGTAACAACATGCAACCTCAACAATATTGATATATATCCACTACTCTTTCTCCACTATAACAAAAGAAACAATCTTATATGCACTGCAACTATATGCAACACAATCTGCCCATATAAAATATAATAATAATAAATTCTATATCTACATTATTCATCAAATTTACATATACATATGGGTTTTTACCTCGACAATTATGGTGTCCCTTTACATTGTGCCTCCTTTTCGTTGTTCTTCTCTTCCGTTTATTTTTTTTCTTTGTTTAGCAAACTATTTCTTTGCCCTAATTATTATAAATAACCAATTATAAAAATAACAAAAGTGATCCACCTTACTTCTAATGTTACTTTTCTTAACCACCAACTAAATAAATTATTAAAAACTACCCCACGAATTTCATAATTATCATTATGAATAGTTCAAAACACCCACTTAAATCTATTGGAAGGTATTTTCTAACATAAAAAGTTCTAGTGATCAAAACTACCGAAAATGGTCGTTACACAACCCCATATCTAACCAAACCAAAGATCCAAACCAAGAAAATATAACCCAGAAATTACAAGGATACAAAAGACTTATAGCACAACCAAAAACTAGTGCTAATCTAGTCAAGACATGTTATAGTTATGGATTTCTAAGTACAGTATATACATACGACGGAGAAGAAATTAGTGGAATAACAGAGTTATACAAAGCATTTATTACATATAAAAGATTTACAAGAGGAAACTTGTTTTATATTAAGTTTTATACAGCACCAACAGAGATATTGTATGAAGAAATTAAGTCACCAATTCAAGTTATTAAGATAGGATTAACAAAAGATATGATCATACCAGAAGATATTGGACATCAAAACGAAATACCAAAGATAGAAATACCATGTTTTTATGCCAATAAAAGAATAATTGGTATATCAACTATCATACAGGAATTAGGAAACAATTATTTAAATGGAAACGCTATATGGAGTTATTACGCTAGAGATCAAGTTATGATATATTCGAACTCGAGGGAGTTAAGAAGAGCAGATATGGATGAAGTCCAGTGATGGATTTTGTCCCTATTGAAACCAGAAGAACAACCTACGACAAGAACATTGAAAAAGTAATTTATTTCAGAAGAATTATTAATCAGATATTGCAAACTTATTGGACACAAATATCCATAGCACGCATGCTCTAAATGCAATGGAGAAGATAACGTTATACAAGATATTGATTTGGATTGAGGATAAGGAGATAAAGATGCAAGATAAGATGAGGATGAAGAAAAGAAAAAGAGTTATGGCAGACAAAAAAAAATGACAAAAGAAAAAAGACATAAAGATAGAAAAGGTGGCAGACAAAGAGATAGAAATCTTTGAAAAAATGTAAAAATAAAGAGATAAGATTCCTTTGTACAGTAAATAACTTTTGCTTTTTTGAAAGGCCAATGTGTATAGCCGGCCATTTGTAAAGTTTTGTTTAAAAAGTCATAAAGTATACAGTAGATGCACCTATGTGCAGGCTTAGGATTTAGTATATATAGATTGCCAAATTGTAAATGAAAGGCAGGCACTGCCAAACTAAAGTTCAAATTAATAAACCCTCTCTCAAAATACAACACTCTCTCAAAGATATAAACTAAGAAAAACATATGGAAAAATTGGAAATACAATCAGATATCTCAGATAGCATGACAAATCAAGAGGCAAAGGTATATTGTTTATTAGATATGCAGAACTAATTTCATATATTCCTGAATATCATATATATGATTGATTAAATTTATGTTAGTTATTATACACTAGAAATATTTGAACCATGAATTCTAGTTTGCTAGTAAACGGAAAACAGGGAGAAAACTTCTAGACTATGCCATCCCACAGTGGAAACCGGTAGGCGAGGGATGCCGTTCGGGGAGTACACAAGGTTGAGGCGCTAATAAGCAGTAATTATCCGCTAAAGTACGATGCTAGTAGTGACCGGAAAACATGATAACGATACTTTAGTTTATAATAAACTAATATGAATTTAATTAGATTATGATATGATAGGAAGGAATAACAAAAGAAAAACCTGCATAATAAAAAATAAACATGTTTACAATATACGATGAAATAAGAAGCTATAAAACTTTGATTTTATATATACTTAAAGATATAGAAATTGATGACATAAAAAGAGTTATATGGGAAAAAATATTTGAATATGATTTAGAAGATATA
Organism: Solanum chilense; assembly: GCA_032847665.1. Lineage (NCBI taxonomy): Eukaryota > Viridiplantae > Streptophyta > Magnoliopsida > Solanales > Solanaceae > Solanum > Solanum chilense. The sequence goes on along the minus strand of CM064968.1, from coordinate 57,415,486 downwards.
TTAAATCAAGAATGGTATGAAATAAATTTACAAGAATTAGAAATAGAAAGAATAGATATATACGATTTAGAAATAAATTCAGATTAAAATGAACTATGACTATTTAGAATATTGGATAAAAACTATGGAAAATATAACATTATTAGAACAATTAATACAAGAAAATATTCTTCATTACATTTCATCTGTTTTTAAATGCATGAAAAATTAAAACTTAATATACACATTGAGGTATACATAGACCTCTCGCTTACAAATCATATATACATATCGAGTTCACTTAGACTTCTCGCATAAAAAGCTTACATAGGATTCTCGTTTAGACAATGTGCATAACATATAGGAATTTAGTCTAATACATCGCCTCACATTAAGCCATCTAAATCGGAGTACAACATTTGGCATAGCCAATACTTCATTATAACAAAAGCCACATATAGGCTTATACAATCATAGTCTTCAAATGAAAGAGAAGGAAACTAAATGTCTTTAGACAATAACAACATCAAGTAGCTAGGTAGTGTCATCATCCTCGAATGGTAATGACCTACAAAACACTTGGGGAATATCCAAGTAGTCTTGCAATCTTCCTTCTAACTTTAACGGACCGAACCTACATTGTCGTAGAAATATAATGGAAATGGGTTAGTACATCCACTTGTACTAAGTATGGAAACATATTCACACATAATGTTCGAAATCATGCTTAAAGGGACATTTGTTCAAAACCATGCCAAGTTACTTTTAAAAGTCTAATGCACATCCAAGAACACATATAAGACAATGACCCTGTATTCCTTAACACAAGATCATATACAACACAAAACCAACATCATCAAGTAGAGTCAAGTTAAAATGTGTAGTAGAATATTAGAACCCATAACCAAAGCACCTCCAACATCATGTTATAACAACAAAGCATGTATTAGAGTACATAGCATTACAACATATGCAAGGCCCTTACTCATAACCCCAAGCTTACAAGTGCAATGACCAGGTGATGTCCCAAACCCCACTCAACCAAGTAAACCAAACAAAGGATCACAAGTAATGTCTAACTTCATATAAATTAGCATCATGATTAATCATCATCATCATATTTAGCAATATAAATCAATAACATGTTTATAAGTATAACTAACATCATATGAGTTCATAAACATGTAAAGTCAACATATATTCCCTCAAGGACAACTAGTGCAATGTATATTTAGAGTCTCATACCCTTACATAGACTAAGTCAAACTCCTCAAGTCAACCTAGTTAGTGTTCACTTTATTACTTCATTTCACTTTCCGAACCAATTTCCCTAACCGACATAAACCACATGAGCTATGTCATGAAATTCTACACCAAAAGAAGGTGGACTACTTGCCAAGGTAGTACCAAAAGATGAACATAGCATTATAGGTGGATCCAGTAGCTAGTATGCCTATGGGGGCAACATAGTTCAAGAACTAGGAGACATGCTTGAGACCCTCTTTATGCACCATGGCATTGTAATCTCTATCTCATGAGAACCATTGTGAACCTACCTTCCCACATTGGGTAGGGACACTCTCTCATAACTAGTTCACTCGGTGCTAAGCTAAAGTCTCTTTTTGAAATATCTTTAAGCCTTTATAAATAATGATAGATTAGTATAGGTCATAAAGTACTATCCCCTTGTATATAATAATCATTAGATCATTTGGAATTTCATGAGAACTTCCTTTCAAAACAATCATCATATGTGAGATTAGAACATTATCATAATCATGTCATGGTAAGAAATATAAGTGATTCACAATCAACCTTATATCTTCATACCTTAATCATAATCTCACAAACCATAGTCAAGACATTTCAATTACATTCATCATACCAGTACCTATATAATCTAATCACAACCAACACTTCAATTAAATACCTTCATCAAGTATAAGCCATCACAATTGAGATTAGGTACACAACATTAGTCATTAACTAACTTCATTATACAGTACATAATCTTAACATGATTTGTTAACATTATACATTAAATCACATGTCTTCACTTTCATTTCATTATGACACATTTATTTCATATAAAGACACACCAAGACTCCCCTTACAAGTGGCTACTTGTTTAATGAATAAATAGCTTCCCATACCATGACATACCCTAAGTAGTACACTCTTTAGGAGACTAAGTTCGTTACATTCTTTTGTGGGGGATGACATTAACTGACATAGACCATGAGAGCTAGACACAGAATCCTGATATTATCCTTTATCGGATGAGGGATCCCCACTTCCCTATGGTAGGGTCAATCTTTTAGCAGGACACATAATTAAGGGATTACTCTCTACTCACGAGGAGTACTCATCTCAAGAGGTACATTAGGTACAACATAACTACTCACAACAAGTAATCACCTCTGCTTCATATCCTCTCGGTGCTAAGCATAAATCCCTCACTAAGTCTTAAACATTCATTTACTATAGATTAAGGATAGCTAATTAACACCACATCTCAACACATGAAGGGTACTTATCCCTAAAGGTTACATTGGAACACCAAATCTCAACTCACGAAGGGTATCCAACCTCCACCCTATCTTAGAAAGCTCTTGCAAATTGTTAGGTTTCTACTTAAAAGTACATCTCAACTCACAACGAGTGTTCACAAAAAAACTCCCTTTCATTCACATTCTTTAGCTTCATTAATTCATTAAAGGTGTGAGTTTGTGTGTGTACACGTGAGCACATCTTTCACAAAATTAGCATTTTCGTAACATAGACTTTTAAACATGCTTACATCTTCATTCATCATAACACACATTGCCATACTTCACATAAACATATACTTCACTTAGACATAGTCACTACAAATCATACATAACAAGCTTCATAATACACATTAACAAGAAAATCATCATTATCATTTTATATACTTCACAATGCACATGTAAATTCATATTTATATACTTCAAGCAAAAACTGCCACAAAAGATGGATCATACCACTTAAGATCATTTCACAATAAAAACAAAACAATATAATCAACTTACCATTCATCCAAGCTTTCGCCAACTATTCAAAATTTCTCCAATAATTCATCATAAAATAGCCCTTAGGGAAGTAACTAAATCACAATATGACTATAAGGAAACCATAACTCTAATATTTTCTAATCATGCTCGTTAAACCTATTTCATAAGTTGAAAGTTTATATAAAGCAAAAACATGGTTTCATTGGGGTTTTCACCTTAAAATCATAATTAAACACTAATTAAACTTATCATAATCATTAAAACATTTTCATGCAAAGAACCATACTTAGAGTCAATCGATTGTCACGACCCGCAAGTACACCCGAGCAGTTAGGGCATTCTTGTGTCGTCACAGGGCAAATGAGACTTCAAGAAGTCTCATCTAAGCCTCTCGTATCATTCATTGCATAATAAATATTCTAAAATAGGTATGAATTTAAAACTTTCTTCACACAGGAAGAGCTCTTTCATAAACATTACACAAGCAGAAGACTTTCCATTTAAAACAATAAATCTTTACAACGTCTACTTGAACCATCTAATCTTTAGACAATCCCATTAAAGACAATAAAATAAAGTCTATGACATAAGATACATGTGAATATTGTCCTTGAATCGATGAGGACTCATTAATACTTCATCTTCAAAACTTAGAAACCAATCGATCCTCCATGGCACATCAAGACTTCCAATTCCCTACACTTTAGTCAAAAAGGGAAAAGAAGGGGTTAGCACATTATCTGTATTAAGTATGGAAGCCAGGCAAAAACCATGAAAAAGGGACATTTAGTAAACAACATGCTTTTCATGAATTTTGATTAAAAAATCATAATATAAGCAATGAGAATAACATTTAACAACTTAGAAAATACATAAGAAATCACTTAAGCAAATAATCACATTTTTATAAACCTTACAGTGAATTTACTTCACTGTACAGTGAACTCAATTCACTATTGCAGTGAAGTTCCTTAACTACACTTTAAACACCCTTTAGCATGTAATTTCTTCCTCAAAGCTACCCTAAAATTCACTTAAGTCACACAAAGAGAAACCGCCCATACACCCTCTCTAGATGTGCCTAAACGACCCTCAAGATTACTTATAATAAGTGACGTACACACTTAAGAGACATTAACATAAGAACATGAGATTCTCCTACCAAGGTGACTCTAAGGTTCACTTGAGTGAGTTGTGAAGTCTCCGCCCATACAATCCCTTACACACACTTTTATGAGATCCTATAGACTACCTAAGATAGAATTATTCTCACTTAACATATTAACATATAGGTGATATGCCATTCTTCTTCCAAAGGCTATCAATAGACTTACTTAAGCAAATCAAGAAGATAACGTCCATTAGTGACCTCTTAAAGATTACCTAAGTAATCTTAAGACTACCTAATGCTTAGATCATGTCCACATAATCAACCAACTTCCTAACTAGAATCATTCTTAAGACTTATCTAGGTAAGATAAGAAGTGACCATTCCTATGCCCGCTTCACACCTTAAATAGACAACCCTTAATTACTATAGATAAGTTCTACTTTATTGTAACATACTTTTTTAACTTAAGTCATTAATTCATTACTTCATTTAAGACTCATTCATCACATAAAATTCATTCAAGTAATGGTCTTAGACAAGACCTGGGGAATCTCGCTAACACCTTCAAAGCCTATTATGCAATGTCTAGATAGCGTCCCATAACACTACCTAAACTTCATAGAACTTCTCTAATGCTAGTAAGTATCCCATATGATGAGAATAGGCAATAACTAACATATACCATGTTATGAAAGCATGGAATCTAGAGTTCTAACCTACTCCGATGAGGGTATTCTACTTACCAAGGGTAGCACTAGGATACATCCCATGTAGGCACATGTTTATGGATAATGAAGGGCATGCTTTGTAATCTAGTCTCATACTTAACTATCACTACTTCCCCTTGCCATACTCACTCGATTGTAGCCTTCATTCTCATAGAGTAATTCACATTAAGTATTCACATAAGAGGGTTCCATAACAAGTTCATAACCCAATCACATTTACCCTACCAAGGAAAGGTCCACTAGGGCTACCTCACAATGGCGACAAGAATCTTATTATGACTTACCTAAGGTTTCATATGATGTCGTTCCATCCAATCAACCTTATGTACATCATTCCTTTACTTGAAGGATACCATTACGACTTTTGACTTCAACATGCATAACCTTACCACTGGGTTCAAGGTTTCACATAAAAGACCCTCTTAACATCATTCAAGTTCACATATCATTCATACATTCAAGACTAAGAAACTTTAGCATCCAAATTCAAGACATTGCATATTCATATTCATACAATCATCAAGTAAGGGACACAAAGTCAACCAAGACAAAACACCACATACTTCACCTTAACACATAATACTTATCATTCTACAAGCACATAGGAATAACCATTATCATCTTTATGTCATCCTACGCACTACCATATATTCAACAATATAACTACTATAGAGTCATATAGTCAATTAGGAACAACCATGCATCAACCCTACGACTACACATAGAAGCACATAGTAATAGTTTACATGATTTCCTAACATACATAGAAAGAACACATACTTTTACATTATTTTACATATAGGTAAATATACTCATATTTCACATAAAACAACAATACAAAACATCATAGTACTTCAAGTAGTGCCGACAAGGACATGATTATCATATTACATAAAGTAACGCCGACAAGGCCACATCAATTCACATAGCACCGCCACCATAAGTGGACCATACCAATCATAACATAATTGAAGTTTAATTAACATAAAATAAAATGAATTAGGGCAGTATACCCCCACTCCATCTTACCACTTCGATTCCAAAGCTAAATCATCCAATTCAATATCATAAGTCCATTACCCATGACCATGAACATCAATTCAATACATAAACTATATCACTCAATGAAATATAAGTCAATTCAATGTATATTTATCAATCTAAAACCAATTATATATCAATTGGATACAATTCTTACATCATTAAATAGTCAATAGAAATCTACACTAGAATCTATGAGCATTAAGTCAATATCAATTCAATAAGCTAAGCATGCAATAGATCTAATAGTATTCATTACTCCATTAATCAAATTGAAACAGCCTATACACCATACATACATAATCTATACATGAATCAAAAGCCCATACAAATCTACACATGAATTCATGAATATCAAAGCATAATCAATTCACCCATATTTCAGTGAAATTTAGAGATTTTAGAAGATCAAGGGTTCATGGAGAATTTCATTAGAAAACATCAATTATACATCAATTTCATCATATATAAACGTTTAGAAACCATTTATGCAAGAACCCAAGACTTAGAGTAAAAATTGGACCTTTTCATCTTTTGAAATATTTGAAAATCATCTTTGAAATTGGCTCTAAGGTTATAACTAGCTTTAGATGAAGAACTACCATACCTTATTTAAAGAATCCAAACCTAATTGAAGAAGAAGCTCCATCTTCACTTTGAACTCACATGGAAGTTTTTGGAGGAACTTTGGAGGGAATATGTTTTGATTTAGGTGTTTGGGTTATAATGAGAGTTTAATAACTTATACACTCTTAAAATGCCAATAAACACTCAAATCAACCGTCCTGACACTTAATAAGACTTGGGGTGAATTTATAACTTCACCCCTTAACTTAACAGAAAGCTGGCAGAAAACAGGCAAACCCATCGACAAGGCTGGAAGTAGAGGTAATCTGTAGATACACAAATTTTATTGTATTTATTCATACAAAATTTGTATTAAAACCATGTTTATTAGGGTTGAATGATCAATTTGGGCTTTACAAATAAATAAGTTCCTCTTATTAAATACAAACCCAAGGTTCATTTCACCTTGAAGCCCAAACTCATGCCACGTGTCATACTGACTAGGCATCCAAGACCAACAAGCTGACGCCACGTGTCCAAATGAAATGGTAGTCCAAGTCAAATGCAAGAACGAATCAAAATGCGCCAAGTGTTAACAAGACATCCTTTGGTCAATCAGAAGCAACTTTTTCCACTCCAAGATATCCATTGGTCAATCAGAAGCAACCTTTTCCACTCCCTACAACTACAAATAGGGTATAGACATGACATTCAAAGTAGATACAAAAAACACTTCAACAAGGATTTTGCAATTGGATAAAGCTACAACATCAACGACATAGCTCTTTAAAGGAGTGATCAACGGAGTTCTTCCCGGAGATCAACTTGCAACGACGAAGTGCTTTCCGAAGTTCTTGGAGATCAAATACATCCCAAGGAGGTCTACATAAGCTATAACATGAGTTGTATAACTCTTCAAAGGATTGATCAACGAAGTTCTTCCCGGAGATCAACTTGCAACGACAAAGCGCTTTCCGACATTCCTGGATATCAAATACATCTCAAGGAGGTCTACATTATCCTATATTTCAGAAATACGCTACTTAAGGCCCTCAAATCACATAGCAACTTTGGAGATAAGAATCAAGAGAACAACATAATTGTACTCACAATGATGTATTAATAAAATCACATTTTCTTTTATTTATTTTACTTGTAGTCGATTTTCAACGCTTATGAAAATTTATTGTGAACAAATTTGGCATGCTCAGTGGGACCTCTTCATCTCTTACTCTTACAAATACAAAAACAACAAGTTCAACTTTGCAATGACCTTCAAGAAGATCAATGATGTTTCAAGTAAGGACTCTACTGTTGCCAAATTTGTTGATTTTTAGTGATGTTGATCCAATTACTAGACGCGAGTTCAAGACAAGTGCCTTGAAAAGATCTGATATTTCACCTCCTTGGAGATGCCAAGAAAGAGAAAGTGTCGAATGACGCTCAAAACTGCAATTCTGGGGGCAATTCTGCATCAAAATAGTTTGATGGAATTTCTCACTCTAGCTTCAACTTTGGTGAATCTAAAAGTTCAACAAATTCTTCAATTTCAACAAAGGCTAACTCATTTATGGTTGACACATTGTAGCCTTGAAAAAGTCTATTGATGACAAAAATCTTCAAATCATGCAGCTTATGAGCAACTTAGCTCTCTACAACTCTAAATAGTCACACCACAATCTGAAAACACAAGAAGAAGTTTATATTGGTTGTCTCAACAAGTCAGTTGACTCTCAAAGCGCAAAACAGTCTGCTTCAGTTGTCACTCTAATATTTCGACAACTACAAGATATGATAAAAACATAATTAAATCTCAATATGGTGATTCATCATAAAGTTCATTAGGATATTCAAAGTTGTATTCTAAGAGAGTCGAGGGCTTACTAATGCCAATTGGATACCAACCACATAAATTGCAGCAATTTGATGGAAGAGGAAATATGAGGCAACATATTGACCATTTCGTCGAGACTTGTAGCAGTGCCGGTACTCATGATGATCTTCTTTTCAAACAGTTTGTCCATTCTTTAAAATAAAATGCCTTTGATTGGAATATGGACTTGGAGCCGGAATAAATTGATAGTTGGGGACAACTTGAAAATTAATTTCTCAATCGTTTCTATAGTACCCGCCATAGAGTGAGAATGATGGAATTGACAAACTAAAAACAAGGTATGGATGAACTCGTTGTGGACTACATCAATATTGGCGAATAATGAGCTTAGATTGCAAGGATCAACTTTCTGAAATATCTGCAGTCGAATATTGTATACAAGGAATGCATTGGGGCCTTGTATATATCTTTCAAGGATTTAAACCTCGATCATTTGAAGAATTATGTACTCGCGCTCATGACATAGAGTTGAGCATTGCAAGCCATGGAAAGACATCACATGTCTTTGATCCAAAAAAAGAAGACATACAATTCAAAGAGTCATTAGACTACACAACTAATGAGTCCACGGCGGTAACCACAACTTCAATGAAAGCCTCCAGGAGACAAAAGTTCAAAGATAATGTAGCACATCAGCAAATGGGATAAGTGAATAATCAATCTACATTGAATGAGTTACAAGAAAAAGAGTATCTCTTTCAAGACTCTGACGTTGCTGTGATTCTTGACGAGCTGCTAACCAAGAAAGTCATTTCACAACCAGAGTCAAAGCGATTCGAAGAATCCAATAAAGTCGATGATCCTATGTATTGTAAATTTTACCGCATCATCGATCATCACACCACAAAATGCTTCACTTTAAAGGAAAAGGTCATGGCATTGGTACGAGAGGAAAGATCATCATTGACGATGGTGAGACAGTTGAGATAAACCATGCTAGTGTCAAACTAGATTATAGTTCAATGTCAGAAGTTCTACATCATGTGGCATAGCTAAAAAGTAAAGAAGATGTCATCATACTGCAATTTGGGAGCTTTGAACTAGTTGAAGTTTCCTTCTTGAAGAAAACAACAAACACATCCAAGGTAGATGCCCTCTTTAACGAAGAGGGTGATGACACTTGGACTTTGGTTGCTCTCAAAAGGCAGAATCATCAAGGTACTTCTGAGCTTCGACTTTCAAAAGTTGACACAAAATTAATAATGAATCAACTTTGGCAATGCGAAAGAATGAAATCCAACTCCAAAGTGAAGTGCATTAATGATTCATCACAAAATGTTAGAAGAACAGTTACATTGATGGAATTCTTCCCTGAAATGTTCCTCAGCGTACGAGCCGAAACTGGAAGTTAAACGTTCCTTAAGGTATGAGATTAAACTGCATGTTACTCCTGTCCCGCAAGAGTATAAATTGTGTATGGGCTAAAAAAACTCATCATCTTGAACTATAATATTACTTGATCCTCTTCACCGAGGTACGTAGGCGCTTGGAGTAATCACTCTAAGTTCAGTCAAATGAGTAAAAAAATTGGTGTCAATGAGGGATCATCACACTAGCTCTTTAAAACATATAGCTAGCATATGAGTTCAAATGTCACTCGAATGAGCAAAAGAGAAGAGTTGAGCAAGACATCTTAGCTGACTTCAAAGGCGCATTCGTAAAAATTCACAAAGGTTTTGACCATGATTTTCACATATATTGTAATTCTTGGAGTCTGCTTCGCAACGTAAAATCGGCTTGTGATTCAGAGGTTTCAATGCCAAGTTATGGAGTTTCTACCACGACCACTAAACCTGCGAAATAGACCATCGGATTGCAAAATTAAACTTTGAATACATGTTTGTAAAAATCCATACAAGTTTTGGCCGTGATTTTTACACATAGTGTAGTTTTTTGAGTTGTTTTTCCATCGGAAAAAGAAAATTGCAATTTCAATACTGCTACTTTGAGTTGTGAGTTTTATAGTACAGACACGCCAAGCTGAAAGTCGAGAAGTATAAAATTTTAAGTTGATTTCGAAGTGACAAATTTATTCCACCAATGCTGCAAGAAAGGTTAATTCTTCAAGTAGTGTCTCGCCAAGTCTCCAATGAAAGCTAAAGAAGTCGTTTTTCTCATCCAAATATGCGATAAAGGTTTAAGCTGAAACACTAAATGATTGTTTGCCAAATCCTTGTTTCAAAAGGTAGATGTCGGGCTAAATTGTAATATGCGAAAAACTACAATCAGAAGTGTAGGTAAATCATGTTATCCTTTGCAATTAGAATGTTATTTACATATTCTTGAAAAAATGTCGAGATTGGTGACACTTATTTGGAAACCTGAAACAAAAAAAGAATAAAAATTGGAGTCATCAGTGCCAACTGCACGAAGTTTTCAATTTTTCTTGGTTGATATACTTATGATAACACATGTAGTAAGTGCATGACCCTTCAATATGACATGACAAACATGAGCAGCAGCAAAATAATCTTGTTCGACATAGCGGTGCCAATAGCACGAAGTTTAGAATTACGGTCAAATTGGATCTTGAAAATCAATCTCCCCTGTTTAAGAAACATTTCAATGAAAAATAAAGATGCAAAACCACAACCATTACCTGCAAGAAAGAGAAACCAGAGAAATCCAAAAGACGCAAATCCTTGAGGGGAAATTCCAGATTTGATGACCAACTTCAAAGTTTGATTCCCGTCGATCGGGAAGGATTTTAACGTTCATTATTGGATATGTCGTATAACCAAAAGTCTAGTTACATCAGAATAAAGTGTCTAATCATTTGAATGCTCCTAAATCAAGAAAGTATGTTTTGGAGAGATTGCGCATAGCCGTGAGAAGAATGTCTAGATTTGGGGTTCAACTTCCGAAATTGATTGCTGTCTATCCGAAAGGTTTGTAACTGTAAGATTTGGATATGTTGTAGTTCTCAAAGTAAACTTTCTCTAGAATTAATCCGCTCATTGTTTGAATGTTCATACACCAAGAAAATATTTTTTTAGCGAGATCGCGCATAGACGTGAGCAGAACGTCCAAATTTAGGGTCCAACTTCTTGAATTTATTCCCGTCGATCAAAAAGGTTTCAAACTGTGATTTTTGTGTATATCGTAGTTCTTGAAGTCGAATTTCTCCAGAATCAAGTTTCTCATCGTTTGAATGTCCCTACACCAAGAAACTGAAGTTTTGGCGAGATTGCGCATAGTTGTGAGAAGAACGTCCAGATTTCGGGTCCAACTTCAAAAATTGAATTCCGTCGATACAAAAGGTGCTTAACTGTGATTTTTGGATATGTCGTACTACTCGAAGTCTAGTTTATCCAGAATCAATCTTCTTATCTTTTGATTGTTCCTACACCAAGAAACTTATGTTTTGGCGAGATCATGCATAGCTGTGAGAAGAACTGACAGATTTGAGATCCAACTTCAAAAATAGATTCCCGACAATATGGAAGGTTTTTAAGGCTTATTTTGGATAGGCCGCAGCAATACGAATCTTGATTCTTCCAAACCAAGCCTCTCATCCTTTGGACATTTCTACATTAAGAAAATAAAATTTTGTTGGGACTGCACGAGATTGGAGCTCCACTTTGATTTGGTTAGAAGAATTATTTTTCCAATGATTCTTTGATCAATCCTTTGTAGATGGGAGATTCTTATATAGAAGTTTCCTTTGAATAATTGTTATTTCTTGTACAAGGAAATTTTTGGTAAAATTGAAAGAATCGAATCATATCAATCCTACCATCTAAATTAAAGTTGCTAGCACTCAAAAGGAAAGCAATAAGTCTTGAGATGTCAAGAATGATTCTTACAAAATCAAACAACGGAAAGTCAATATTCCTTTTATTTGACTAAAGATCCAATCAATCTTCTTGTTCTTCTCACACCTTGCAAGGAAGATCACACAATGTTACTACTCACTAGATCTATCTATTTAAAATCAATATAGAGCGTCCACGGGCTTGTCAAGAAAGAATGTTTAAACAAAAAAAAATTGAGATCACTACAATGCCTTCATAAAGACTTCAAATTTCATCGTCAAATTCGACAAGCCTACACGTTGACACGTCTAGAAAAATACACATACATGAATACTTCAAGTCTTGTCACCAAGTGTTGCAAACCTTCACTTCAACAAGGCTAGAAGTAGGGGGCATCTGTAGACACACAATTGTTTTTTTGATTTAATTCATCCAAAATTGGATTAAATCCATGTTTATTAGGTTTGAATGATAAATTTGGGCTTTACAAATAAATAAGTTCATCTTATTAAATTCAAATCCAAGGTTCATTTCACCTTGAAACCCGAACTCATGCCCCGTGATATAGATACTAGGCATCCAAGAAAAAAAAGGTGACACCACGTGTCCTAATGAGGTTGTAGTCCCAGTCAAATGCAAGAACGAATTAAAATGAGCCAACTGTCAAAATGACATCCTTTGGCTAATCACAAGCAACCTTGTCCACTCCCTACAACTATAAATAGGAGATAAACATGACATTCAAAGGATATCTAGAAAACACTTCAACAAGGACTCTGCAATTGGAGAAAGCTATAACATCAATGACATAGCTCTTTGAAAGAGTGATTAACGGAGTTCTTTCCGTAGATCAACTTGCAACGACGAAGCTCTTTCCGACGTTCATGGAGATCAAATACATCCCAACGAGGTCTACATATGCTACAACATCAACTACATAGCTCTTCAAAGGATTGATCAACATAGTTCTTCCCATCAACTTGCAATGACAAAGTGCTTTCCGACATTCTTGGAGATCAAATACATCTCAAGGAGGTCTACATCATCCTATGTTCGAGAAATACACGCATAATTAGTTATCAATTTTGGAGTATGGGCAAATGTGATTGCTCAACAACCTTAATTCCTAATAGGTAGGCTAAATCAATCACCAAATCAATAAGCATTGCACGATCACAAATTGTCTATCATAGGTTTTTTCTCAAACCTCATATTCATGCTATACAAACCAATCTAATAACTCAACATAGATTTCTTTTTAATCAAATAAAAAAATTCAAATATTATTTTCCATCAAAAGATAATGTTACTATGCTGACATGAAGTTTTATTGATATAATATTTAATTTCATATGCTTGTTCAAATTTTGAAAACGAATCGTCTTAATCATTTTGTGTTTCGCTCTTGGGTCACCTCTTAAAATTAAGATGTGTTAATCTTAATGGAATGTCACGACCCAAAACCGAGCCGCGAGTGGCACCCACACTTAACCTACTATGTGAGCGAACCAACCAATCTAAACCCAAACATATTGAACAAAATACAATGCGGAAGACTTAAACTCATTAACAAAATCAATTAAATAACTTCTAAAATTTATAACTCATTATCCCCAAAATCTGGAAGTCATCATCACAAGAACATCTATCCTCAAATTACTAATCTAAGAGTATCTAAGAAACTAAAATACATAAAAAGCTAGTCCATACCGGAAATTGAAGGCATCAAGACTTGAAGAGGAAGATCCAGTCCAAGCAAGAAGCATTAGCTCACCCTGTAGTCCGGTGTAATGAAGACTGGCTAGAGTTGCGATTGGGTTGAAGACGACGGCGCGTTCGCTGCACTCCACAAATAACAAAGAAAGAAACAAACAAGTAGGGGTCAGTACAAAACACGGGTACTGAGTAAGTATCATCGGCCAACTCAAAATAGAAAACAATATATATCAGTTAATATCATAATTCGAATACAATACTCAACATGTAGCAACAACAAATACTATAATCATCAATAAGTACCACCAAGTTCATCCATGAGGACTCAAGCCTCAATGCCATACTCATTTGGGAATTAGGTTCATTATATTGAGTATATTAACATCTTTAAAGATTCATTATCTTTCTTCCTCTTGTGTCGGTACGTGACACTCCGATCCCCTACTACTATGTGTCGGTACGTGACACTCTGATCCCCTAATTCTACGTGTCGGTTCGTGACACTCGATCCCCTAATACTATGTGTCGGTACGTGACACTCCGATCCCCTAATTCTACGTGTCGGTTCGTGACACCCGATCCCTTAATACTATGTGTCGGTGCGTGACACTCCGATCACCTAATTCTACGTGTCGGTTCGTGACACCCGATCCCTTAATACTATGTGTGGGAACGTGACACTCCGATCCACTAACATCATGCTATCAATTCATCAAGCCTTCTCTTATACCAAGGCATCATCAATCTCATTACTTTAGTTCATCAAGCCTTTCTTTTATATCAAGGCATCATCAATCCCATTCACAAAGTGAATTAGGGTTTCTTTCAAGATTTGGGATTCAATAGCTTCATCATGCTTATTTTATCACAATCACATAATCATATTCATGCAAGCATACAATTAAGCATATAGACAGGTTTACAATACTACCAATACATATCATTCGCTATTAAGAGTTTACTACGAATAACGTAAAAACAACCATAACCTACCTCCACCGAAGATTTCGTGATCAAGCAAGCAATTCCATAAAATCTTTGCTATCCTCTTCGTTTCCCTCTTCTCTCGTTCGATCCTCTCTCTCTTCTTTGTTCTTTTTATTTTCTTTATTCAAACCCTCTTTATTTTACCCTAATTAACATATAATTAAGTATAAAAGATGACAATAATGACCCACTAATTAACTCAAGGTTACCTCTTTTAACCCCCAAGAAATTGAGTTATTAATATTAACCCACGAAATTTATAATTATAGCAGGAATAGTCCAAATCGCCCCTTTAAAACTCAAACAGAAATCCAACCCAGACTGGGATTACGCAACCTGTGATGGCCCGTCGTGCCTGCGACGGTCCGTCCTGCAGGTCCGTCGCAACGATCAGAGACTCACTTTTCTCGAAGAGTCTGTGACGGTCCGTCGTACCCACGACGGTCCGTCCTGCACCTTCGTCACGACGTTCAGAGAATTGTTCCCAGTACCAACTTTTCAAGAGTTGAAGTGTTTTGAAACGGGGGCTCACGACGGTTCGTCGTACCTGTGACGGTCCGTCCTGCAGGTCCGTCACAGAGTTCAGAGAGTCGATTTCAGCACTCAAATTTCAGAATTCCTAGGTGTTTTGGAACGAGACACCCTCGACGATCCGTCGTGCCCATGACGGTCCGTTGTGGTGTCCGTCGTCTCAGCCAGTTTTTCCCAGAAATAAAATCTGCTGCTCAAAACGACTAAACAGGTCGTTACAACATAACAATCAACATATCTGTTTTCATATACGACTAGTACCACATCGTGAAATCTGTTAAGTCCACCAGTAAAACACATCATATTTATTAAGAAGATTGTATCCAAATTGGTTACACATTTCTATCCATTAAATAGTTGTAAAATATTACAAAATCAGTTATATATCTAGCGCAAGCTATATGTATTCGTTTATAGGTCAGGTCAATATCAAAAGTAGCACTATTCATTATCTATCCATTCTTTTAGTTATTTCGCTTTCAATTGTCAAACTACTCAAGATATTGTCTATACCACAGAAGTACTAATCCCTCTACAGGATGACTAGCCAAAAAAATGTATAAGACAAATATGAAGTCCTTTAAGTCATTTTAAAACTTAATCATTTATATTTATCCTCAAAGTGAATCATCAAATCATAACCTCACGCAATTCCTTCTAATCATTGAACATTCTAAATCTGATCGCACATCTTTAGAAGTATATCACTTTAACCTTAATACCATCTCTAAAATCCAATTACACCAACTACTGACATGAGGAACTATGCACGAGTAAACACATAAGTGAGAAAGAATGGAATCAAGCGATAAAAATCAGAATGGAAAAATCATGCACGATAGAGATTCAAGAAGTGAAGATTTTTCTTAAAAGTCACTATAGCCTCTCGAAGAGAAGTACAAACGTCTTTATATCGATCCTCGATATCCTACTTAGATTCAACTTGTACACACGTGATACCTTTATACGTGGGACTCTAATATCATTTTGTCACGATCCAAAAATAGACGTGATGCACTCATCTTATCCAACCAACACAAGTCAACCTAAAAAACTCAACCATTACAAATAAATGCAGAAATTTCATCATGAATTAAAAAACACCCCCATAATCTGGTTGTCACGTGTACGATCCTCTAAAGTATTATAATTCATTCAAAAGAAAACATTAGTCTCAAATGAACTTGTTTCTAGAATAGAACAAGATCATAACTAAGGAGAAAGAAAGTACACTGAGATGACAAATTGGTACCTCACAAATCTCCAAGAAGACTTAGAAAAGAAGAGAATGACAACTACCACAAAAATTCAGGACCGTAACCTACAAAAATTTGTAGAAGCAAGGGGTGAGTACCAAACAACACGGTACTCAGCAAGCAAACCTCTAAACACAAGTTAAGGGGATGAAATATGGGTACTCCTACAACCCCAATAGAACCTCCACAACTAAAACTTGCATAAAAATTAGCTCAACCTAACAACTCACAGTTTACATAGCACCTTGCTAAACAACAACACTTAGACAAATTACATATCCTCAACAACAACACTTTGACAAATTACATATCCTCAACAACAACACTCTAACAATTTCATCTCCTCAACAACAAAATTAGTATTCATCAATCACAAGTTCCACATATAGGAATTCACAAGAATAACAAAACACAATATCAGGTTCACTAACGATAAGTATGTTCAATGTCATGGAATTCAATGTCAAGTATAATGATGCATGTATGACCTAGTGATACACACCGACTGTCTCTCAGTTCGGGACCCATGGGGGACATATCTATCCAGGCATCTGTCATGGCGCACGACACCATCCTCGATAATAGTAAACATCGCGGCGCGTGATACGTCCTGAAATACAATATATATCGTGACGCGCGATACGCCCCTCGAATTAGTACATCCGTTTTAAGCTCTCATTCTTTTTCAATGCACACAACACTTGTCACAACCATATATTTAAATAATGCAAATGACATGTTCACACAAATAAAGAGGATATGACAATTTCATGACATTTTACAATTCACAACAACTTTAATAATGATTCAACAAGCCTTTCAAACTATTCTCCA